>LQNK01000077.1:86548-130379 GCA_001586405.1 Phoebis sennae
TTATCTAGCAATCATAGATCCTATACTTATAATTATGGAACTGAGATTTCCTTATAGATTATTATAATTATTATTATAGTGAGTGTGAAGTTTACATGCAATTATTTTTGTTCATGAAATAACTATTTTCACATTTTTTCATATAAGACGTTCATGGTTTATCATGGTTTATAAGATAATATTGGCTCGTTTTAATATGATTGGTTTTGGGTCATTTACCGCTATATATTATTAATTATATTATAAGATCGTTTAGTGTAATACATAATGCTCATTATATTGTAAGTGATCTCGTACATATCGTTGTGTTAAGTAGGGGTTGTACTACAGACTACGCAGTCGTTGCAGTTATCTGGAGACCGCGCGCGGGAAAAGTTGACCGCCTCATTTTAACACAGATTAAAAAATAGAAATGACGACGCTTTTAAGGAGGATGTGGAAAAATAATTCGAAGCATAAAAGTAAGTAAATATTTTTGGTAAAAATTGTAATATTGTTACGTATACGTAAATATTTTCGGTAAAAATTATAAGGAAGTACGATTTTCCTTAAGTATTATTGTTCTAATTTGTAATAAGGCAAGGAAGTCGAAATTCTGAAGCCAAAATTGTAATAGCAATGTTCTAAATATAAAACTAAGTTATTTTAAATTGTATAATTAATTTTCATAAATAATGAAAATCCTGGTTTAAATAATAGATAGTCTTTGGTTTAGAAAAAATGCGATAAAATCAGTACCTCCATGCTCTATTGGAATGGTTCGTAGTAATATTTTCTACGCGCCTTATAGGATTTTATTAAGGCTTTAACAACACGTGCAGATTTCACTCTAATTACTTAGGAATTAGATCTCACTAAGCACCACACCTTACACTGATTCTTGTGACGAGAAAAAACCCGTCACGTCTGTATCCGTACATGTTCTGTCTACGATATTAAAATAAGAATATCATAGTAATCTTGTATTAGAAAGTGGGCATAATAAAAAGTTGTTTGAATTAACGATTTTTCTTTAAATGCCGCGGATTTTCAAAATATATTTATTATGTTTATATCTATTACTATACTATATTACCTATGTCTCCTATGTTGAGTGTTGGTTTAAGATCTTTTGTTTCATTAATTATATTAATTAATTAAAAACAACAAAGTAACCAAATCAATCAAATCAAATATTCAACTGTAATTGATCTAGATTTTACGCTAGTTTTTCCTCGGACTTAACAAGATTATTTTCCTATACTATATTTCATATTGTTCCTTCTGGATGGAATCCCTTTAAGCCAAAACTATGATACGCCCATATCATTAAGTACATTACATTAAAGAAATATAATCTCTGTCTTAAATAATATATTATTATTATCTAGAAAATGCAATAACACTGTACTAGTGGTAATATGCAGTTAGTAGTATTAATTGTTAATACTCGATGATTTATAAACTAGGAATACGAAACGCACCAAGCCTATCCTAATTTTCTTAATAGCTGCAACTCCTATATTTTCAAGTCATTTGAATTTTGATTACATGTCTTAATAACGGTCTGAGTTCACTAGTAATAAAATTTGCTAAAGTATTTAACTGTTGTAAGTATTAATTATGAAAATATAGCTTTAAAGCAGCTATGAATTATACCTGGAGGCCATTAGTAAATAGTAAATTAAGTTTTAGTAATAGTGGAATGAAAATCCCGGGGAAAAGAAATCCTAGCATTAGATTACAAGTTTTAATTGAAAATATGATTAATTTTTTTTTTGGAAATGTGTAAAAATAACCAAGTTTTATAACAACAATCGGATGAAAGGAAGGATGTAGGTTTTCCCCTATCTACTAGTATGTAAAGCCCCCTCTACACATCAGCAGACGTATACGCAAACACTATCTGCCGATGTCGTCCGCAGGCGTGAAGTCGGGACAATATGTCCATAAACAACCGTAGTAGGTAATTTATGTCTGCTGATGAATTTGCCATCTATCTACAGATGTCGTTCGCGTATGGGTCTGTCGATGTGTAGAGAGGACAGTAAAATCAGATAGAACAAGCAGCTACTATGTAGATAGCTTTTATAACAGTAATGAACTGTATGAATAAAGATATTGGTACCTGCATTTAGATACTTTATTATTTTTATTCGTGTTGTCCTCACACCGAATAACAAAATGTTTGTGGCTACGTAATAAGATCCTTTCAAACAAGCACATGAAAACGACGGCTTAAGGAAATTCTTTAAACATTTCTCCATTATTTATAGCAACAATATCATTCCTCAGTGAATCATGTATTACATTCCAGTTCATATGTCAATTATTATGCGGAAAAACATAACGTAATTTATAAGTAATGTCATTATCCGTTTATCGTAAGGTGTATGAACGTTACAGTTATTGCTGTAACAGCTACATCCAAGATTTATTGGCTCCGAAGTTCGATGACCACGAGATTAGGGCTGGGGATTGCGCAAATGTTTACAGATATCATTTTTCTTTACTAGGGTAGACGATTGTAATATGCGGCACAAGGTAAGTCTTGTTCAGGGCTTATACATCTTTACAGACGATCAAAACACTTTCTTAAGCAAGATTAAATCTTTGAAATTCCAAGTTGCAGTTCGCCATTTCAGACAATCACTCGACTTCCTTCGGTCCTGACCTCTTTAAAAAGCTAAGCCTTGTACTATTGTTTTTGTTCGTTTTTCCTCTGTGGTAAACTCAAGCTACAAGTTTAGACTCTAGTTATTCATTTCATAATTAATAATCAAATAGTACCGACAAATTGCGCATTAAAACACCAATAATGCTAGTGCATTCAGCGAATATTGATAACGTAATCAAAATAGACGCACCGACAAAAAATCCGAGATAAAATAGTAAACACGCTTTTAATATACTGAACTAAATCAAATTTATCGGAGACGGTTCGAGGCAGAGAGGTTTGCGCCTAATATGTGACCTATGGCCCATTTATACTATCGTTATTCTGACCTAGATATGGCAGATAAACGCACGCGAATGTAGACGGACTGTATAACGTTAAGTAAAATTTGGGATTTTCCTTGTAATTCTTAAAAACCTTTATTACTTCAGTACCATATCTTGAACTTGATCTTCGATTTCTTTGGAATGTTCTTGTCTCAATAGTAAAGTAAAGTAAAGTAAAGTTCAAATCTCTCTAATGAGATTTAAACTTTAATTATTTAGCCCATTATTTCATAGCAACATATGTTAAATCAAATATGTATTTGTAAAGTTTTCCTTCGTTTTTTACAGATATTACTACTACTGGTCATATTTAGCATAATATTTTTCAAAAACAACAACAAAAAGACGCACCTGTCAACTTTGAAATTTTTTTATTTCTTATATAATATGTAGTACTATATTTGCAGTAGTTAGAAAGCTGTTCTCTTATTGGTTGGGAGTCTACAATTATTATAATCGTTATAAATCTTGAGCAGCTTTTACGAAACTTGAGATATCGCAAGCCCACTTATAATGAGTTTCGGAAAATTACTTTGGCGTGGTATGCAGGTTGACTCTTTACAGTTCGGTAGAGGTGTATGCAATTCAAAGAAATAAATATATCCATGAATAGTAATAGGAGTTTCCACGAAAATGATAATTAATCGTGGTTTACAGCGCACACACATTCACACCACTAAGTAGCGTTAAATCGCTATTTAGTGGTATATGAGTTCTGTTTTTTTATATAAGGTGTATCAATCTATATAGTCTGATGATAGACATCGACCATGTTCCTATGTTCTCATATTGTCTTCCAAATAAACCTATTTAGTTTTGTTTTTTTTTAATTACAACAAAATAAGTTATTTTATTCGTGTCTTACAAAACACTATTACCACAAAATTAGAAAAAGTATTATTATTGCGGCCAACAATTCTAAAGGTTTTATAAAATCTTTGTCGAATGAAATAAATGGACGAGATATGTTTATAATTACACGGGAAATTAAACGGCAATAAATAATGAGATAATCATAGCATGGAAGCAGCTGCATGATTGACTTATCGTCTGGGCGCTGATGTGATGCTTTCTACGTAGCGGTTGATAACGTTATTGCGTATTTCAATGATTTCTGCCCTACTTATTGCCCTATATCAGACTTAAAACGGTCAAGTATAATTTGAGATATCTATTATTATCTATTGTTAATAGTTCGATTATGTTGTTATTAAAAATAACGCTTCATTCTTTACAGTTTTCTTACCTAGTTTTAATTGCACGATTATGAATGATTATTAGTATCATGTATATAGTAGGTAATTATAATGCGTATATCAAGATTTTTTTTTATTTTTAATTCATTTTTATATCTCATATTTGTATGTTTGTTTGTTTATTTACTCATATAATCTTTAAATTTTAATCTACACTAATATTATAAAGAGGAAATCTCTGTTTATTTGTTTCGTTGTAATGAATAGCCTCAAAAAGTACTGGACGAATTTTAAAAATTCTTTCAACATTCGCAACCTACATTATCCACGAGTAACATAGGCTATATTTTATAGACTAAATGTTTATTATTTTAGCTTACGGGGGCGAAGCCGCGCGGATCAACTATAAATATATTTCTTTAAATGTTTTCAATTCAAAATACAATTTCTTTATTGGAAGTATTGTGGCTGAGGTTGACCGAAGTATTTTTCTAGAATTATGCGAAGAATGGGCGCTAGCGGAGTGTGAAGGAGACGGCTGGTGGCGTGAGGCCTCCAACGGGAAAGGGCAGATGGATGTGCGGTATGCTGGAGTAGCCCCCGTGGAGCGAGCAGCATCAGCACCAGCTACCGCGCTCGCTGTTCGCTCTGCTCTGCATACAGCTAAGAGTAAGAATACTTTTGTATTGTAGTATAGGTGTTTCAGGGAAAGTTGGTTGTGATAGCGATCAAGCGGTGTTTAGAGGTAAGAGGGCTGTATTCCCATCCCATTTTGTTGTACTCCTCTTCCAATTTCCCCTTATTAATCCTCACCCTATGCCCTTTTCCTTCAAGCCGAGCAAGGCATCTATAACAATTTTGCTGTTGTAGATGTTGACGAGCTGCGGTCAGTCCCTTAACATCGGGTGAACCGCTTGCCCGCTGTTACATAGAAATAAGAAAGACTCCGTAGTCATGTGAAAGAAAATCCAGAAACCTCTCTGGATTTTCTAGCAGTGTGTGAATGGGGTAGTATCGACGTGGGGAGAGGCATTCTACGGCAAAGGTCAGACGTACGTGGAAGATGCAGTATAAGCACCCACTACCATGCTTGGTTTGCGAACCTAGCTTATATTAAGAGTAAGGAACCATACTTAATTGATTATAATACTATTCTAGCATTGCTGCACTAGAGGTGAGGTGAGGTAGTCTAATAAAAGAGGGTGGTGGCTTATAGCATCGTACGTTAAAGAACAGGCGTCATATTTTTAATTACAAACTCTTTGTGTATCACTATACTTGTCTTTTTGGGACCTTATCACTTTTTTTCTTGTCATCTATCACGTGTAACAAGGTGATCTTTGACCAATATAAACAGAGGAACAACATTCTCAGAAATAATTAGCTATACATGTTTTTAATTTGATTAACTTATCAGATACTATATGAAAACAAAATACTAGGTAGTTTTTTGTCTTTTCCTATATTATATATTTTGTGTGATTTCAGCTGCAAACAAAAAGCTGCAGAAAGTAAATCTGGACATCAGTTCGAAAGGCATTATTGTGTCTGATGCAGACACTCAAGAAAATGTGATGAGTGTTTCCATTTATAGGTATAGTATTCATTCATTATTCAAATCATCATTATTTAGTATAGTATTCTATTTGGGTACCTTCGTAATAATAATGTGTAGTGTTAACATCTGAAACTAATATTAACGGCGTGGTTACTTCTGAAAGATTTCAAGTGATATACTTATGGTAAAAGAAAAATAGAATAAGGAGGTTAGTATCCTAACTGCTACGCGACCACACATACGTACCGTATATATCGGACTCAACATTTGCATAGACAACGCGCGACATTATGTAAAAAAATACGTGGAGATTATCTCGAGTACCGTGTGCAGTAACGCGGTGTAAAATGAAATTTAGGAGTAGAAATAATCGCTACGACTGCTCTAGTAGTAATAGATAATAGATATTTGCTAGCTTGCAGCTTATAAACCAAAAACTTTACAATATTATTCCCATAGGAACCTTACACGTATTTGTTAACATTAATTTATTGCAAAAGGACGCGTTGTTTCGACTGTACTTATCGTATGAGTCAACAGTAAACACTCAGCGACTAATATATTATTCCCATTAATATGGAATCAGATGCATACGTTGCCTGTATGTGGACGCATTGAATAGGAAAACATTGATTTACAGAAATATTAAAAAAATTGTCACAATTCGCTCTTCAGTAGTCAAACAATAAACTTTTTCAGAATTTCCTACTGTTCAGCGGACGCGGCAAATGCGCGCGTATTCGCCGTGGTGGAGGGAAAAACTTTAGCGGGTGCGAGCGAGACGCACATAGTGCACGTTTTCGTGTGTGCGAGACGGAGACAGGCGCGTGCGCTGGCTCTCTCCCTCGCACACGCTTTTAATGACGCTTATCAGGTAAGCTTTTCACCTTTTCCCGCCTTTTCTTCTGTCACGAAGGAATCTGAACATTGGTTCTTAGTATTTCATTTTTTCATTAGGGAAAAAAATATCTGGATGATAATTTTTTTTAAGCGTGCACAGCACTCATAAATAAAAGCAACAAAAAAAAAAATAAAAAAAAAAACATTGTAAAATTAATATACCTAAACAAAAATAATAGTATCGAAAACTTAATAAACTAAACGGCAATCTTTTATTGGGAGATCGATGATATTCATTTAATTGTAGAGTTATAAATTATTTAAAAAAAATATAAAAAAAACGTATAAATCATTTACTCTTGTGATTTAGGCTTGGCAGGCAACTGAAGCATCTTCACTCCAATCTGGTGGAAGGCGACGAGTTACTCCATGGGTAAATATTTATATACTTACTGTATTTTAATTTAAGGATTTTTCCTTTTAGAAGGAGATGAGGGTGAATACGTTTTCCGTTATAACTTTTATTAACTTACATATGTTAGTAAATCTTATTTTATATTCGTTTCTAATATACTTAATATTTTCTCAAATAGTTTGGGATTTTTTTAATAAAAAAATAATCGATGAAAACACCCGACTGAATTATCTATGAAAAAAATCAAAGGCGCCATTTTGAAAATTTATAGAGGCTTTGTCATTACCACCATTCTAAGGAATCGAACACCTCACATGTTAAAATCCATCCTCTGTGCTGTAGGGCAAGTGCCAAAGAATTAAATGACTTTATTAGATTAAAAACCACTATTGGACATTGCGGTTTTTAACAAAGTCAACAATTTCTATAATCGTTTTCTGTGTATTGTTTTATAAGTCATTATTTTCCTGAATAAATTCAGTATATCCTACTTTAAGCCACAATATCATAATTGCAATATTGACCTACGGCCGTTTTCAATATTCTATCTATCCCTTATTTTGCTTACTAAAGTCAGACTCATTTATCTATTTGCATTTACTTTGATTTCAATATCCTAACGACGGATACATTTGCTATGACTTTTGTCTATCTATTGTCATATAATTTGACATGACAATCTATCCATAATCATTGATACTTGATTGATACATTATTGCGATAATGCGTAAAATGTAAAAGATGGATTACTCCCCAATTTTAAAAATGGACATAGCGATTTTTTAATCTAATATACTCATATAAACTACGTTGTATGTTTTTTTCAGGCCAACTTCTCAAGTGAATCAGATGAAGATTCAGACACAGAGCAATGGCAGACTCCACAACCGCTTGTCACTTTCTGAACAAAGCGCGCCAGTGAAGAAGGAATCTAAAAAACATTTCCCTTTTTTGTAATTATATATGAATTATTAATATGTTATTATCACAGTGTAAATAACGCATACAGTTACTGCACGACACTGTCACAAAGACAGCGTCCCAAATCTCCTTGTATAAATGTCAATATTTTCTGTTCGTGTTTCGGGACACGTCTTTCAAGGGTGACGAAAATTTGTTTGTATAAATTTTAAAAAGTATCGTCTTTATTGGAATATATTGCATTTTAAATGTTACCGTACACATATTAAGGGTTATTTCTTAAAATGTGAAACATGAACACACTGTCTTTCAAAAGCCATGTTTTTTACTTCTGAGTGTGTACGGAATTTGTGACAGCTATGAAGCTTTTTTGCAAACGTCAAAAATCGTTCCATGATTGTATGATTTTAGCACTGTGCCATTATATCGCCTAAAATTATAAAATGAGATAAATTTTGTATAAAACGATAGCTATCATTTTTTCTAATAAAAGTTTAGGATAAGTATAAATACACGAAGTAGTTATTAAGAAATGTCTTATATATTTTAAGAGAATTTAAAAGGTCAATATTATGTAAAATAATTGATTAAAGGTATAGCATAAGTTTTTACTTTTTTAATGTAGGCGTAATATATTTCGAGAGATCTCTAGGGTTAATAATAAAATATACAATTAAGTAGATTTAATTTACATATTGCAATATAAAAAATATTTTAAATGGAACGTTTGTCAATATAAATTAAATAATATCTACGTTGTATTCTAAAAGATTTTATAAAAAATATTCTTTATGTTTTTTGTGATAATTATTTGAAAAAAATATTAATTATTTTATAGGCGTTTATTTAATGTATGTGTTTATTGTTTAATTAATGTAACAATTAGAATTGTTCTATACGTAACCGTAACATATAAGAAAAACACAACGATACATTGTGAAAATATTTTTGATTTAAGGATAAATGATACATCGTATTAATTAAATATTTTATGGTTTTGTACTCACTAGATTTTTACTCGGAATAGGCTGACAGTTTTGGGCCTTTTCAGGTGTCACTCAAACTTAAACTAACTAACTAACGAATGTGGTGCCTATATGCCTATTATAATTGTAACATATTGAAGTAATAAAGTTTATAAGTTAATAAGAGGTTTTATTACTTGACTGTATAAATCGGACACAGTGCGAAGAGGTAAAGTATAAAGCTTAAATAAATATGTTCTGTTATAATGACAGTAATAATCCTTTTAATTGGATGTGTCAAACCCCCCATTGTTTTTTGAGACTGACTAATGACAATGGACCTCCACAATATTTTTTTTTACTTAAGTGTAGCGTCTAATAATGTTTATTAGCATTGACATAATATGTAAATCGACACATCTTATTTGTTACCACAGTCTGGTGTATTCATATAAAATTCTCCTTCTTGACTTCCCTTATCTTAACCTATCGATTTCGCACATCTTCGAACTTATTTTTTTGTCTGTCCTGAAATTACAGATGACGTCAGACAACTTACATACAAATATATACTCGCTGTTTCTTGCGGTCAGAAAAACACACAATAGTCAGTTTCCATAAATTTAATTTCACTTATCAGTACATCGTTCAAAACCGGCACTGTTGGAACAGTTTCAACCGCCGCAAGCCCAACTGCGAGAGGAATAGCGGCTCGGAGCACGCGCGGCCGCCGTGGTGGTTGATCATCATATAGTCGTAGCAGTTGGTCACGCCGTCTCCGTTGCAGTCCTGAATAAATACGATTTAAATATTGTTAAAGCCATTGTAGAAATTTGAAGTCGTTCTGTGGTTAGCGCGTTAGGCGTTACAATCGAGAGGTCATGGTGATATCAAAAAAATGTGTTAGTTTCGCAGGGCGCAGAAGGAAAAATAGATCAGTGAAAAGCATTTAACATTTACCGCATGCTCCAATGCGGGACACAAGACTTCACTGTTTTTAATAAATAAACCTTTTAATATTTTCTCTCCTCTTCCCCGTTATAAATTTTCTGGTAATATCTAATGTGGTGAAAACAATTATGCAAACTATTATTAGCATAAACTTGCGGAAACTGAGGAACTAAGTTTGTGCTAACGTAGGGCTTTTTATAAAGACAGGGCAGAATTTTTTTTTCTTTTAAATTTAGAAAATGGCGTTAGTAAGTATATTAAAGATTGAAATTAACTTTTATAATTGATTAATAAATAATTGATTATTGGTTTTATTTAGCTGGAAATGGACTTAGGTATTTTTAAATGTTTAGTAAATTACCTTGCCAAATCTTTCCATGTAGCTCTCGATGATTTTTATAGAGCAATAGTAGTCCCTTGCGCAGTCTTCATAAGCTAAAGATAGAAAGGATAATATTATTACATTGCTTTATTTCAAACATATTACATGTAATTAAAGAAAAAATTACGAAAATAATATTTCTAACGACTAAATTGATAGTTTCAAAGTTTTTCAGAATTCGAACTTTATGATAGAATTTTTTGGTCTTTATATTTTTTTGTAGAGGAAAAATTTTTTTTAGTAGAACTGATACGAACGCACATTTTTGCTCAGAAAAATTTCACTTTAGGGTTGTTGTCCGTCAACAAAATAATGGCGACATTTAAATGCAGTTATTCAAATATTTTTTTTACCGCTTTCGATGTAACGTTTTATTATTCAAAAAAATATTGTACGAAAGTAAGTAGAACGAATTACACAAAAAACACAATATATATTACATACAATATATTACATATTATACAACGAATAATTGATAGATTGTATTGTGACTTTTTGGTGGAAAATGGAAATGCATTTTAAGAATTGAATTAAAGACTTTTTTACACTATTTTCATTATTAAAAAGTCTTTAAATCAATACTTATACAACGAATGGCAAAACTAATTATAAGATATCATTACCTTCCTTCCTATCAGGATTATCATCAGGTAATGTGGGCTTCCCTGCATCCACCCAGTATACCCTGGATATGTAGAAGGGTCCACAGTACCCATCGGTGCAAGTGTGGGATAAATCACAACCTGCTACGTGGCAAAGGCATCGAATACAGGCTTCGTTGAGGTTTGTTAGGTATATACCTAATAGTGGAAATACATAGTTCACAATTATATAAAAACTTTGTACATCATCAGAATATCCTACTTTTAAAGTTAATATTTGTGGTACAGTGAAGCTGCAAAAAACACATTCATAAAAAAACGAGGGATTTAATAATTAATAAAATAATTTAGGTGTTTCTTAATTTAAAAGGAATTTTATTTATTTTGTCCATATAAAACGTTTGATCATCTATTCAAGAAAAAAATATTTAAATTGTTAAAAAAAATATGAGTATTAATTAAATTTATTAGATTAAAAAAATATGTTTAAAATTGTTTGCAAAAGTTATCGTCAGTCGTAAAAATCCATTTAAAACTCTACTTTAATATGAATTAAATAAAGTAATATACGTTGGTTTTGTGAGAAGGTTGAAGGACTTTATATTCATAAATTGTGCGAAGGATTCAAGAATAACAATGATGTATTTATTATTTACTCACCAGTCACAACACGGTAACTTAAACTTAAAAACAAAATATATAACACAGTCACTTGTAAATGCATTTTTGGTCACTATTATAGATAAATTTAACACTAAACTTATAGTACATCAGAAAATAAATAAGCACTGATTTCATCGAAAGCCCATGACATAATGGGATGTTCCTCAAACGTTACACAAAAAATGGCAATTACTGTGAATCGCGAAGATGTAAAAAAATGTTTGAAAAAACGTAGATACAACGCCCTATTGTAGTTTATTGTAGTTAACGCCCTATTGTGATCGAAGAATCGATACTGAATTATAGACACAAGAGAATATTAATAAATAATGGACACGAACTAATGCACGTATATTTCTAAGAATATTCTGGTGAATAATAATTTATTGAAGGTGATTACAATCGAATTGTAACATCCGTGTGCTTAAAGGATCTCATTACGAAAGGTCGTTTGGGAGACGGATTAAAAATGACTGTGACAAACATTACATACTAATATTGGCATTTGATTAATATATATAGAAAAGGTCTACTACGCTTCATTGTACATATTGATTAGTTTAACTGCCCTATGCTAAATAGGGTAATTAGAGAGATTTTTGTACGAGAGACAAATAGGGAAAAATGTTTAAATCTTTTATTTGATGTGTGTTTTTCATACTAACTCAAATGTTTTCTCTATTTTTATTTTACACCCTCCTGCCTCAGGAGAAGCAGCTTGGATATGTCAGACTCGTATTGACTAACCTGACCTTCTGCGCAGGTAATTAGGGATCCTGGGATCTCCGAGTAGGAACGCACCTAGTTTCAAATACCCATCCAAGAGTACGTACTTTATGCTAGACAAACTTCTAGTTAGGCAGTGCGTTGGCACCGCACACTGCCGCACTTCTCGTGTCACTGTGTGATTACGCCTAACCCTCGTTATTCGTAATCAGCAACACAAATGCATAGGGAAGTAGGAACTGGTATCGTAATCACTGAACCATTCTACCCCTGCGACTACTTCTGCAAGGGGACGTATTGTATACAGTATCCTCTACTCGTATTCTAGTTCTCAATATCAAACCGTTAATGTATTTTTCGAGTCAAACTTAAAAAAAATTACAGCAACAGCTCTACTTCTCCGTAATAGATATCAAAAACTGCGCAACGGCTTATTATTCACATAATTTTAATTTATAAAGTTTGAACGAATTGAAAAACAATTGAAGTTGTTGCGTTAGCGGTATTCGCTTAATATCCTAGTTTGTAAGTACGTCACGTTGTAATAAGTTTTGAATTATTTGTTCTTTTTCTGATGATATTTTTACTGCAACCTCCCATTTCATAACTCCAATTATTCGGAGGATGTTGATGAAGATCTTCAACTTTTGCCTCCGCAAATTTTAATACTTTGAAGAAGCTGCTATCAGTACATACATTGTTTTAGACCTTCTCTTATATTATATTAATCAAGGGGAAAAGTTTGTCCCTTTGGTCGAAGTTAGAATGAAATAAAATATTTTCTACACAGCGCAGCGTTAGCAGATTTTTTATAAAAACTGTCAAAACCAAATAGCTGCTATTACATTGCGATTATTTCATATTTGTTTTAACGAAAAGCTCAAAACGTCAACTCTATCTCACCTTTCCATTAATATGCGTAACAAAGATGCTCAGCTCATTCATTTTTATCTCTATTGCCGAATAGCTAACATTTAATAGATTAAATTAAAAACAATAAATCGAAAGGAATTACAATTATTGAACATAAAAGTGACTTCTAAGAGAGTTGTCTAAGTATATAATTGTATTAATTTTATTAAAATGTATTTTTGAAACTCTTCACATTGGTGAACTAGAAAATTTTCTTAAAATATTTTTTATTTGAAAAATTGTGATGTGGTAAGCACTCGTATATACCGAGTTTTGTATTATATTAAATTCCCCATTTTACGTTGTTGGTGAATGAGTGGTTAATAGGTACCTGGCACTCAGGTGACCGTGTTATTTTTTTACACCACGTTTGGTTAAACTTAGGGAAAATTAAGCAAAACGTGAAGCTTGTGTCAGATCTCTGTTTAAAAAAATTATGCGTGCATCCCCCTGAAATCATTCAATAGTGCATGGTATCCGAGGAAATGATTCCAAAGATAGAATAAGAAAATTCCTTGATTTGCAGTTGTTTCATCAAAAAAAAAATGCAAAAGGGTGTTATTTTTTTTTAATTTTCGTAACTGTTAATATTTCGAAAACCGGCGGGCTTTTACTGAACATGAAATATATTTATCTGAACCGTTACAATGTCTTCACTCTGTATGTGAACGACTCTTATTTTCTTACGAACAAGTCTACGATAAAGGTTTTGATTTGGTGATAGGTATAATGAAAAATCACTATTTTTGTAGACGTGTATTTAGATTTAAACATAAATAATTTAGATGTAAGTACAACAATTGACTGCCATATCAAAAATAAATAAATGTCTACAAAAAATATCACATTTTAAACTACTTACTTGTTTAACTTATTAATTAAAGTACATTTCTTAAATATAGTCTTTTATCGCAAGTACATTTTATGTTTTTTACTTTGATTTCATCTTTCTATTTTCTAAACCTTTTCTTGACATTGATTATTTTTGGCGCCAATTTTATATTTTCTTTTTTTTATTGACATTGTATGGCTATGACTATTGTCAAAGTATTGTCTTTTATGGTATGGTAATATTTATATATGGCAACATTTATCCTTGGTGAGCTGCAACAGCTGCGATGCACTGCTGGAATACGTTGACGTATTGGAAGGGCAGATCAGCTTTGCATCCGTAGCCTCCTAGTTTGTGGATTGCCATGTAGTCGTAGCAGTTGACTACGCCATCATTGTTGCAGTCCTGGAAAAGTAAACGATTATTAGAATTCTGTACTTTGTTGAAACACGTTAATCTTATAAGAGATGATGACTATGACGCTACGATTTGAAAAATCTTTTTAGATTTTGATAAGCAGATTCACAATTTACGATTAACAATAAGACCATTATTATATTAAATTTTAAAGAATTAAACTCTTTTTCACACTATTTCCACATTTAATAATAAACTTTATTTAAGTTACAACCGGTTTCGATCAATCCTTATCAGGTCTTATATGTACTGTACTGGTATATATCTAGTTGCGTTATGTATAAATGTGGCATTTATAATTTATCCATCTTTTCTAGTAGGAACGCAGAACTCAGAAACTAGATTGTATTGTAATTTGTGGGCAAAGAATTTTTTTATAAATATTGAGTGTATGACCTTATAATCTAAAGGCCTATAGTTACAGCATAAGGAAATGTTCATTTAGATTAAGATCATAATGGTAGATAATGATGATTGGATTTAAATTTAAATAACTTATGCCTACTAAAGCTTCTTAAAAGTGTACGATAATAATATTGTGTGTATTACGCACTTAGTGAACTTAAGAAAGTATAATGTTTTGTCATTTAACATAAAGGTTACCTAGAACCAGGATGTAAGTATGAAATAAAAAATTAAACTAGATTGTTTTTTATTTACGCGCGAATGATATTTACGGATGATGTCACTGATCGACTTGTATGCAAATCTCAATGACAATGCCGCGTTATGTTAATAATTCTACTGGTTTGTACACACCTACGATTTTGATCACGGATGTACTTGTTATTAGGGATTTCCTACGTATAATAAGTAGAGATGGTATATTAATTGCTTAAAAATGGTGGGTTTTTTCCTTGTGTATTACAGGTACGTTTTCGAGAGATTTAAAAATAAATAGTTTAGTTTTTCCCCGCAACTTTATGCTCTGAGTAACATTTTTAATTTTTTAGTAGGAATTTGATTTTGTCTTTGATGACACACTTACAAGTTTTGTATAACTTCTGTGATTGAAAGATACAGAGTTCGAAAGATACAGAGGTGGAGTTGATTTTGAGAAACCTCTGTATCTTTTACCACGGGAAACCCTCGGAAACGGGAAATATACGTGAAACCGTAGAGCAAAACTAGAAAATCAATCAATCCATTTACCTGTCCGAATCGGCTCATGTAACGTTGTACGGTGAGGGCAGCGCACTGAGGGTCGTTGGTGCAGCTTGCGTACGCTGTAAATACATAAAATATGTTTATTATTAACACAAAAGTACGGTCGAAATGATAACCTCCCCCTTTTTTGAAGTCGGTTAAAAAAATTGTTTAAGTTAGTGTTGGAAGTAATGGCATATTTCGGGTGTTCACTGTGGCCACTTCATCAAATAGTTGACTTACTTAATTAATACTTTCCCTAGGCTAACAATCAATCATTTTATAATTTAAAACGAAACATTTAATATACTTTTAATTATGGTGATTGTTTTTGATGTAAATTGATGAATAAGTATAAAGAAGCAAACGTATTTTCTTGTAGAAAATTATGTAACCTAAATTATGTAATTGAAATCGCTGGTCACCTTCAACTCATTGCCAGATGTACTCATATTTTGGTTTATTCGTTCTGAGAACTTGACCTTTTTGGGAATACCTGTAGCATGTGACCGATATTTCATTGAAAAAATCGCATATACTTGCTTTTTGTTTTCCTCTTAGGTTTACGATGCAATAAATATTGATCTCCAAGGGATTGTAATAAAAATGAATTTTATTATTGTTGCCAATTTAAAAATAGAATGAATAAATCAGGCATTAAGAAAATGAAAAATAACAACATCGAAAAATTTAAGCCAGAATTTGTTTGGGTAAATTATCATATCTCAATTGCTCATATCGAAAAGAAAATTGTTCTGGGGGAAAGTAATCTTAACTGTGGTAGTAACTATGTACATCTCATGTATCTTGCTAAAGCCTGACAAACATAGCTAAGATATCTTCGTGGTTTTCTTGGGAATTTAGTGCAGTGCCGGACCTTTTAGGAGTGATTTGGACTTCTATGTTGCCGATACCTCGTCTAGCTGGCAAACCGGCTAGGGGGTAGTGGTTATACCGCCACAAGCCAAGATATGCCTTGGCGATAGGAAGAGGAAATAGATGATGCAAAAGTTCATAAGCAATTTGACAACAGTTTTAGAGAGTTTCTTACCGTCAGGAGAGTCCACACTGCGTCCAGGTAGGGTGGGTTTGCCGGCGTCAGCCCAGTACGCCCAGGTGATACGGAACAGTCCGCATGCGTCACCATCGCAGGTTATACCCTGCTTGCAACCTGACACCGCCTGGCAGATGCAGCCCAAGCACACTTCTGTGACTGGATTCTGGTTGGCAATGACTTCACCTGTAAAATAACAGCGTAACATTAGGATTGTGTGAATAATGGATATTAACTGATATAGGTAGGTTAAGGTGAATTCATGTCCCCTAATGGGGCATGGGGCAGAATGTATTAACCGGTTCAATGATTTTTTTTTCTGCATGGAGACTCCGCGATTAGTCTCAGTTTTCCTGCCTTGCCGAGACATTTTTTAAAGTCTACCGGGTATCGAACCCAGAACCTCGCGGCTTAAAGCTTCCGTAAATAAATATGGCAAAGAAAATTTGCATTAGTAGGTTCTAGCAATGCTGCAGATGAGTGGAGACGAATGGAACTACAGCGAAATCGGGGAAGAAAAACTGCTTTTTTTTCTATACACATAAAATTTGTATCAACGTAACATTTATTTGAGAATTTTATCTAATTGAATGTGTTGAATTTTAATACATATTTGATATAAAATGTTGAGAACTACCTACAACTCACGTTGCCTGCTACAGGTGACGTATTTTAAAATGTTTTTGAATTTATATTACATGTCAATTTGATACTGCACATTAAGATCTACCTTATTCTACCCATATCCATGATAGCCCCAGAATATGTATGTATGGTAATGTAAACTGCAGTGTGTGAAATGTTGTCCTGGAGGGGTCAAGGCTTCAGAACCTTGGTCAGATCCGCCTGCATTGTTATAAACTTAATCATCAAATTATCATTTCTTGCGCTACTTTTTCAAGATAATATTTTTATATAATAACGCGGAATGAGCCGGTTATATTAACGTTTCTGCAAAATATGTATCTTAAAATGCTATAAATATTTATTATCTGAGTTCTAAAAGTAGGTTAAGATTATATCAAATAATGTAGAAGAATCATGTTAAGAATCTAATAGGGAATGATAAATAATTTACGTTTGTCATAAATGTGCAAAATTTGTTATATTATGTGTATAGAGCATAATTTTCTTCTACAAAAATAAACAAAAAAGATTTCGCATCTGCTTGTTAAAATTACACTTAAAAATGTAAATATATAACGAAGCGCAAAAATTGCTTTAATGACTGAGACATCATATTTGTTTTCCGGCAGTTCAATGTAAAAACCAGATTAGGAAAAGATTGCATCATTATAGTCTGTATTCTGTCATATTCTATTGTCTATTGAAATGTAAAATTTATCTTTACTCTTCTGCTGAAGTAAGTACATAGAAGTAGAGCTTTAAAATACAAGAGGAAGTCATGACTGTTGACTAAAACTTTATAGTTTATATTGGAAAGCCCTATAAATACGAAAAAATATTTAAGTAATTAACTTTATAACAATGTTTTCTTAAAGAACTAAAAAAGTAAATTAAATGATAATCAAATTATATTAAGTTCAAGAACACTCAAGTTAATTTAAAATTGATTTGTAGTTATAGGATTCGTAGAAATTGTGTGAATTGTTTTTCAAGTGGTTACCATTTAGATATGAAATGCGGAACAAAAACAACAATAGTTATCGGAATTAAATGAGTCAATAAGTGCAAATGTCAGTAGTCCTTGATATTTGAGACCTTTTCATAATGAAGATAAGATGGTATCATATAAATACATTAATGCACTTAATTAAAAAAAAAAAACTTAACCAGTATTTTACGTTTAGTTTCCAGGAATAAATAGGTCAATATCCATACTGCCTAAGGTGATAAAATTATTTGTTTATATTTAGATTCGAGGTATCTGCTATCAACGTCTCATAAACAATACGAAACGATTGCATTTGATTTATAAATAATGTCATAATAAAGAGAACGGAAGCAATATATTTCCCGTAAATGCTAGATGATTTACCATCGAAGGCCTCATACGTTGGATCAGATCCAGGCAGATCCGTAATGATTCATTGTAATTTACTGCCACACTGTTTACGTATGTTCCTACATTACAATACGAGATAATTCGAATAATTGCTTATTGCTGTTACAGTTTCCGTAATGTATCCGGGTTGTGAGTTAGTTATTCTGAAGACAATTCATGTTATCACGAATATAATATAAGAGTTGCATGCGATCTGAAAGCTTTTAAAAGCTTTCAACACACTTTGATTTTTTTTTAAACACCCCACTGTCACACTCGTTTCGTAGGTATGACACTTTTTCGAGCATACAACAATATGGATTAAATATATGAGATTTGACCTCAGCCATTTTGTCGCCAAATTAAACGATAACAGCCTAACACTGCAACTGTACAAATCAGTAATTTCTTTTGGAAATCTTCCGTAGCATAAAAGTAACCTGTAGTAGGTTACCGGTTAGGTATATCAGAATAGCAAGAATTCAAAAATGAAGATGATGCTGGTGATTTTAATATTATTTAGAAGGTCGTGACTACTTCCGATGATCTTACTAACGAGCAAAACATTATATTAAAATTGTTTACTGATTTCATCTGGTATAAATAATTATTTTGCAAGGTTTTAGATCTATGTTACGAAGATAAAGTTTTCGTAAATTAGTGTTAAGGTTTGGACGCGTACATTACGATCAATTTACATATTACAATTTACAAAGCTTTATTTCTCGTAATAACAAAAAAAATAGGAAGATATTTGATTTTGCTTTCACTGTTCAAAATGACTTCGATTTTAAGATATTTTTCTATAAGTATATATTATATTGTATCTCTGTTTCCTGTTTGTTAAAAGTACAATCTTCCACAGACGTCATACCTTTCCTATTGTAATCTCAGTTTTACTTGGTCAGCCTAGTATACTATTAAATAATCTGTGGTTCAGCCTTATTACCTTTTTAAATGCTGCAGAGAGCTTTGTGTTTTAGGTCTACTTAAAATATATAAAAAAGTCATTGCACAGCTTTGTTTCTAGTGCCCTCGTCTCAACTCTTGGCATCTCACTAGACGAGTTAGGGCATACAGAAGGACCGGTTGGACACGGAGCAAGACGAAACCTACATACTTATTAGCAACGATGTATAAAATTATATTTACGAATACCAGAACGGTCAAGCATTCGAGGAACTTCGCTTTTTTCCCTGAAATAGTTTGGCCTGAAAGGTTTATCTTTTAATAATATAAAGCTGATGACTGAAGAGTTCTTTTTAGGGCAGATCAATAAAAAGAGCATGATTTCTTTGTTTGTTTGAAAGCGAATCGGCTAATTTCTGAAACGACTGGTTCGAATTGAAATAATTTTTGTTATTGTATGTGTTAGTTAGATCAATATAATCAAGGGGGACTACAAGTTAACATTACGCGACAGGAGCGTAAAAAAGCTTTTTAACTGTAGGAGAACATAAAGAAGAGAAGATTAAGTAAGATTAATTGACCGTCTCCATGTATTTAAACTTTTTTAGCTAAGTAAGTAATACGTAATAACTAGGGAATGAATCAAGTTTTATCCTAATTTATAGCCCATTAAAGGAAAAGCCTACTTACCTTAACGATGATAATAAAAATAAGAAAAAACATTTGACTTCGCTAAATATACATCGAATTTGAATTGCTATAGATTTACATATCGAAATAATTAATTAAGTCGGACTTGTGAGATACGATACATTTGAGTGTTATTAAATAAAGAAATATTCTAGAACCTCTATTTTGGTCAGAGTTCACTGTGGATATAAACATGAATGAATTACGACTTGCTTATGTAAGACGTCATCGATACAGCCTTCGTATACCTGTGCCTTGAATCATCTTGGACGTGGTTACTCGATATTAATTGTCATTGATTTAAATAATATGTCGCTTTATTCCTGCATTGTTTATAATGTATATGAATATGAAGATATGAATTATAGGGATGGAATTGAACAAGAATTAGAATAAGTTTATAATAAACTACTTAGCTGTGATCCGCGGTTTTATCCGTGTATATAGTTTCGCCAATCCCGTGGAATTTATCAAATTTCTTTCTTAGTTCTAGTATTTATCTACATGCCAAATTACAGCTGATCCCTCCAGCGGTTTGTGCGTTCACGGACCTACCTCATATTGTCAGTCAGTCACATTTGAGTTTTATGTCTATAGATGTAGAAGGTTAAAAAAATTAAGGAAAGCTTTTCGGTTATTTTTAACCGACTTCCATTGAAGAGGATAGTTCGAAAGTTTTTTTTTATATATCAGCGCAAAACGATTTTTGCAAAATTAAGGCTATTTCTTTATAAACCTTGTTTTGTATCACTATCTTAACTTATTTATAGAAATCGTAAAGTTTAGAATCAATTTATCCATTTGTGTTACTAATATAGCAATCGATCTCATGAGTCAACAGAAAATACCTCTCATTAGAACCTTGTTGTCAATAAAGTTTAATGTCTCTATCGATTTGGTTTTTCTCATACCGTCATTATTAATTTAGTTCTAAAAATACGTGTGTAGCGTCACAGATAATATAATACTATACTGTAGCGTGTTAGTAGAGCATTCATAATATTAAATCATCTATTATCATTCTTCTCATTGTTTTGTCAGCAATTATTTTAATTGATAGATATATTCATTAATCTAATTTAGTTAATAATTCTCATAGTTATCAATGACAGGTTAATGACATTTTATTAAATCGATTTTAATGTAATTAGTAAGCTATTTACGAATGCAATTTTAATACGATTGCATTCAGCAAGGAGAGCGAGAATTATTTCTATAAATAGCGTAATTCTGAAATTTTTTATCATTTCTTACATTTACCTCATTGAAAGGTTTTGGTCTAGATCTGTTTACACATTGCAGTTCAAAGGGATAAGATTGTTTTTCAGTAAATTATCGGTTATTTCCATCTGCACTAATATTTTAAAGAGGAAAGATACGAGTTTCGGTTTGTTTGAATTTGAAAAAAACCCGAATCGAAACCGATTTGAAAAAAATATTTTACCATTGTAATTCTACATTATCACGGATGAACATAAGCTATATAATATTATGCTACGGGAGCGGAACTCCGCGAAATAGCTGGTTAAAAAATAAAATGAAGATACAGTGAGCTTTGATCAGTTATCTTGGACTGATTCTATTCTACTTAGGTTGCTTGAGAAGTAGTAGTAAGAGAGTATCATTCTAGAATTCATATTTATTGATTTATCTTAAACAAATTCTTTGTTTATTCAAGTATTGTAAGCTAAACTTTAAGTAGATTATATTACATTGTGCGGTAGAATTACTAACCAACATCAGCTGCGCAGGCGCCGATCACCATCAACAAAGCACTGAACTTAAGGACCGCTGAGGCCATTTTGGAAACTTATAAATAATTTAATATTTTAATAACTAGTAAAGCGTCAGATGCTCCCGCGCACTTGTACCGACTGGCATTGGACGTGGCCTTTATACATCTTATATGGACGTTTGGACATTGAATCACCGGGTTCCGTAAATTAATGTTAGTTTTTATTTTATTTATGTGCCAATGAAATGAAGATATTTATGGATTGGAGTTTTATGGTTTGATCGTTACTTTTAGGTGGAACGACCTAAGTTGTTGCTAAGCCTAATATCTTGAGAAACGTCCCTTTTGTTTTTAAGTATAAACATTAAACGAAATAAGAAACAAACAAATTGATTTGTTTTTTTTTGTTATTAGAATTTTTATTGTCGTCTCCTTGCGTCTCTATATCAAAGCCTATCTAGATAATAGCCTAATAGCTTTCGATCGCGTTGTTTTGACGAAAAATGAATTTAAAATTTTGTAATTACTTATTAAAGGTCACAGGCCAGATTATAAAAAGGTTCCTCACACGAGAACAGCTTAAGATATACAAGCCTACATGCCGATAATAAAATAAAAAAGTATTCTTAAAAGTTTGAGCGATATTTCTTAATAGATTTTTAAAGCAAATGAAACGGATGCAATTTTAATATTTAGTAAACCTTTATTAATGAACAAAAAATGTTGTTAGTAGGGATAAAATATTAATATTAATTATTGTTTTACAAATTGATTAATTTTTAAATGACAGCTATTGATAAGTACCCTAAATACTTTAATGTTTGCGTTATTCGTCTTTGTCCAAGTAACATATTTTGCATAATTTATGTATGAAATTATAAATTATCTCTTACAAATAAAACTAGTTTAATCAGTTATCATCAGACATTTTGAATATTGTAACGGTAACAAATATATAATTAAGAAACTGTTGTGTTATAAATGACGACGAATCTTTGATCATGCTCCTTTTAAAAATATAAAAAAAGCTTCTGCATAGTTTATGCAGGATTGTTTTTCTATGTAGTAAAGGAAATTTTAAAAATATATTTATTCAAAATTTCGAGTGGGTAAAAAAATTAGAGCGCCATTTTTTAATAATCAAAGTTTTGAGAGAGAACCGGATAGGATGTAGACAAAACCTTTAGGTACGTAGCGTTATAATATTTTTTTTAAGTTTCTTTGGCGTTTTTTTATTC
Organism: Phoebis sennae; assembly: GCA_001586405.1. Lineage (NCBI taxonomy): Eukaryota > Metazoa > Arthropoda > Insecta > Lepidoptera > Pieridae > Phoebis > Phoebis sennae. Next base: position 109,688 of record LQNK01000077.1, read on the forward strand.
CTTTGCTTACTTATAGTAGAATGTGTGGTGAAATATTTCAAGGAATAAGTAATATACTTTATAATTACTTTTGCAGAAACTTATTGAATATCATAATTGCCCGCAAATATGACAAAAATACATACCTTCTTATATTACAAATAATGTACACGGATGTTTTATTTTTTCTAAGATTTCGATGAGGATGATACTGAAAAGATATTATCAATTCTCGTTACTTATTTGTAATTCACGACTTTATTCACGATAATTTATAATAATATGAGGGAGGGAAATCCATGTTTTGTGATTCGTAGGTTTTTTCATCTTTCTGACAAAATATCGTACGAGAACTGGGACCATTTTTTCGATAAGTCTTTAAGACAAGCTGAAAACTAGTATGATGCCTCTGCTATTATACACCGACATGGTACTTCTGACCTTGCTTCATAGCTCTCGGAGCAATCCTTGTGTAAGTAAAGTAAAATATAATTGAAAGAACTCAAGATATTTCTCAATGCGTTCCAAAGTTTTAAATAAAAAAAATAAGGCTTATTTTAAACGCCAAATGACAAACCGTCATTCGAGTCGTCTCTGAATAGGGACCCTGTGCGTTGTGAGAACTCATTCTTAGTGTTGTTATATGCGGGTGTTAATTTTTTTAAATTAAATCAACATCAATATCCTAGGACTAATTGATTATTATCATAACACACTATCTAAATCTAACTACCTGCCTTCTTAAAAGACCTACTAACAAGTAACTACAAGTAGAACCCAATCAAAAATAGTTTAAAGTATCATTCAGGTGCTCCAAGTCGTGCCTTTTGAAGGATTATGCGCAGGCGACGGCAGGAGCATGGATCCCCATGCCCCCGGCGGCACATTCCAATTAGAAGACAATTTCAAATTCAAAAGGTGGCAAATTCATGGCAGAACAACTCCTGAGCTCATATTATGAAGATGATTATAGCAAGTCTTAAAAAATTAAGATCCGGAGCTGACTGTGCCTAATACAACTTACTTCGGATATACATTTCGTTTCTACACCAAGGATTCAGAAGAAAACATGGTAGCTATAATTGATTTATTGGTAGTGTAACTTTACAGCTTCGATTATTCCTTTTTTATTTTATTTGCTTTTATAAAATAAATATTTTATTATAAGTATGTTCCATTATTATAATATAAAATAACATTTTTGAAGGTTTTACTTTCAATTAGTTATATCTTACGTGAAATAATTATTGAAGTTTCATGCTACCTCAATATAAAGGAAATTCTGTAAAAAAAAACCTATTATATTATTTTCTATATAAGGATAAAATCATATGTTTCTTTTTTCTAGGCATCGCAATTAATTTAATAACAATTTGCTTTGTTTGCAATTTTATTTGCGTAAAATCGAGGTTATATTAGGTAGTACCTATGTGTCAATTGAACTTGAGAATAGCGCGTATAGTTTTAGTAGTTTTTTTATTGATATGTAAATTGTAGCAGCTTAAAATTATTAATATTATGAGAAAATATCGAGGTAGGATTTGAGTGAAATCTTATACCTTCTCTACACATCAAGAGATGCATCTGCGATTTCGCCTGATGCATCCGCTGATGGATTCGCACCAAGTATCCACACATCTGTGAGTAGTTTCTCGTTCACAAAAGTAGTAGGTCATATCCGTATTGCAAAAATTTATGAATGGACATTGAGACCGTAGGCCGTAGCCGCTCTAGCAATTTACATAAATACTTATTACTCAGTACTTTTTGAGTGTACATCTCAATAGAGAAGTTAAAGATGATGGTATTGTAGCTATACTTCAAAAAATTACGTGCTTTTCAAGTGCTCATATTTCCATTTTTATCGAGAGGAATTATTATAGATGTAAGTGTAAGATGGTGAAACCATTGATATACTTTTAGTTGATTTTTTATCAATGGGTTAAAAAAACGATAACGATCTTTCTAGGCAATAAAATTCCTTGATCCGTGCTAAAAAATCGACAATAACCGGACTTATGACGAATGCATCGGTAGACGTAAAAAACCTACTACGGATAGGCAGATTACCCCGTCTTCATAACCACGCATGATATTCGCAGATGCATCTGATGATGTGTATAGAGGCCCCCTATATACAGAAAGACGTTTATACCTGCCTTCTTCAAAGTATTTTTCACCATTTTAATTAATTTCCACGTTAAAGAACAATAAAAAAATATAATTAATTCTTATATTATATTATTCATAGGTCATTGGAACATTTTTTTTATTTTTTATAGATTTACGAGTACTAAATCAATAATCATGAATATAGTTTCAAATTTAAAAGTTATAAAAGCTAATAAGTTAATTAATGTATTTAATCACACATTGTAACATTACAGTGCATTTTGGTAATATTATTAACATTTGATCTGATTAGTTAATATCAACATTGTTAATTGAATTCCATTTAAATATGAGATTAAAAACAACCAAATTTTATAAATTTAAGAAAGTAAAGTAAAAAAAAATACCAAATTAAAATATAAGTTAAATGGCAGTACTTGTGTAAATTGTCATGTGAGTTGTACTTGTGTCATATTATGCCAATGTCATAGTAAGTAAGTTCTCATCGGCGAATATTTTAATCTGTATTCCATTGGCTATTTCAACTCCTTCTATTGGTGAAACGAGAAACGATGTGTACATTTGACCAATAGAAGTATTATAAGGTATAAACGTTAATGCAGTAAAGATCAAATTTATTCGATATCTCATTTGTCATTTCTGCTGTGTAATAAAAATAGAGTTTAGGGTAGAATTCTGTACATTTTTAGTTATTTATTTTAAAATTTAATGAATGGACTGATAGATCTTGATTAAATATATAAGTTATAGAAGTAGTGTAAAAATTAGGTAAGTATTTATTTATTATAAATGGCCTGAAAACAAAACGTTTTCGGTGTTAATAGAGCTGTAGTGATTGAGAGGTTTTTACGTGCAAATAATCTATAAATACACATTTAATGCGTTTTTAATGTCGTTTGATATGCTCGTTTGTTATATCATTTAATTCATCCTATTTCGGCGCAACAGAGTTAATCTTATAAACGTTAATTGAAACTAGGCCACGGTACAATGTTCTAAGGTCATGAGACTCTCCAACTACGGTTTCCATAATAATGACAACTTTTAGCAAAATAATATATGAATGCTTGAATTAATACATTAGTAATATTTTATAAATTAATCATAGTACAAAATGTTCAAAATAATAACCCTATAGATTAGTTCTATTTACTAAAGGTTTATTTAAGAAGGTTGCTCGTTTTATCTTTTAGGAGGAAGAAATGCTTAATAAATTATCAGCAAGCAAACCTGTCTGATAACTGATAAGGAAAGACTATGTTGTTATCTTAGATGTAGTAAATGTGGTGTCTTAATGTCATTAAATGTAGAGAAGACATAACTTATAGTATAACTTTACTTAATATAATAATAACAGAAAGGTCCAATGGTCTCTGTGTCTAAATTAAATATTTTGTTTAATATCTTAAGAGCAACTTTTTAAACAAGTGGTTATATACTGTAATAATGTGTTTTTATTTAATTTATCATTTTTGACTTACTTCCATCACTCGAAGCTCTCTTTTAAATTTAGTTCATGTGCTTGGATATTCAAAAATTTTAAGGTTTGAACTAACCTCAATGATTGTATGATAATATCAAAATATGTTTGCATTCTTAATTTACTCAGATACTGCTCCTAGAGACACTATTTCTTTCATTTAATATTAATATATATAAATCGCATGTCACTGTGTTTGTCCGTGATAGACTTCTAAACTACTTAACCCATTTTAACCAAATTACACACACTGTTTGCAGGTTGATCCAACTTGAAAGATAGTATGACTGTAGACTATGCATGCAAAGCCGCGAGGGGAAAGCTAGTAATATTATATAATATATATAATACATTATATAAATATACATCATTTGTATTTCATTCCTAGGTATAATGCGTCTTGCACTATTCTCCATAGTGCTGTTAGCTAGCAGCCTATGTTTTGTTCAAGCATTTGAAGACTCCACTTTGGAAGACGATGATTTTGCTGAGTTTGAGCAGTTTGATGCTGATGATGACACACCAGTTGTTGGTAAATACTATTATTATGTATATTATAGTGTACAACATTAAGATATTTTGTTTTTTGACTTTTTTCTATAATTTATGTTTGTTAACTTAAACATAGCTTGTATAACTTGCATAACTTGCATGTAGTTATGCAAAAAGGATCCAATCCATATCTAAATAGTTTCGAGATATTTGACTTTGTATATTTACAACATAATGTTATATACCCACTCAATATATGGGTTCATATATTGTATTTATATTAATCCCACAGCTTGTTTATCTATGGGATCTTGTTGCTGATAAAAAGTATCTACCTTTATACCTTTTTATATGTGTAGCTCAGTTTTGATGTTGCTATGGGTTGGAACCATTCCATTTCACTACTTCCACTTAAGTTTATGCATATTTATCATTCGAAAATTAGTTTTGAACAATAGTTATAGGTATTTTAATGTATTTTCAGAAGTGAATGATGAGGAGGTACCAGCAAAACCAAAGATAGTTGCTAAAGAACCAGTGATTTCTAGTGTTGAGCCTGAAGATGAAATGGTTGTGGAGGTACATATTTTATTTTCTCATTACAAGAAATTCTACTCTAACTCCTTAGAATTGAATAATGCTTAAATTTGAAACTGAAACAAGGAAATGGCACAGTAGATTTGAATAGAAATAGAATTCTTTGTAAGAAGCACTATAACCCTACTAAGATTATAATTACAAATTGTTTTGTAGTCTAAAAAAATAATGTATATAATACATGGCAGGTAATCTAAACTATTTAAACAATTTTTGTCATAAAAGTCAAATATCAGACAATTGACCATTGTCTGTATCAAAATACACACAATACACAATTAAAGAAACCTATTTAGAGAAAAGGAAGTTGCATATTAAAAAATGTTTATGGTCTGTGGATAATAATTAATAATGCATTGAAGCTAATTAATTTCCAAGGTTTTAAATTCATATAAATAGATATTATGCAATTTCATATGAGTTTAATGTATGATTATATAAACATGTTTGTAATTAATTATTTCCAGGATGAGGACAATGAATTTGAACATTTCCAAGATCCTGAGGAATTTGAAGGATTCCAAGACAGTACACCCAAAACTTCAGAACAACCAAAAATCACAATTTCTAAGGTAAGTAAGGTTGTAAAGTGCCTGAAACATCGGGTTAATAATAATGTAAAATAATGTATAGTAAACTGCATTTAAAATCCTTTAAAAAGTATTTTATTTAATATGGAAAGTACTCGCGTTGAAACAAACACAAAAAATACTATGTAAGGTTCTGCTATAGAACTATAGTAATTTATCAAATATTGTATATTACACTGAATGACCTTTTGATGTCTTCAAGTGCTTTGAAATGTCCTTGACATTTTTTTATGCAAACTTTACAAATATTGATCTTACCATGAGTTTGGCAAATAGAGGCGTGAAAGTGTCACAACATAATCAAACACATTTTTTTGTATAACAATCATAATCATTAATTTAACGGTATAATAAAGTTTTCTGACCTTATTGTGAATTTTTAAAATGAGTGAATAAACTTTTTATATAACAGTTTGAAATATTCAAAGTATAGTTAGTCTTTTTTTTATAGAATTGAAACTATTTTTTACACTATTTCCAAATTTGTTTAAAGACTTTATTTCAATTCTATAAAATATTATAAAATGCATTTCCATCAAGAAGTGACAATACAGTCTATCGAGTATATGTATAGTTATAGTCATTGTTTTAAATTAATTTAAAATTACTTACCAATTTAAATAATGTTGTTGACAGGTTCCTGTAGTGGTAAGACCGAGATGGGATGCATACTGGTTGGAAGGTATTCTATGTTGTCTGTTGGCCGCGTATGCTCTGGCGTATGCAGTGGGAAGAGCAAAGAACACTTCTATCGCTACCAACTTCCTGAAGCTGCATAAACCGTTGTTGGATGATAACTTCACTCTAGTCGGTGAGTTTTGCAGTATTTTTATTGTGTACTGAATTTTTTTTGTATACTTAATATATTAAGTATGTATAATGTAATGTCACTTCTTAATGGAAATGCATTTCAAATTACTATTAAAATAATATAATTTACTTAATTTCTCCTTCTATTAAAATTATTTTATAATATTATAACTATTATATAATTAATCATCAGGTAGGCAAATTATTATATTTTTTCATGTTAATAAAAATGATAATTTCTTTTTAATGAAAGTTTAAAGTCAAAATTGGCTTTTTTAAGAATATTTTGTAGAAGGTTTATGACTTAACAGTATTTCGGATAATAATTTTTAGGTGCATTTAGTTTCTAAAAATTCCAGGATTCATAAAATAAATATGACAATTTTGTATAAAAAATGTGACCATATGTAATTAAATGGGCTAAAAGGATAGAATTATTGTTTTTCTGATGAAATTTCTATAACACATATTTTCTGAAATTATTTAATTTAAATGACTTCTCGTATAACTCTGGTAGAGCTTTACTTAAAAATATTTTCTTTCAGGTGAGACAGGTTTAGATGTAGTAGCAGCGAGTGACGAACGCGGGTGGCGCCGGGAGGCAGAACACTGCTTCACCATGTGGTGCAGTGGACGACAGTGCTGTGAAGGAATGCTGCTCACTTTGAAGCTTATTAAAGTAAGTTTTTAAGCCATTTGTGCCTTATAATACATTACTGAATTGAAAATTATTGTTCAAATATGTTTTTATGTACTGTTATTTATTTAATTATATAAATATCCCAGTGTATTTAATACAAACATACTTTTTCTTTTTTTTTATTTACCGCAATAAAGGAATGTTTGACCATAGTTTCATCTGGTGGAAAGTGATAACATGGTCGAGGATGGAACACACTTCTTTATGTAATGCCTATTCACATTGACCTTAAATTTAACCAGAGCATATTTGTTTGGAAAGACAGAACTTATCCCAAATTGTTTATGTATTAACTAGTTGTGTCCCGCAGTTTCATGATTATATTGATTTAATAATACCCATCCCAATGTTAGCATCAAACAAATATTACAATGAATGATGAAACATTTGAATCTTATAAAAAAATAAAAAAAACGTCAACTAATATTAATATGTTTAAACATTTATTATTTCCTCAACAGCGTCAAGATCTGGTGCACGTGTTGCTCGGCGTGGTCCGTCCCAGCCCGGACACTCTGCACATACGAGTGGAGCTGGGCAAGGACGACAGCGATCCGTTTGTGCTGTGCATCGCGCAGAAGAAGGTGGCCACCAAGCTTGCCAAGGAGATGCAGGATCTGGTGAGGCTGAGGAATTTATTAACGACTTTAAAATAAATCTAAAACCCCCAATAAGATTTTGGAGGTTTTTTGGAGGGTGTAATATCTTACGTTCGTATAATTCAGAATAAAAAAATAATTGTTTTTTTTTGTATCAAAAAACGATTGTAAAAATGAGTCACGTTTATCAATTATTTTTAAGGTAATGTGAGTGTAAAAAGACAGGACCCAAGAGATATTCTGTTTTTCATTGTTGCCAAATTTCAGATATTTGGCAAAAGAATATGTCAGGGGGTAGAAAAAAACGATTCAAGTTGAGCATTGAGATCATTGTGATCATTTTTATTTGTATGTGTATTAAATTTAAATTAATGAAAATCTCATTAAATTTATTATGACTTGGTGTGTCGTGGTGAACTGTGTTCATGATCACTGTGATCTTTCGTACGTTTCTTTCTTTGAAAAATATTTTTTTTTATAAATATATGTATAAATAAAAAAAAAATAATTGACAATTTCTTTATCAGTACATATATATTTTTATATTGATAAATATGTATATGTGATGTGCAGAGCATGTTCTGCCCCGAGCGCCGCCCGGGCGACAAGCACGGGCTGCCGGGCGCGCTGTGCGTGATGTCGGAGTGCGCGGAGGCGACGGGCGCGCTGCTGGACTCGCGCGTGCTCGCCGCGCTCGAGCGCTACCACAGGCACGTGCAGTACGTACACGTGTCCGACAAGTACTGCGGGCCCAAGCAGATGGAGTGAGTGTGCACTATTTATTTACGGCTGCTTTCAATAATGTACCAAAGGTTATGGATAGATTGTAGTCTCAGATTAAATGATATTTGATTGTCAAAAGTCATAAAAAAGCTATCCGTCGACTTATATATATATCGTCGACCGATTGCTTACTAAATTCAAACAAATCTATCTATTTGCACTTGTTTTGATTTCAATATCCTATCGACAATAGCTTTTTGCTATGTATAATGTCTATCTAACGTTATACAATCTGAGATAACCATCTATCTATGGATAGAAGAAAACAAACACAAGAAAATAGTCTGATAGTTGAAATAATTCCAAAGATTATGATCTTTGGTAAATTATTGTAAATGGCCGTTAGTCTATCTATCTATCTAATAAGTTAAAAATCATAAATACATTGCTACGGCCGTTACAATTCTTATAGTTACTAAATAAATTATTAACCTTTAGTATTTTATTCATTTAGTTACTAAACTACGTATTTATTATAATGCGAGTGGTTTCCATATTAAATTAAATGCTTTTTAAATACATTATTTCACATAATTATTATTATAGGTTACCCGTAACCCCTTTATACAAATTTATTCATTTTGTTCCACCATTTTGTTTCTCATTGTGGTGTGTATAAAAGAAGTGTTACTAAAATAAATAATAAATATTGGGGGATATTTAAAAGGACTATTCTGCCGAGCCACATAAGTTAAATGTAACACTAAAATTGGTTAATAAAATCTATTATTAACCAGTTTTAGTGTTACATTAAACTCACTATATTAAAAAAAATATTTTTATTTTTATATATTTTTTTTATTTATTGTAATAAAATACATTCTTCAGGGAGGGCACGGTGACCAAGCCGCCGGACACGGAGAAGGTGATGCTGGTGAGCCTGGCGCTGGGGCCCGACGGTGGCGGGGATGAGGTCCGGCCCTTGCTGCTGCTAGTGTTCTACCTGCTGGACAAGATCAAGCGGCTCCGGCTGAGCAAGGAGGTGAGGGGGATTGTTTTCTTTAAGAATTCGTGGGATATTTGTTTATTTATTTAAAAAAAAACCAACGGTGTTGCAGAAAAATGTAGACATTTTAAACAATATACGAAGCAAGTAAAGCTAAGCCAAGCCAGCAAAGATACAAAAGTCTTACAATATTAATGTAATCAAAGTTATAAATAACAATTATAATTTTATGTTTATTTAAAGGCCTTCAAGATTTTTTTCTTTAAATTTATACTTATATTGTAACTTTATACGTATGTATGGTTAATGTGTGTAATTTTTACACAACATCTAAAAAATTCTACTTTTCTATTCTAAAAGATACGTCGTATATCAAAATATGGTGTAATACTTGTTTTCTGTATGTCTATCTGCATGCTTTATATCTAAACTACTCAACCGAATAAGACCAAATTTCGTTCAGAGATCATTTGATTGTTTCGACAAGGGATACAAGTTTATTTTTCCCGGAAATCCCCGGCACAACTAGTATAAATTTTGCTATAATTCTGGTGCAGGCGCTAGCGAAGTGCGAGAAGCGCCGGCAGAAGGCCGCGGAGGTGTGGATGCGGGGCGCGCACGCCGCCCGCCAGGAGCTCGCCGCGCAGAAGCGCGAGGAGAAGAGGAAGCAGGAGAAGGAGAGGATCCTGGCCGTGAGTTGCTTTTATTTCATTTATTCATATTATATTGACGACCCGATTGCGGTAGGGGATGTGGTCTATGGCGCCGGAGGGTGTGGGTTCGATCCCCACGAGTAGAAAATGATGATGTGGTGGACGTTGTATTTTTTTACTGTCTGGGTATTTATCTATGTGTAGAATGTACGTATTGACAAAAAAGTATTTTTAAGTATGTCTTTTAGTTATCTAGTTTCCTTGCTTAGTTTGGGACTAGATTTTTTTTATGAAGCTTGCCGGAGTCTTGTATTCCCATTCCATTCCTCTCCTTACCCCTTCATGCCGGGAAGGCATCTGCGACGCTTTGATGTTGCAGATGTTCACGGGCTGCGGTTAGTCACTTAACACGACGCTTATGACGTTTAGCATAATACTGAGTGTTCTTTGGAAATTGTTCTGTTAAAAATTAGCAATTACATTTAACTTTTTTAATATTTTTGGATTTGAGTGCTTATAGAGTTACACTGATCCTTAGTATTTATAAATTGTATAAGCCTTTAATTTTAAGTCCACAACTTAAAATACAACTTTCACGTTAAAATTGCTGATATTTAGTAGTATTCCTCAAATATAGAATAGAAGAATAGAAAACATTTATTCCCAAAAAAGTGATACAATACAGTAAGATGGCACAAAATAACAGTTCGTATTACTAAAAAATAAAAAATAGTATATTATGGGTAAGAACTAAATTCAATTACATCTGTATCACCTCAGGGAACTGGATTACTGACTCAGCATAAATGTTACAGCAGAGGCTGCAACGCTGTTATTCTGTCAGCACCGTATTATATAAGGAGAGGAGTGGCTAATTAGGAATACTAATATAAATTTAATAAGATGTTTTATTTTTTTATTGTAGGAGGACGATCCAGAAAAGCAACGTCGTTGGGAGCTGAAGGAACAGAAGCGTCAACAAAAACGCAAGGCACCCAAAATGAAGCAACTCAAAGTGAAGGCGATGTAACTTTACCTCAGAGCAATAAATTCAATATTATTTACAGTGATTTTGTTACTTTATATCTAAGTGTTACTTCGTACTCAGTCAGAGCAAATAAATAATTTAATTCCACATACTTTTTAGTTTTTTTTTTCGGTTTCCTAAAATTGTCCTTAACAGTTACATATTCTTACCTTTCGAGATTTATTTTGTTCTGGAATGGAGAGGTAGAATATAATATCATACATTCTTCAACCACCACTTATACGTATTCGTAGTACTTAATTAAATCAGTTATATTTATACAAATAAAATCCAAATAATCATGAATGGTGGTAACAACAGTTCGAAAAGTTGATTCTACCGGGAACTGGCAATTAATTCAAGTAGTAAATCTTTTCAATTTACATGCAAATTAAATCTTTGTTACTATAACTTTTTTGGTTAAATTATAGAATAGACTTAACACACAACTATACAACTACCCACCTTGATTTCTCTGAAACTAAATTAATTTGAATGAAACTTAAATTTTTCCATTTCTCTGAAACTAAATTAATTTGAATGAAACTTAAATTTTTGCCTAAATTAAACAGAACTACTTAGATATAAAACTTTAGTTTTCGAGACATTCGAACAAATATTAAATATACACTTACAAAATTAAGGATACAAGCCTATTTAGTCATGTATCCTTAATGAGTAAAATAAAACAAAATATACTTAAAGGCAATATTTATTTCAAATACTTGTAATTAAATAAGACAGTAACAAAATATGTTAACAACCATCGATTAGTAGTCACACTGTGACAGTAACTCTCACTAAAATAAATAATGTTGATTAATATTTTGTGATGTGAGATCTCATATTATGGCTCATGCCACGTGCGAAAAGAGCTGCCAACATTTACACAGATTCTGATTCATGGTAAATATTTTTTTTGATAAATTTTATTATTTTTTAAGTCGACGTTGTTATCGTCATAAAACGATATAATATTATTAAAACAATTATTATAGTATTTTCTTGTGTTTGTTTTAATATACTTTCCATATTGAATGATATACTTATTAAGATGCGTTTAAAATTCTTTAAATGGTTGAAACTTTGCAAGACAAACCTAGAATCCCATTTGTAAAGAAATGGTTTATAGATATAGACTAAGGTGATAAAATTGTCTATTATTAATGAATAATTAAAGGCGCCACTTCTATACCAAGTTGTTGGCAGCTCTGCACACAAATTCTACCGCCTTGAAAGCATATAGCATCTAAAATTATAATTAAAACATTTCATGACCTATCATACCAAGAATATGTATATGCCAACAGACATGTAGACAAATATAAATCTAAATTAGTGTCTTCAATACAATATAATCTAATGTGAGAAAAAAATTGCCCGCTGCAATTCTGCAATGCATAAAACAGTGATAAAATTTTAGATTTTTATATATCAATTTTAGTTTTTTGAGTATAGGTACATAGCTTTATATATCAAGGGTATTCAGTTTTAAAATAAAGATTGTAGTAATTTAAAAAGAAACTTAATACATATAACAATTATTACACTCAGTGTAGTTTAGACAATGTTTTGCTAATTAAGTCAAAATTTAAAGTAACACTGGTTGAAGTAAGGGCCTAACTTAATTAAAGGAGGGACAACAATGTTAATTATACAATTGAAGTAATAAAATTTCATTAAGGTTATTTTATGGATGGAAAAATGCAAAAAAATAGGTGATTTTACCAAAACTCAGATTTAAAATGAATAACTCTTTGGGCATGTGACATTTTTAAAAACTTCTGAACATAAAATTTAATGAAACAGCTATATGTTTAATAAAAATTTGGAAGTTGGAATGAATTTTGAAATTATCATGACTTATTCATATTACTATATCAATAGGTCAATGACAAATAAGAGCAACCCTTAAAATTAATAGTTAAAATTACACATCCATACATTTTTTAAAATCTGTAGCTGTATTCAAATGCACATCCCTTTTAATATTATTTTCATACCCAAACAAAAATGAATGAAAAACATAACATCAGATCAAATTAAAGCACATAAAAGTCCGTGAGCACAATGTGATACTATGTTGTAACTTAAATATTTTCTTAAACTATGCTAAAAAGTAAAATTACGGAAGCCTTCACAAAGTTATGCATTGACTTAGAAATCATTTTCTGTCAATTGCAGGTAACCATACAATATAAATCTCATAACTATATTATATAATTTTACTTTGGGTGTATTCATTACATAATGGCTGATATTTTAAATTTAGATATCATTGTGAGTAGAAATTGTAAGCAATGAACAAACTTAAATAGATAATATTTTATTCCACTAAAAAAACTATCTGTTATATAGAAGATTTCAAGTTGACTGTTAACTTTAAAGGAATATACAATACCAATTTGGTAGTTGATCATACATTCACTGGTAATAATTGACTGATAAAATATGAAACCAAATTTACTTGTAAATATTAAAAATCCAAGACTTTACTAATAAAATCTCTTTTCATACTAACATTACTGGATTTTAAAACTCACATTGCTTACAAATATGATACAAAATATTTTTATCAACTTCACTAAAACACTCAAACTTTCAACATAAACAAAATTAAAACTAATAAAACTTTATGGTTTAGGAACAAAAGTCTCATAAACTCACTCATATCAAATGGTAAACAGACACTGAAAATACACTATTTCTAATCTAGTAGCTACCTTTCATACGACATCTCAGCACAGTACAACCATACCTTTAATATTTGTATGTCATTCATCAACTTGAAGTTTCTGGATTCTTGTCGACACACAGTCCATATCGGGCGATATCTCAGGCTTCGGTGGAGTTTCTATGATCAAGTTTAGATTTTCGAGGGATTGACATCGTTTTGAACTTTTTATATCGATATTGTCCCTCATGCTGCTTGTGGATGGTTCTAATATACTATATTTTAAATCGCAGGTTTCGTTCACGTCATTGCTGATCGCGTCCGAGTTTTCGCTCTTGGTCCGATGCCTCATTGGCAGGACATATGGGCAAAGTCTGCTTTTGTTTGTACTTCTTTTCATGCAATAGCCTACTGTCACGTTGGAAACGTACCTCGTGTTGAGACGCATAACGCTGAAATTCGACTTGCTTTCTTTTAAATATTCACGACGCGCTTCTGTTATTGCACTGAGCATACCTAAATCGTGTAATGCCTTATCCAAGTTCTCCAGATTCATGTGATTGCAGGGTTTCTGAAAAATGACGACAGCTCACAATAATAAAATCAATTATGTAGGATCAAATATATGTTGAAACGCGTAAATTCTTTAACATACACTTTTATCGTAGTCGTTGCATTTCATTATGATGTGATTACAGTAAAATTTATAAATAATGCAAAAACCGTGTGAAAATAAACATCACAAAAAATGTCATAATAAGCGGTGACATTTTTAAATTCTTCCATGTGTCCCGAATACAGATGTTTTGGTTTTTGGTGTATGCTAGTGTAACAGAGGTTACTATATTTAAATATAAATTTTAGAGATTTGTTTTAAAATTTTCAATATAAATACTATCATATCCTATATATTGTAATAAATCTTGAATGAAAAATATGAAAAACATGCTATGTTTATTATTACTAACCAGTAGTAGTAGTTATAATAATTATCCTTTCTTTGATGTCAATAAAAACAAATGTTTCAAAAACTGAAATATTGTGTTAATTATTATTTATTAATCTTTCCTTTATTACAGTGAAAATCTGCTTTTTTCTTTGTTTAAACTACGTTTATCTACGTTGCTGCATTAAAATGGCAGAAGTTTTAAAAGAATGGTTAACGCAACGTTTACAACGCCCCATAAAGTGGGAAGCCGAAGAATTTGGAGAAAAGATGAAGAATGGATATATTATTGCATGTGTATTACTTAGTTACCATGTAATTAACGACGAAAAACATTATTATATACGTGCCAGTGATAATAATGAAGAGATAAAGAATAATTGGAAACTTTTAAGGGAATGGTTACATTTCATTGATATTAATATTACTGATACTGACTTAAACAATATAATGGAAGGAAGAGGGTCCACATTATTACGACTGTTTTACCAATTATTTCTTCATTTAGATAAGAAAGATCGAACAGATTTTATCAAGAGAGAAAGAAAAATGGTTTCAAGCTTAGTGGAAAAAATAGATCATCGGTTTAAAATTGAAACAGTCCCTGAAGAAAAAGAAGTATCCGTAGACGATCTCTCTAGGCCACTCTTGAATGAAAAATTATTCATAGAGTGGCAAAGGAAGAAAGCTCAGCAAGTGAAAGACACGTACGACTTTGTAAGACATAAGTATTCTAAAATGATAGCCAATATAAAAGAACGAGCCACTTCCCCTGTTAAAACAGCTGTAGATAAACCGAAAATATCTGCAAAAGATAAAAGAGACATGGAAAAATTTTGTCAGAAACATCCTTGTAAGTTTCAAAATTATACTTATGATGAATTACTCGAATTAGATCAGAAATTCATGGAAAGAAAAAAGACGTTGATAGATTCGCAATGGGCTCACAATTACATGGATAATTTGTTTACGAAAATGCATAAGAAGGCTGATTCAGAGGAATTTCAGAAACAATTAAGAAACGTTATCAGTGGTTCGTTATGGGATTTGTCTGTGGCGGAGGAAGAGTCGAAATTGGATACTAAATATGCAAAGAAAGTTATGAAAATTTCTCAATTTGAGAAACAGATGGGCACTCAAATTATGGAAACACGCCAACAAGCTCGCAATTTAGTAAGAAATAGAATCGCCGGTGAATCAGAATTTGTTGAACAACGAACCCAACAGTTTAATCAGTTTCTAGATAACGTAAAAGAAGAAATAAATATGGGTCTTGTCGAAATTGACTTTGAAAGGCAACGACAAAATATGCTGCATAAACGCCTTTACGCGGAAAAAATGAAACGGAAACGACAACATTACTATGAAATATGTTATGATACGGTACTTTCAATCATAGATTATGCGACGAAGTATGCTTATTTCAACCGTTTGCTAGAAAACGATATACCAGATCATTTTATACACGAATGGAAAGCTTTGTATTATAAACAACAGCCCATTTTTGATATTTTGGTTCCTATGGAAGATATGTTAAAAGAAGTTCCTATGGAAGAAGAGGTCATACATGAAGAAGAGGAAATAGTGAGACTTGAATTAGATCGCCAAGAAGCGTTGAATGAAAGTGAATTTACTGAATATCATAACTATTTATATCCATGGACATTAGAAACTTTAATACCGAATTTCGAGTCAGATTCAGAGGAAAGAAAATATGAATATTTAGGAACAAGAGTGCTTGGTCATTTAGTATATACATTGCTTGAAATTAAATATCCTTATCCACCCCAAAGGCCCCCCGCCGCTCTTCCTGATTTTACTTCTAAAGCTATTTTACGAGGTCTTCCGGATAGATCTATAACTATTGCCATGCAAACTCTTTTAAATGCACGTAAAATTCATGTTGTAAGATTAGAAGCTGCTATCAATTTTTGCCTTCGAAAATTTAAAACAGAAATGATTGGCTGTACAGATATAGACTTGTCTTTTGATAAGTTCATGGCAGTTGCTCTGGAAGAGGAAAGTAAAGAAATTATTAAATTTATGAAAGCAGAAGACGAAATTGTCAGTAAAAGTAGTGAAGCCAATATGTCATTGATATCGGGGCCAGTGCCCGCTAATGTTAAACAAACGCAAACTCCAAAAACCATCCCGGAGGAAGAAATAACGTTGTCCACTGCTGCTGATCTTGGTCAGTATGCATATAAAGCCTTATGCGCAGGAGACTCTCTAACTGACTACTTGTTGTCAGCGATGATTGTAGAATATGTGAAGGATCAAGAGGATGTTAACGGAATTGTCATTATTAATTATCCAAATTCATATCGTGAGGCGCAAATACTCGAAGAAACATTTTCTGGAAAAGCACCTCCCGATGAAGGGGAATTGGATGATAGAGATGACATATATCTTGAAGAAAGTATAATGAAACATCGAAAAGAAGAAAAGGATCCTTTCAAAGAAATTCGAGTTTCTAAGCTCGTTAGTGATCCACACAAAAAAAGAATTGAAAAACCATTTGAGAGCTATTTCACTTGTTACTTAAATCTAAAGGAAACTGAGGATATTCTTCAAGAAGTTGTCATTTGGGATTTGACTGAAGATAATTCTGATTTCATTGATAGATTTTATGCTGCACTGGGTATTAATTATAGCATGTATTATGAAATAATAGAAAAGGAACAGCTTGGTTTAATATGTAAATATATTATTGGTGATTTTTCATTACCGTTAAAGTCAACCGATAATTTGTTTGGAGAAAATGTTATGAGTTTATTAGACTTTCCTTCTTCAGAAGATAAACGAACTAAATCAAAAATAGTAAAATCCGAAATAATGAATGGAAAATCAAAAGAGAAAATGCGCCGGAGCTCAAAAATAAGTAAAATGTCATTTGTGAGTGAGTTCGCTGTTGTGAAAGCTCCTGAATCAAAAGAAGAAATGAAGGATGATAAAATAATTTCTTTTGAAAATATTCATGAAGCAAGTGAAACTTCAATATCAAAATCAAGTGTAAGCATAGAGGAAATTAAAATAGCAGCAGGCGAGGAAGATTGGGATTATGGAGAGATACCAATTCCGGAACTGATCGGTGTTGCTTTAGCGACGTGTTGGGAAGAAGTTGAAAAAACTTACATACACGACATGCAACAGTTGTTCTTGGCTATACGATTACAAATGAATTGTTTGATTCCTTACACTAGATTCATTAAAGATAAAATGGAACAAATAATAACATTACCATCCCGAAAACAAGATTTAGTTAGCACTTTTCAGAAAGACTATAATAATTTTGAAAATGATTGGCGAGATGTTAATTTGACAAAAAATGAATGGCACTGTAGAGTGAAAGAGTTACAAATTAAATTATATCAAATTTGTGATGAAAGGAAAATGTTTGCAGAGAAGCAAAGACAAGCTCTCATTTGTGAAAATTGGACTTTAGAAGAACTAACAACTATGGTGAATACTTACATCTCTTGTATGCAAACAGAATTAAATAGGTATGATAACAATTTATTATTCATATCTTTCTTATTTAAATATTATTTACATCGAGTCAATAAAGATAGCTATAAATTACTGTTATATTAATAATTTATTTACAACTGCTAATGTATTTAATCTTTCAGGTCCATTCTCACTTTTCAAGCATTTCACGATTTTTATTTCGCAATGCTTAAACGACTTCCCCCAAATGATCGGCTAGCCTCTAAAGATCTTACGAAGATATATAGAGAGACTGATGAAACATCGGGCTCTAAAAAGGGAGGAGAAGATAAAGTGTTCCGTCAACTTAAAAATGCTTTCCAAGACTTGCAGTTGAAAAATATTGAAATCGATTATAGTAATAATCCTTTTAACATGATAATAGAAAATAATGTTAAATTCGCGTTAAAGGTCATTAAGGACACCAATGATTCTTATAGATCAATAATTAGCAGAGAATATAGTGAGATTGCAAAAATTGCCCCCGTGGCAAAGAAAAAAGATGAAAACACATCGAATGAATCGATAAATGAAGAAGAAATATTCAAACAAAATGCTTTAAAGTGCATTGAGGAATGGACGATGGCCATTAATGGTGAAATGTTTCGAGCAAACTTACGCATTTTAGCGCTGCAAAGTAAGTGTCTCAGAGACATGAAATTATTCAATGATAACATATACCGAGCGTTTATGGACATACAAAATAATATTAATAATTATTATTTGAACGAAATCCAGTCTGTTGATCGCCTATGTAAATATCTTCAAATGGCTGTTGAAGGTGGTAAGAGGATACCTGAAAGTCTTATATTAGAACATGATAACTTTATAATAGATCCAAATATGTTACAATTCATGCCGGAAGAAATCACTGATACTGATAAAGATCTCGTTGATATAGGAGGGACTCAGTTTAGAGTGGCACAATTAAGTAGACTACGTTCTCAATTCCAAATCATAGCACCCAAAGGTATCGCACTTCAACGAGCTTTTATATACACCTTGCAGGATTTTATCATTTTTGGAAAAGAAAACTGCGAGGGCCCAATGTTTCCTAATGAATGGCGGTACATAGACCCGGAGCAAGTACCAAAACTAGCGTTTTTAATATTCGGCGAAACGACGTACATTGACTGGAGAGATTTTCTCATTTACTGTTTAAACATTCCGTTTCCTAAAGTAGAAGACTTATTAGAAGCACGTAAGAAATTCCGCTGTAGAGATTTAGAATCAACTGAATTAATTCCAAGGGACCATTTCATAAATGAAAAGCTTTGGTTTGAAAACGAACTTGATCCTGAAGATAAGCGTGCGCAACTCCGAAATAATCTCGTCAAACATTTTTTGTTTGAACTTTTTGAAACTGCAGAAGATATGATGAATTATTCCGCATTTTTATTAGCTTTTTGTAAAAGTATTAATCCAATTGAAGGCTTTGCTATGGCACTTTCAATGGCTGTTGGGAAAAAGATTTGTTCATCGATAGAAGAATGTGAAGAAGTCATTTGCAAGCTAATAAGAGATAAAAAATATAGAGACGAATGTTTAGCTTGCGCTTTGAAATGCTCTGTAAAATTTTTAGATAATGTAATTACCAAAGTTGTAAACACATGTGAGGGGACGACTGTGATTGAGTTGGAATATACGGAACCGCCACCGGAAGATAAGAAAGGTAAAGGGAAGGGTGGTAAAGCTGGAGCAGGACACAAAGCTAAAAAGATTGAAAGTTCCCAGAGCGCTCGCCTACCAAAGGCGCAAAAAAGTCTTACTAGTCGCAGTAAGATAGCACAATCTGTAACTGATGTGAAAATGACATTTATTTGTAGACCTTGCGAGGAAGAAGCAGAAGTCGTTGAGGAGAAAGAGCCAGAAAAAGAAGAAGTTCAGGAAGAAGAGAAAGTAGAACCCCAGCCTGATCCGAATTTAGCTTACGCGGTGAGTCAAGATGTAATCTGGAATGTTCTGAAAGTTTGCCTTCCTTGGCACTTTGATTTATTACCAGAAGAAAGAGTTACGCCCTACGTTGCTCAAGTGCAGGAAGTTATGTCTCGTTTAGAAGTCGATACAGACAATAAAGACATATACGTAGCTAAGTTTGTCAGTGACCGAAATGTTTGCAAAATACTACACAAGGCGCACAAATTTACTGCTATTGAACTTGGTGAGGAAATTCAAAAAGTATTTCTGTAAATTGAATGTATATTTTTGTTTCTGGCGATAGCATTGCTCAAACATTTTTGTATTATGTAATGCGGAGTATTATAATGATTAAAGATAGGCGTCCATATATCACATAAAGTCACAGAATCTGTGAAACACAAGTCAAACAAAGTCAGAAAAACACTTTTGAGACATTATCTGATAATGTCTCAAAAGTGCGTCGGCTGATCGTACGGAACGATTTTCTATACAAATATCATGCGGAATATTATATACAAGGCTTATAATAGCGATATGTGGACACTTAGCATTATAAAACAATATTTATTTCAATCTTTTATTCTTCTTTAATTTTGGAGGGTACACGTTAACTAAGATGTGTGTGAATAGTTTCCTTTTCTTCAATTGGACCAAAATGTATTTGACTGATCTAAGTCCTTCGGTCCGAAACCTCTTACGTGTCTTACATAATTTTTTATTGCTAGAACAAAATGAAAAGTTTAAGCGGATTAGTAGGTATATTCCTAAAATTTTATTTAGCACTACCACGGAATAGAAAAAACAAGTGGAAGTGCCCTGCTGCTCTAGCCTGCGACATTTAACTTTGTACATTAGTACAACATCGGTCCAGTCG
>LQNK01000077.1:130438-144760 GCA_001586405.1 Phoebis sennae
CGGTGTCGCGGGAAACATCTTTTGACATATACATTTATTTATTTTATTATCCGGTATCCGGTCGGATAGTGCACTACTATCCGGTATCCGCCCGGATAGTGAAAATAGGGCCGGATAGGCCGGATACAGGATAGTTACCGGATATCCGTTTCATCTCTAGTTACAATACTTTGTGACATTAACACGTAATTACACGTATTAAAGTAATTTCAATTATAATTAAAATTACCATGTTTTGGAATTCAAACATTAACAATGCAATTAAACCTAATGAAATATTAAAAATCTTTTAAAACTAATCAACACTTTTGAGATAACTTTATTTATTAAGTTGATATCTTTGTTTCTTTGTTAGTAATTTCAAAATTTTGTTCAAACAAGAAGCGGAATCATGACATCTAGAATTTCGTAGCACTGAATGCTTCTTACAAGCACATCTTTTAGTATCTGTCTGTATATTCGATTTTTTACAGGAACGCTGCACACTCCGCAAACTATTTCACTAAACTTAATCTAGTAATATAAGTATATCACTAAACTTGGACAGTTTTATAACTATACTCCTAGTAAGATAGTAATTAATCGCTTTCGTATAACTATGTTCCGGCATATAATTATATTCCTAGGGATATAACTATGTTACGGCTTTATCTATCTTACTGCGACATATACACAGATGAAACCGCGGAGCTCAATTATAAAATAAGAAAGATAAATTAATGATTACTTGTTTAAATTTATCGTATTCCTCTCGTGCGATAGGGCTGCATATCGACCTATTGTTTTGTTGTATCTTAGAATTTGAAGTTTTGATGCTTCCAATCTGCAATTCCAAAAAAGAACCATACATTGATAATGATTATGTTATGTTATGTTATAGCAGGCTAGCGGGGCATTCGTGCCCGTGAGCCCCCCACAAGGTGTGTGAAGGAACATCGAGGGGTTTTAGTCGGTGCAAGTCCGTCATAACCCGGTCGTTTCCCCAGACGGCCGGGTATGCGAAGGCATTTCCGCTCGTAAAAAAAAAAAAAAAAAAAAAGAAGGCTAGCGGGGCATGCGGTTCACCTGATGTTAAGTGACTCACCGCAGCCCATGAACATCTTCAACATCAGAGTGTCGAGATGCCTTGCCGGCTTGAAGGAAGGGGAGGGGATAATGATAAAATTGATGATGATTATAAAACAATAACTCCTTCATCGTTACTAACTACTAAATTTACTGCTAGAAACAAGCAAAGTAGGTACAGGGTGTCTCGTAATGAGTGAAGCATCTCTTGGGGCATAGCTGAGTTAATAATCTATCAAAATAACTCAATATATGGGGGTTCTAAAATCGCCGACTTTCAGACTCAAGGCTGTTACTGAGATGTCTTTGTCAGAAAAATCCCAATAACATTTTTTGGTCCTACCCAGGAATTGAACCCAAGACCCCTCGATCTGTAGTCAAAAATGTATGACTACCACGAGGCAGTCCTGAATAAATAGTTACCTTATAAACATGTCATCATCTTCACCCCCCCAGTCCATGTACTCGTTGGAATACCCGTTGACGAGTTCAAAGTGTTGTGGACTCATGGATGTCACGCCACCGAACATCTCTACATACGGTAGCCTGTAATTAATTATGTCGATATACTGTTGTTTTTGTATATGGTTGAAATTCAATTTTCAAATATTTATAATAATAAATTCTTTATTGTGCGAACAATTTATGTGTACATTTAATTATTGAAGCCTCTGACTCACAAACTAGGAGTACCTGTATGTCAGGAGTCAACCCCCAATCCCATTTTATTAGCCATATAATATATACATAACATGTAAAAAAAGAAAGAAACAAGTTATATAAAAAAGTATGTATGTGTGTGTGTGTGTGTGTGCACGTGTGTTTTTGCATGTGCGTACGTGTGCGTGTGTGGGTGAGTGTAATGAGTTCTCTTGCAGTAATGTACAATTTAACACAAACAAAATAGACTTAAAATGTTTATATGGTTTCCCCATATGGCGACGGGTTAGAATACGCTGTTCTTCTCTCTTAACTTCCCATCATTAATCCTTTCCTTATTTCCCCTTCCTTCCAGCCAGCAAGGCGTCTGCGACACTTTTTGTTACAGATATTCATAGGCTGCTGGTCAGTCCCTTAACATCAGGTGAACTGCATGAATACATATGTATTATCATGCTAATTTGAAATGATTAACTGACTGGTACTGAAAAGTTTCCACGGCTGATGACATATGAGTGGGTTTTCTCGGACAGGAGTACAGTATCCTCTCATTCAGAGGTAAGAGGTCTACATCGTGGAAGACATAGCACCGCCAAGCGCCGAATCGTTGCGCTTCGAGGTAACCCACGTTGAATAAAGACCCTTTGTTGAAACTGTCTGTTCCTAAAATATGACTTATATTACAAAGGAAAGGATTTAATTTTTTGTTTGGTTGTTTGAATTAAATAAGCCCCGAAATTACTGGACCAATTTAAGTATTGGAATCTTGCATTATCCATAATGAACATAATTTATATAACATTATGCTTCGGGAGCGAAGCCACGTGGTACAGCCAGTAAATTAATCTGATTTATATAATAAAGGTGTAATTTTGGATGCTTGTATGTTTGTGTAACAATCTTTTTAATGCATTTTGGAGAAATTACTTACATAGATAGGCTTTTTAGCTGCATTAAGTGATAGGATACCATCTATCGATCTATGGAACCCTAAGTTACCGTGAACGAAGTTGCGGGTACAATGTGCTTATTATATACTAGCTGATCCACGCGGTTTCGTTCCAGTACTATAATATTATTTACTATCTATTTTCCGGGATAAAATATTGCCTATACGGATTCGGAAGAATCTCTCTAAGTAATGGTAAAAGAAATTTTGAAATCGGTCCAGTAGTTTTTGAACCTATTCAATACAAACATACAAGAAAAAAAAGGTTTCCTCTTTATAATATTAGTATAGACTAGTATAGAGTATAGATAACAGAAGTTCATCAGCGAAATAAAAGTTATAATTTTGAGAAAGAGTCTTTAAATCCTTGTTAACATAACAAGGATTCCTATCCTCCTATTTCTATATTCCTGTGCCAACAATGGATTAACGGCCGTTTTCAATATTCTATCTATCCCTTGTTTTGCTTACTAAAGTCAGCAAAATCTATCTATTTGCACTTACTTTGATTTCAATACGCTGTCGACGGATTGTCTTTGTATGACTTTTGACAATCAAATGTCATTTAATCTGAGATTACAATCTTTCCATAATCCTTGATACATTATTGAAAACGGCCGTTAATGGATTATTCTAAACCTAATAAATTCGTTCAATTTGTTGTCAGACAGCTATACCATTCATTCATACATTCAATTCAATGCGACAATTTTCTGAAATATTGGAGCTTAGATCGAAATAACGGTTTCGTATTCTCTGAAGTGTATAACAAAAAATTCGGTATTGCCGGTTACGAATTTTTTTCTTCCAATACGTGTTTATACAATTCCTTTTATTTCTTATCTGTCTCTTTTTCACGTAAACCACTGAACTGATTTGGTAGATTTTTTTTATAAAAATAGTTTGATACCCGAATTTTGACCCGGCAAGTTGACAGTTAAGGATTATACATATAATATATTGGCGGGGAAACCGCAGCGCACGGGTAGTTTATAATAAATTGACAATCTTTTTTTTGCTATTGTCATGTACCGTTATTAAACTTTACTATCTAAGTAAAACAATGTAAAATATACATACCATATTGTTCTATAACGAAAATTCTATATTCCAAGAATTGTTTCATTAAAAAGCGGTGGATGTGATTTAAAAAGATTGCTAAATTTGTCGCTCGGTTCCTGAAAATTAATACACAAATTGAAACGTATATCACAAATACCAACAGTATATCTACACTAATATTATAAAGAAAAAAACTCGGTTTGTTTGGCTGAATGAATAGGCTCAAAAACTACTGACCGATTTTAGTATTCTTTTCCATTCAAAACCTACATTGTACGAATAAAATAGGCTATATGTTATAGACTAAATATAAAACTTTATGCTACGGGAGCGAAGTCGCGTGGATCAACTATTACATCATAAAATTAATGAAAGAAAAAAATAATCATTAATGAATGTGTTTTTCTTTGTTTTTGTTATGTATTAAGTTCCTTTGTTATTTTACGAAAATAAAGATATTTTTTAAATCGAATCAACCCAATAGTGTTGAGTTTATCAGTGCAATGCTCCATCAAAACATCCCCTACACCACGTCCAGAAAAGTAAACAAGAAATCATATTTTATCTTTCATATTACTTCAGAGTACATACATATCCACACAGCACAAATACATAGAACCTAATTACCTGTATGGCACTAAAATGGCAACTTTATGCCGTGGCCGGCAGTCGGTGGGCACATAAAAGCCCCCTCTACGTATTTCTCGATATTGCTCTTCCACCCATTTCAATTTTAAGTTGGTTTTATTTGCTGGTATTGGACCTAGGTGAACGAATATATCACACGATTATTGTCGATGTATTAACGGTATAGACTACTTTATCTAAATAATTTCCCTTTGGGAAGTCGGTTAAAATACTTAAAGGGGGCAGAAATTCAGTGTTAGTTTAATATAAATTTTTTGTTGATGGTTTTGGTTGTACTATAGTTTCAGCAATATTTTTTCAAAAATGGGATAGTTTCTAAATAGTTGATAAACTATTCGAATAAAAGCGAAATCGAATTAAAACTACCCTCTCATTTGGTAAACCATTTAAAATGCATCTCACCTAAAGAAGACATATTCAACATACATAGTGGCACGTTGTTATCTTTTTTAATTATTTCTTGTGGACCTATTCAAGAACAAAATATTGGGTTAAGTATTTTTTAAAGTAGTGAATTATTAATTAAATGTGAAAAATTAGAACACTCACCTAAACTTCTCAAGATATATTCATATGTCTTAAATTTATCATAAGTGATGACGCATGCTGAAAAAACAGAGAACTAAGTATTTATCAACGGAGAAATACGTGTCAGAGTTTTTGAAATATATATTTTGACTATATACATATATAACAGGCAAACGTATCTGTTAGCACCTTTCATATTTTTTTTTTACTACTGAAAACCTAAACCTAGTATAGTATTATTAAACTATCTAAAATTTGTGCCTAAACTAACTTACGTAATCCTTTCTTGCGCGGGGTTGCTCGCATTAAAAAATATTTGATCTGGTGAAGATGCAACAACATAAATGTGGATAAAATAAAAATACATAACTTCCCGACTTTAATGCTTTTAGGGCGAATGTATGATTTAAACCGAACGCAAAAACTTTCGCCCTTTTCATACATCGTTCAAAATTTAACACACATTACTTGCTTACTTTAACAAAGAGAGTGGTGTAAATAATTTCAGCCGATATGCCCGTAAAGTGAAGAATGATGTTATTGTTTTTGTTTTTTGGCTAACGGATACATGTTACGGTATAGTGAAGGGAAAACCGCAGAATTTTCCTTTTTCATTTATAAAAACGAAATATAGTTAGTTTACGTTACGTTTTTCAAACAACTTTTATTTATCATTGTAAAAAAATGCGTTCTTTGTAGCAATTAATAACAGTTGTTTGTAAGCATACCGCATAGCTTTGCTTTGCGCACAATTAGAAATGTAATAAACAATCAACAATAGGTGATTGTGATTGAAAATATTTGTATTGTCTAAGTAATTAATTATTATAGTGAATTTCATGAACCCAAGTTATTGTAGGGCCAATAACAAATTACAGTGATTAGCGCTTTCAGAGGTTGTAAGCCTTTAGAATTGGGAAGGAAATTATGTAAGTTATTTCGGCTCGTAATTGAGCTGATTGTACCAGGAAAGCATTGTTAATGTAATTAATGTATCGTTGCTAAGCTTGGTGAATAATAGTTGAGCTAGATAACACTTATCGATTCATTATTACACACGGAAATTAATATTTATATTTTGTAATTATAATGTAGAGTATAACTTATTTATCTGGAATATGAAATTTTTGTTACGTGCGGTTTGACATGTACCACCTCTTTCTGGATATTTTCAACGAACCTTTATCTTTTCTGGTGTAACTCTTAGTTGTATTTTAACTATTTATTTTAATGCAGTCAAGCATCGCAGCATCAGCAGCAGTCAAGTGTCGCAGATACCTTGCCGGGTTGAAGGAAGGGAAGGATTAAGGAGAGGATTAATGTTAGGAACTTGGGAAAGGAATTATCTTAGGATAATAAGGATTATGTCTATTTACTATAGAAAAAAATTTATTTAATCATAACTGTAGTGAAGTATTTAGTGATCAAGTTACTTGTTATAAGTAATGTGATCAGGAAAAATATTTGTTTATGACGGGATATGAATACACAACATCCAAATTTTTGTTCGACATCAAACTGTCCAAGATATTGTAGTTTATTACAAGCAATAGTAAAATGTTGTCATATTTACCGCTGCGAAAGTTATTTAAATTTATACTGAGGAAAAATAATGCTAGTAAGTATATACCAAGTTTAAGAGAATAGTAAAAAGTATATCTGTAATATCCATTAGATAGTTTTAAAGGCCAAAGCATACATAAGGGCAGACCGCGGGAAACAACTATGTTTTCTACTGCAGAGAAAACAGAGGTTCTGGCTTTGGTTCGGGGGCCACTGCATTTAAAAAAATATTTTTTTATTGCTTAAAATGGTGTTTGGATCCAACTTAGTATAATTGTTGTTTTTGGTATTCTGAAATATGAATAATTAAATAATTTTGAATAATCCTGTTAATTTATTTGTAGAAAAGGAAAGAGCTTCTTGTCTTACGGAGTGTCTTTTAAAGGAAAGAAATGAGCGCGATACGGCCAAGAATAGATTTTTAATAATATTTTATGTTTTGATCGCCTTTGTATCATATTTATTGATATCTCAGTTACACTCCAGAACATATATAATTATTGCAACGGGTATAAATGGTAAGAAACATAGAAGTTGTTAAAGGATTTTAAATAATTTGTTAAGTACATACATATTATATTTCTCATTAATGTAAATTTTGAATGATTTTTAGTAAATGATGATTGTTTGTGTATTTTAAATAAACTCCTCCATTCAAAATTAAGCTACTGGGATGTTTCTATATGAACGAATGTTTATAATTTTAAAATAAGTAATGTTTTCAGAAACAAGTCCATTGGAGAAAATGCCAGTATGCCATATTGATACAACAAAGTTCAGTAAGTATATATATTTTTTGAAAAAGTTAAACATATGCATTAAGAGAAGTGTTATATGTTTCACGTATTCGAGAGTCTCAAATGAAAGCACTGAAGTAGAATATCGGTGACTTGGTTTGATGAGAAAATTAGCATATGGATTCGATTGTCAATGTATCGGGGATATTTAAAAAAATCATTTAAAAAATAATAAAAAATATATTATATTATATTTGGTTCCTCTTATAATATGTTACTGTTGTTGATTGGGGTCTGCCTTCCTAGCTAGTTAAACCTAATATAATATTATGTAACTCATTCTTTTTAATCGTTTATTTTATTTTTATTTTGAAAGCATAGGTAATATTTTTACTTTATGTTATTAACTTACCGAAATTATAGGTAGAGTATCAATAGTAAAACTTGTGTCGAATAAAGAATTGGAACAAGTTTATCCAGTCGTTCAAAAAGGAGGATATTACGTACCTAAAGACTGCCGCACTAGGAACACTGTTGGAATCTTGGTCCCTTATAGGTGAGATTCTTCTTTTTATTTGCGTATGTTTATGCTATATATGTTATCTATATTAATATTATAAAGAGGAAATATTTCTTTGTTTCTATTGAATAGGCTCAGAAACTACGGGACTGATTTGGATGAAATTTTGTACAGAGATTCTTTGAAACTCCAGGAATGACATAGGGTAGTTTTTAACCCGAAAATCCTACGGGAATGGATAATATACGCTGGTGAAACCGCAAAGCTCAGCTGGTATTTTAATATTATTGTTATTGTTACAGAGATAGGCCATTGCATCTCCCAATTTTTCTGTATAACATACATCCCTTTCTTATAAAGCAAAAACTGGAGTACAGGATTTTCATCATAGAACAAGCAGGTAACTACATGTTTATATTTTGAAGTCCAATAATTTCTTTATCAAACATAGAAATACAATTATAACGACCCATGCCACCGCAAGTTGCACGAAGATAATAGGCAATTTCAGCAAATAAATAACCAATTTTAATCTTAATTCAAACAAGCCTTTGGCAAGTCCGTGGCAATTGAGTTTTCAAGTAATATAGAATGCTGAATGATCACTTCAATATAATAATTTTCATTTTATATTGCAAAATTCGTTGCATTTTACATAAAAATAACTTAAGAAATTCAAATAGAAACTCTTTACAGGTCTCGATTTATTTAACAGAGGTAGACTGTTCAACGCTGGTTTCCTAGAAATGATGAAGTTCGGTGATTGGAAGTGTGTGATTTTCCACGACATAGATTTGCTGCCATTGGACGATGAGATTCTGTACACCTGCCCCATTTGGCCCAGAAATATGTGTGGGAGTATTATAAATGAAAAAAAGTAAGTACGTAATATACAGCAATCGTAACTATCCTACTAATATGATAAAAATGTTATTCGGATTTACCCAGAAACAGCCCTAAATGCTATCTCCTGCACAGCTTAATATGAGGTCAACCGCATGCTCCGTTTGCCCGCTGTTGTATAAAAAAACAAACTTTATAATTGTAATGTAAATAAAAAAATTGTAAGTAATTTGTAAGTCATTTAATTAAAAAAGACTGTATCAATTTGTTTAACTGTTTTAAAATTAAATTGAAATAAAATGACCATGACTAAAAAAGAAAATTATTATAATAATCTCATACTTAAAATAATTGCTTGTATTACATACTTAAGCAAATGTTTAAAACAAGGCCGTTAGTGTATGTATTCGCGATAAAAAAATACTTTACTGAGGCATTTCGTAAAATACTTTGAAAAATGTCAATAACTACTTATAATTCATATTTTTACAACAGATTAATACTTTAACTATTTATCTGAATTAAGGCTTGTGGGTAACTTCCATCTCTCCTATTTCTTAACGTCGTTCCATCGGATCATGAGAGTTAAGGATTAGAGAGTGCACCAGACACTGTCCTGTGCTTGCGCACACACTTGTGCACTGTAACATCCCCTGCGTACGTGGCTAGTCTCTGTTGGGATTGGCTACCATGTACTATATCGATCGGGGAGGGTTATTCTCAGCCAGCTTTAAATCTCTAATAATGTGTTTGGTAGTAGACACGAGTAATTCATTATTGATTGATATTTTTAATTTGCTTTTCTCAGAGACAAAAATTCTTTTGATACTTTTATAGATAAAAGACTTAATAAACGATTCATTATAACCCGAATTAATTAAGATTTAATTATATAATAAATAAATAAACCCGATTATTTTTTTTATTCCTACGATCCGCCTTTTTAAATACTATCATATCACCGCTTGTTTAAAATATCGGACGATTATCCTTTAATGTAATAAATAGCCATAGTGAAAGTCAAATACAAGAAAATAAGAAGCAGTTCTTTTGTTCTAGCCCAAAGTTTCGTACACTGTTTGGCGGGGTTTCTGCCATGGATGTCAGACACTTCAAGAAAGTAAATGGATACTCAAATAACTATTGGGGCTGGGGTGCCGAAGACAATGATCTTTTTAGAAGGTTTGATGATCTTTTTAGGAAGTTCAAAATATACTATCTTGCTACTCACAATTAAAGGCAATTTACTCATGGTGTCATTATTACTAGCTTGTATGTATGTTCATTATTATTATTTTTTAATTTTCACAACATCTTATTGTTAGATAATTCTTTGCTTTTATACATAAAGACATAGAAAATTCTTTATTGCTTCTGTTAACCAAAGGTGGTGAAATGCTTAAATGGCATTTTCTACCAGTTAACCTTTGGTAGTGTAGTGAGTGTATGGGTAGCGTAAAGGTATAGAAATCAAGAAAAATTATTAAAATAAATAAATGTCTATCAAAAGCCGTCAAAGCACCTGTGTTTATGGTTATCACTTAAAATCAGATGATTTTCACGCTCCTTTTTCTGCTTTGTCATAAAAAATACGTTCTATACATATATCACAAAAAATGTATGTTTTCACCGTTTTGCTATTATCTGTCAATTTCATAGGTTACAGTTTTCGAAATATCCAGTGACACAGTACGATCAAAAAGTTGCACGCTACACATCACTCCCACATCTGGGGCAACATCATAACCAAAACAGGTAAGTTTAAATTTTCTTATGTTCGTTTAAAAATATCGGAATTTAATAAAAAAAACAGTTTACTGTAGTTAGCGTTCGCGGTATTGGTACGGTACTATGATTTGGAGAGTAGTTATGCGATGGCGTAGCTCAGGGCTACATTTTCATTGCTAATTTTTTAGTCGTACATGACATAACTACTGTTAGTATTTAAACAAACATCCATACGGATCCATAGGGAGAGAGGTGGGAGAGTCGGGGCCCAAGCCCCGGGCCTATTTGATCTTAGGTCTTTGATAATGATAGCGGACAGGGGTCGACATTTTCAGTTTTTGCTCCGTCTACAAAAAATTAAGGGGCTGCTAACTTGGGTCTTATTTTTTTTCAACTAGACATAGTCTACAAAGTTGTTATCTTTCACCCTTTAATTCTATATGGTCCAATATAACCGATAAGTGATACATGTTAACGCCCTTTTTATAAACACAAAGATAACTAATATCAAAACATATTGGTCAATATACAATACTAATAAAGCACATGAATTTTATCAGCCACTCGCGGTATGAATAGATAATATTTGTTATCTGTGATATGCCATTCACCAATAATAATGGGAATAGTAGACGTTATATTGCCAGTTATCTGCAATTTGATACATTGATGGATGGTATTAAACGTATGGCGATAACGGTTTAGGTATTATGGATACGTAGGTCTCGGTTACTGACTTGTAATGTCAGAATGGTTTATTGTTATGGTACTGAGACGAAATAATGGTTGTATTCTTGTTTATATGTCTTCAAAGAATGATTAAGGTATGCAATTGCAATAGTCTTCCTGTAATCCTGATCTTTGTTTGGTCGTAGAGTTCTGTTGCATTTAGACGTTCCGAATTTCGGCTAAGTTGGCAACAGAAACTAGCTTTAGGGATGTGAACCCGTAACCGAATTGTAGTTAAAGACTTTTTCACCTGAGGTATTATCAACTAGATAAATCGAGGTTCCAGTTAAGGTGGTCATGATAAAACAAACGTTATTTTATTTACCTACATAACTTTCGTATGCGACGCCCACTCGTAGTAGGTCTGTTTATTACATTTTCATGCGCGTCTAGACATATCACTTCAAATAGAGCAAATATTTCGTCATGCTTAAATAAGCATCTCTATTACTAAGCAAGTGCTTAGTAATAGAGATGATGACTATCAACAATAATTTCAATACGTAATTTGGTCGAAGCATAGAGGTTAAATACACAAACATTGTTAAGGAATTAATTGAATTCCTGAAATCTTGTTCTTTTTCATTATTTAATAACATGTTTTAATTCCTTTGTTTAGTTTATAATCTAACAGGGTAATATAAAAATTTAGTATACCTAAAATAATATATTTTCATTAATTTCAGATTTAAATTATTGAAAAACGCTACGAAGAGATATAAGAAAGAAGGACTCACGACATTGCGTTATAAAGTCCTTTCCATAAAATTATATCATCTTTATACTCACATTTTAGTAGATATAAATCCTAATAAGAAAAAAATTCAGAATGTTGCTACATATGAGTAAATAATTATAAGATATCTAGCGAAAAATAGCAAACACAATGTTACAAAAGCACAATGTTGCAAAAAACAGCAAACTGCAGATGAAGTATCCGCATCAGTTGAAGGTTCCAGAGAGCTTTCAATTAAGATTCAAGAATATCAATTCAATGAGGCCTAAGTTACTTCAAACAGTTATTTAATTAGATTATCTTCATAGTAAGTAATCAACGAATACGGTTTCGATACAGAACGACTTGGAACCTACAAGTCCTAGATGCAGATGATAATAATTAATATACGTCTTAAGGTAATATAATTTGAGAGTATGATAAAAAAAACATTTTTAATGATAAGCCGTTTTTGTACTTTTATGTTATTAAATGTATTTCACTGTCTATAAACCATATCTGTCACTTATTTCAATTTAGATAAATATTTGTATTTTATAAAACTAGACTAAAATGAATCAGTTAGTAATTTTATCATCAAAGCATTGATGCTTACGTTAAACTACTTGATCACAAACCTTGAATGGAACGCAGAATAGGCGCATTATGTCATACAGTATTCTATTTCCCAATAACTTGGTAAAATTTGAAGCGATTTCGACATTTACGTCTTCTATTAACATATTGTATTACAGGTTTTTAAAACACTTTTTTAATATATTTTTTAATAAATTAGAATTTAAATAAGAGAGTTGACCCAAAAAAACAATTAACTTTCATTATTACCATCATTAGTATGTAAACACATGATCATTGCATTAGTTTTGAATTAAATAAGTGAATGTTTATTATTTTTAATTGCAAATAATATTGTTTGCGGAGTTGTCGGGTAAACAGCTTCTGCTTTTGCTAGCAACACAATATCCTAAGTCGACCTCGACTATGACAATTGACAGGTTAGGAAACGTCAGTTGAATATTGCGGTTTGCGGTAGAAGGTGAACAGTTGTGCACTTTCCGCTAAAATTTGTAATTTCGCACTTTCACCGTTTTTTCGTGTATAATTTAGATCAAATATTTTGTATGACATATTCTTAACCGAGTTGAACTATTCTTAAAATATTGATTTCGTGAGCATGCGGGAATAAAAAAGGCAGTGCATTTTTTCTGGACAGACTGGTTTTTGTGCAAATTTTCCCCCTTTTTGGCACGA
Organism: Phoebis sennae; assembly: GCA_001586405.1. NCBI lineage: Eukaryota > Metazoa > Arthropoda > Insecta > Lepidoptera > Pieridae > Phoebis > Phoebis sennae. Next base: position 143,458 of record LQNK01000077.1, read on the forward strand.
GTTATTTGGAATCCAAGAGCGAACAATTATAAAGGTCAGTGGGAAACTGGAAACATTTGTTTATTTTGCAAATGATGTAAACAATGCATGTTAAACATCTTGAACATTGTTCTAATTTTAGACATTCTTCAAGGGAACAAGTTATAATTTCACATTACAACATAACTTCCATTGCGGTATTATTTTTTTTATTTAAAATGACACACAATAGTATACCAAATATGGCCAAAAAAAAAACATAATTTTTATAAAATACCCTTAAAATATTTTAAAATTATTCCAATAACACATTTATGAAATGACAAGCATTTTAATACCAGCATACTTAGAAGACAATGGCTCATAGATAATTATAAATTCACAATTGTCTACTGAATCATAAGATATCAGTATCAACTTATACAGGTATATAAATAATTTATGCTAAAAACAGACATTTTTAGCATAAATTATTTTACTGTTTATACTTTAATATGCTCTAATGAAATCAACATTCTTATCTGAATTGAGAACTGTTAATTATCAGATAAGAACTTAATGAAGGCAATATAGTTAATATATTGTTTTACTATTTCTCTAAACATGAAGAAATATAAGGATGTTAATAAATTACTTCATAGTACTTCTATATGCAAAATTGTATGATTGACTTAAATCTAAGTATTATATTATACATTAAATTTATACTTTAATTAGAAGTTATAATAAAACAAAGTAATATTAAAAGATTGAATTAATGAAGAAAATAGCCCTGAGTCGTACAGTTAAGTGACATGACATGTTATCTGTTGACATAGCAATAAAGTGTATTGAATTGACCTTAACTGAGTCTCGTACCTGTTATCACGGGGAAGGCATTGTGATCAACATTAGTGCATCCACCTCTTATCTATATCGAGGTATACAGAGTTGCAGGTCATTTTATAATAAAATTTTATTAATTTTAAAGAAAATATTAGAGGGAAATTTCTTTATAAAAAAATGCAAAATAAATCACTTGAAATTTTTAATTTATTTATTGTTGCTTAAAGAAATTTCATTTACTTTAATTTTCGATGTTATTCTATATTTCTCCCATGCTCCTATTTGTTCTAGAGAGATCTAACACAATTACTAAAATTTTATAATTAACTAGCTTTTGCCCGCGGCTTCGCACGCGTAGACTACAAAATTAACATAGTTGTTATAAAAATGATATTATGACTTTACTTATAAGTATTTTAATTACACGCTCGTCTGTATAATTTTAAAATTCAATCGGGACCAATATTTTATATCAATGTTTTCTAAAAACTTAACAGTA
>LQNK01000077.1:145032-176731 GCA_001586405.1 Phoebis sennae
TTCTTATCTGTTGAATTGTTAACATTATGAGATAATTATAGTTTACATTTATACCACCCGTATATCCATTAACCATTAGAACTCACTATTATTCGCAATATCTAACAAAGTAATAATAATAGTATAGGGAAACTTGCTAATTTAAATATAGGTGATAACAATTTGCTAATAGACTCAACAAAAATACAATTTATGTAATTCTTTTTTCATTGAATCATCTAATTTATATTTGAAAAGTAAACCTGACAATTATCTGTTCTATTTACAAAGCATACAAGATTACCAGTTACCGGTAATTTACTTTAAGCAAGATTATTAGTTAATTTCAAGTATTATGTCATTATATGGTTGAACAGACAATTACATAAGAATCATGGGGCCTCAAAGATAGTCAATGGACTAGATTTAGTATAGCAAAGTAAATTACAATTGGTAGATAAGTTGGAAAACAATGTTAGGGTTACAATCATTTGTTTTGGGTATATTATTTTGTATAGATTTTTTATTACTGAACAGTAAGTGTACTAACAACTAAATGTGTAAGTGTGTTTATTTACAATAAAAACACATAAAAACACTGTTAAAATCAAAATTGTACAAAAAAATAACATCTAGTTTTTCTATAAGTAGCAATTCCTCAAGTGTTTGAATATTGATATGACTTTTTAGATATGACAATATTTATATTTGCGTCCTAATCTTATTTCAATATTGAACACAGTTTTTTGTAGTTTATCAATAGACAGGTTGTAAATGTTATGTGGGTCAACCTTATAAGTCAATAAATTGACACATTTTTTCTTGTTTTCAACAGTTATTTTGTTTCAATAGGTATTTAACACCACTGCCAAATAAGAAGCCATTAATATGCTTAATAAACTTACTAATACTCCTTTTATTTTCCAGATTCTTCCTCATCCTATCCTTCTTGAAGCCTCCTTGCCATTCAAGTTCCTTTTTTCCTTACCATGGCTGGTTTTAAAAATAAAGTATTGATTTTTTTATCATTTATTTTCGCCTGTATTATAACTTATAGCATGTATTTATACATTTTCGAACATTATCACAATAAAAAGAGTCTTAATTTTCCTGGTTATATATTCATGATGTAATAAAAAAATTGAAAGAAATATTGTGTTTGCTGTTTCAATTTTTTCACTGTTTCGAACATTTGATGGGACTTCTAACAAGGAACGTGTCCAGTCGGACAGAAAATTAACGAGTGCCCTCAGTTGATCGAATTTTTTACGCAGAGAATGTTCGGTCAAAAGTCCAACTAAAATTGAATATTTTTTGTGTAGCTGAAGTGTGGCGTAATCAATTCATATGTGACACTTTAATTTAAATTACATTGTACGATTGGTATAGAAATAATGACTCATTGGAAAAATCACTTGCAGTTTTATTATACTTTATCCTTAATTTTGTCTGCACAATATTCAAAATTGAAAAAAGAATTCGTTCAATATCTGTGTTGTTTCATACGCAAATGTGTTACCAGTCTCAAATTATTGTAATAATAAGATCTGACCTTGTAACCGATTGCGTGTTTAAATGAAAATATGCTATTAGTAACACTTGATTTAATACTTTTGTTCGTATAAAAACTTAAGTTGTTCGGTGTAAGTAAAACGTATAAAATTATTTTATAGAAATCTGAAATTAATAATTAATAAGAATAACTACGTAGATTTATAGATCGAAGTGAAGTTCTTTATAGATACGAAAATAATATTATATTCTATTCTACGTTTATAAATGACTTAAATTATATTATGAGATAAAACATTTCAAATACGCATAAAAATTACAAATGTATTTCCTAATATTTATTTAAATTACAGCCAAATTAGTAAAACACGATGGAATGTGTAAATTGTCTCGTAATAGACTGAAACCTTGGTCGTTCAGTAAATAGAGCTTGTATGACAAGCTATTACGATTACGAGTTTCATGTATGAGTTTAGAAGTTTCAAAACATACATAATTGTAAATAGACTATAGATGAGAATAACAAAACTATTTAATACTAGTTGATGATTGAAATGTCTACCACTATACAAAGATATAACTCAGAATAAATGAACAAGATTACGTGATTTTTTTACAATAATTGTAGACATAGAATTACATAATCGGATCCTTAATTTAATATTTTCTTGAATATTAAGTCGAATACGATTATTCGATGATGATTAGTTCTTAACAAAAGGAATTTCGTTGATAAGATCGCCATGACCACATACATACAAGACCATAAAATTTTTTAAAAGTTTTCGTTTAATTATATTTATTTATTTTCAGCCTGTAGTGTTCCACTGTTGCAGAAGTCTTCCTTTCCTTCTTCCAATCTTTCCTGTTCTTTCGTAAAATATTCATAATTGGAATCAGCAAAGAGGTTTGGACGATTAACCCATCCCGCTTGTCCTGTGCGTGTTGAAAAATCCTAAGCAACCAATAAAAAAAAAGAATTAAAAAAATTGCTTTGCAAATTCAAATCGTTTATTCTTCAAATTGTCTTTTTATACGCTTTTTTGTGCAAATTCTTTACCACAAACTTAAAGGATGGTTAATCCAAACTCAATGTAGAGCAGTTAAATATGTACTTCGCTTTTCCTACGCCACACAGACACAGACGCGTCTGTCAAACTTGTAAAATTTGCGCTCAGAGTGGTCCGAAGTAACTCGAGATAACGTGTTGGTGAACGGTGTCAATGTGTGTGTTGCTCGAGCGCGATATACGGAGTTTGATTTCCGTACCTATCTATTTTGTGACAGCTTAGGTATGTATTGTCTATGAACACCTGTGTCTATCGATTCGTATGCAACTATTGTTCTAGGGCAGTGCATATGATCAGGTTAATTAGTCCCGGCATATGAATGAAAGACCGAGAGCAAATATTTTGCATCCCGCTCTTTTTCATTGAGTAGAAGAGCACAGCGTTATGTTTGCGCTCCTATTTGAGTAGATCAATATTTAAAAGTGTTTTTTTAATAGAAAATGAACCGCTCTAGCGTAGTGTTGATGCCCGTTTTTTATATTTGATAAAATATTTCTGTAGTTCATTAGAGCAATTACGGATTTTAAACATAGCTACAAAATGTGCTATAAGTATTGCATAGATCAATTTTGGGCTATTTAGCTAGTTAGGTAAAATTGTATGCAACCGATGTAAAATGTAAAATAATGTACAACAGTATAATATACCGCGTTTACAATCAGTGCATTTTATTCTATAATCGATTTATTATTGTTTTCTGACTTCTGAGACATATGTCGGTAATTAAAAATAGTTTTTTACGATTAACTTTTGACCTCCATGAGCCATAAATTATAGAGTACAAAGGAAGAGTGTAGACACAATTCATAAATTATAGAAGAAGAATAGAGTATTATATAAACAATAAACGATTTGAATTTGAATTTGAACATATAAACAATACACGATTTGATTTTAAATTTAAATTAGAGTGTAAAATGTAAAAAAGCCCTATCTGCCAAAGAGTAATTTTAATGTAACTTACGTTTAAAAATTTGTATCCATATTTTTTTTTACAATGCCAAATGTTTTGGGTGCTCTTCCGCAGCGCTTGTGATGACGGATGGGAAACCCCGGCGGACATGTCTACACTAATATTTGAAAGAGGAAGGATTTGATTTTTTGTTTGTTTGTTTGTATTGTATGAGCGCCGAAACTCTATCGATTTGAAACATTCTTTTACGAGTGGAATTATTATTACATTATCCCATGAGGACCCAATTGGCGCAGTGGATACAGCTGTCCTCTAGCGGGAGGGTGCGGGTTCGATTTCCACGATTAGAAAATTATGATGTATTTGTAATATTACTGTCTGGGCGTTAATTCAATTATAGTATGTATGTATTTACAAAAAAATATGCTACGGGAGCGAAGCCGTGGAACAGCTTGTTCTAATACTTAATAATTAACAAAAGATTTATTGAAATCGTAATTAGACATTGTTATATTTAGCTTTTAGTCTGGGGATTATATAAAGTAATAAAGCAGCTAGTATCTAAATAGTAGTTTAGATACTTAAAAACTATTACTTAATTTAATAAGTTCAAAACCCGGTTGAATTCTGACGAATGTAATAAAATTTATTTAAACAAAAGTCATGGACGATCGGGATACACAGATAATTACAGCAATGTCATTTGAGCTGAAAATAATTAATGATTATTCACAACTGTAATGCTATAATAAGTTTTGTATATTTTAATTAAGTTCTTACACAATATAAAATTCGATCCAATTAAAGGGTTTTTCTCCCAATAATATTACAAAGGTCTACGGTTAAGAAAAGGTTGGGAACCTCTGCTTTATCCGATTTCAATAAACAGACAATTTTCATTATAAAAAAAGAAGAAAAAAAATGTATAATACTAGGCTCGCTTCGAGCTAGACCTTACTTGTTATGTAAAAATCAAGACCTTTCATTTACATTCAACACTCTATATATGCATATGAAAAAGTGCATAAGTAAAACCATACTCCAGATAACCTTGGAAATATAATGAATGCTTCTATTTCGGTTATCGTTGAACTCGATATTTTGTCTAAACTATATTCCAATGAAATTTGATTTGTTGAAACTTTATTAAATCAAGATCGGTTGAACAATACTCAAGTTATCGCCGGATAATATTTTTCATACTTACATACAAATATACAAACATACAATCGCCCGGTCATCTCGACTCTGAGACCTCGCTTCTCTTTGTCAATTAGTTAATAGACTTCCTGTTAGGTAAGTACTGAATTTATTTTTATTTTAATAAATAATACTTAAAATCTACTACGGCACTATGCCTATCGATTTTAGTCATGCACCTAGGCATCAATCTATTCATATAATCTTTACTTGTTGAAATATTTCATTTGTTCTTTTAGACACATACTTATAAGAATGAAAGTGTAACGAGGTTAAATTATTGCTTCCATTTCGCTTCTAAATTGTAGGCTTTCATGCAATAAGAAAATTTTCTCGGCTTTTACAAATAGCATAACCTAAAAACCCATTTTTCACAGCAACCTTGTTGCAGAAACCATACAACTATATGAATAAAGTCTAAAAATAGCGTCTCAAAGATCAAAGGCTTAAAGGTTCTAGAAACTACGATACAGCGCTGTACAATATAATTCAAAGAGTAGAAAACAATGTTAGGAGCTTAGAACAGTTTTTCGTCTTGAATTGCATAAGCCGTTATCGTTGAACCATTAGGTCCAAATGCTTATTGCTTGAAAAAAGGGTGTAAAAGAAATGAATGCTATAAAATATTGATTGTTTTTCTATGAGAAATGCAACTATGGATTGTATTCATAATTACATAATACTAGTATTTAAGCACCGAGCATGCTTCAGCTAGGTTATCTCTAAGTGTCGATTCTGCTACACTCAGAAAACATGTGTTAAAGTGGTCTTTATTTACAGAATTGTGATATCGACATTTCCATTTCATTTTATCTCATATTTTTGGTGACTTGAATTGATCTATTTCCAACAACAGAACAGTTACGTAACTAAATTTTTTTAATTTGTGCGAAATATTAAGCTGTTAAAGGAGTAGCTAGTTTAGTTCACTGAAATGAATGAGCATCTAATGAGTTCCATATTTAAATTTACTCGAACGAAAAACGAATAGTGAAATTTTATTTAAACGACGATTATTTGGCGGGAAATTAGAGCTTACTCCTTAAATAGGCAAAGCACGAACGATTGAATAGTTATATTGAATTATATGGTACATTTAATGGTTTTGACGGCAATTTATATTGAATAAATAACCGGTTCGCGTGTTTGTAATTACGGCGATGGTAAATTTTAAATTTGTATTAGTTCTGTTTTCTTTGGACAGCGCAAACTAAATATTATGTGCTGTCAATATAAACAGAAACGAAAGTAATGTTTATAGTCTGTGGGTTTCACAGATTGTATCTACATAGATCAATATAATGAATACAGACTATAGAAAAGCTATTTACGACGACTTTACATTACTGAAATGAATGGTTTTAATCTATTTTTAAAATATATTAGTGATATATTATTTCGGGCCCCACGTTGGGCGCCATTTGTTATGGGTTATTCTTTTTAAATATTATTATTGAAAGACAGGCATTAACAATTCATAAGATTTATTCCAGAAGTAACTTAATTTTACTATCCATAGAAGACGCTTATAAATAAGTTTACTTGGTGTACAGATTCGTATGCAAGTAATAAAACTAACGGGTAATTAACTAAAACTAAACTATATAAGTTATTGGACGCCAGGAGGATTTTTTATACTATAGAGGAATCCTGCCAAAACCATGCCCTCTGCCAGCCCTGGTGAGCGTATTATAATAATAAATAATAATAAATAATCTTTATTTTGCATTTTACAATTTTTGGGTCTTAAAATAATGGGGCGCTGACTTCCTTGCTAGGAAAACCTGTGTTAAGGAAGCCAGATCCTTCTCTACACAAAATGACACGAATAAGGTAAAAGCAAAAATTAGACATAAACAAAAAAACAAAATAAAAATAAAGAAAAAAAAAAGAGCAGTTGGTTTAAACAAAAGAAAAAAAAAAGGATATAGTTGTGAATCGTATTTTGCCAAAAACGAGGTATTGACTATAGAAATATTTGCAGTAGGGTTTATTCAATTAGGAGTTCTATGTCATTGTAGTTGTGTAAGGTTAGCCAATGGAGGATAGTTTTTTTGAAGTTATGATTGTTTAGGAGTCTAAGATTGGTGTTAAGTTTCTTGTTAATTTTATTGTATATGTTTGCGGCCTGGTAATTAAATGATCTTTTGGCAAAGGAACTTTTTACGGTGGGAATTGGAAATTTGTTAGTACGTTTGTTTGTTATATTTACTGTGGGAACAGTACGACTGTGGTACCTGCGAAGGATTTGGAGAATATAAAGTTTCCTTACACTTAGGACTTCCGCATCTCTGTAGAGCTCATCTGTAGAATGGCGATAGGGAAGATTGAGGGCCACTTTAAGAACTAACCTTTGTGCTCGTTCAACCTCTATTAGGTGACTTTTTGCCATCCCTCCCCATATGCAGATACAATAATTTAGGATACTTTCGACCAAAGCATTATATGTCAGTAAGATTACTTTACGTTGGGCAATTTTCCTTAGCGTCCTAAAAATGTATGTAAGTTTGCGAATACTTGATGTGATATTGGATGCTTGAATGTCCCATTTCAGATTTTTGTCAAATTGGATGCCGAGATATTTGAGTGAATTTACGCGTGGAATCGGTGTACATTTACATTGTGAAGGAATATGAAAGTCATTTATATTGCACGGTATTGAGATGATAGTTATTAAAACTTATTTCGGCAACAGAAAGGGCGTTTCGTAAGGCTACAACAATAATAGAAGAAGTGATCACCATTACGATCTTAAACAAAACATCTAATCTTATTGTTAACAAATTTATAAAAACTTACCCCTTCTCGCACGATTTCACATGTGAAAAACAAATATTTTAGATCATATATCGGTATATCACGTTTGCATTGCATTGATATAAATAATCACTGGCAAAACGTTATTATTTCTTATTAAGTTTTAATTTCACAAAACCAGACGATCGTATCACGAGTCTATTTTATTTTTTTATTCGCCGGTAGGTCAATACCGACTTGAAGTACGAACAAGCAACGAAGCTTACTTCACAACATTCTAATATCGTATTTTGAATTTAATAAAATATTATCATTGTATAATTATTGTTTTACCAAACCCAAAAATCAATGAAATAAAACGCTAGTCATAATAATAAATGGTTACTTATTATAATGAAGTAAATTCAGTCTATTTTAGTCTTATATTTACATTCATAAGTAACATGGTTTTAAGTGCACCACAGAAAATATATATTAATAATCATCAGTAATCCATTTGCTGATGTCTGAAAATTGTATTACGTAATATGTAGTCGTTTAAAGGATTTTTGTACTTGAACTTTGTTTTTATTTAAGTCACAACGTTTATTAGCTGTTAGTTTTAAGAGGGCCTTGTGTCATGAGTAATGTATTTGTTGTAATCCGTGGAACAAAAGCTTCATTCTTATTAGCTTTTTGAAGCCATTCTGTTAAGTAGATTTTGTAATTACAGAACCATGTTTTAAGTCTCATTCAATTTATTTTAGTTTTCAATAGTTTCACTCTCTACTTTGTGAGAGTTGTCTAATATATGGGTGCATTTTCTATTTTCGACACACGTGTCATACTGGTACTATTAAAATGTGCAAATACAATTAAAAACCCGCACGTTACAAAATAGTGAAATTTTTATACCATCTGACATTTAAAGCGCTTCTAATTTATCTATAACTATTTAAAAAAAATTAACATAATAGTTTTCTGCCATTCAAATTTACAAAATTAAAAATGACAGCTACGTTAATTCGTTTACTATAAACACACTACTTATCTACAGATAGACATCCAATAGTTTTCGATAATTGCACTCATATCAATTAAAAAATGTATGATACAATGTCGTAACTGTAATAATTAAATGTTTTAATATCATGCAATGCATCGCATGAGGTTTTGCAGAATGAGTTATTCTCGCAAAGCCTCGATACAGAGCAATTTCACAAATATTTAACAGCTATTGTTCAGAGCATGACGGCGCGGGCGGGATGCAGGAATATGACATTTCCACGATATATTACTCTGTATTTGCGTGTCTTGTAATTTGTTGCTACAGTTTTGACGGCCTTTTGAATTAAATTTGATAAGCGCTCGCACGTTTTATCTATGTAAATATGAGCTTACGTTTAAAAAACGAAGACAAGGCTAAGAGATAAGATAAAAACAAATTAGAAATTATGTGAGTTTACTCTATCAAATTCCACTTCTAATGAAAAATAAAGTTCTAATGTAGTAAGTTAATAACATCTTTTTCTTTGTATATTATGAAAACTAAGGTTCATATTCTGCAACAATTTTGTTTCTGCCAAGAAAAACCCTGTTATCTAACGCCTTAACTCGTCCTAGTTTTAAATTTGAACGTGGAACAAAACGTAGTGTAACAAAAAATGTCTATGAATAGAGGGATGCAGTGAAGTACTTTTGTATCGACGTTTTTTGAGTTATATTTTAAACAAAAACAGTAGACGACCCGGCAGATTACATTCATGGTATGACCTAAAAGCGACATTGTATTAAAAGAACGGACTTATTTACGGTCTCAAGTTATGGCGTGATTATGCAAATGAATTGTGTGAACTTTATAACCTTTGTAATAGTTATAAATTCAAAGTTTTTTTTTACTATCTACACGTAAATTATGACGTAATATTTTAAAACCTTAAGTTGACAAAATTTTAATGTTTTTTTGCCAGAATCTTTACTGGGCCTTGTTTGTAAGTTTCCTTATGTTAATTAAGGGCAAAGATATCTTATAATACAAATACACTTTTGTTATCAAGAAATTATGAATAACCTTTTATTTTCCGCACTGTAATTCAATCTACTAAACAAGACATCAAGGTATCAAATTCGATATTTTGTATTCGATAGTTTTCTGAAACCGTTAAATGCCATATCGTCCTGTTATGCACTTAAAACGTCGCACGTAAAATATTACATCTCAATTTTCGGAAACAGCGAGCTGAAATTTGGACTACTTCGTGCATTATAAAATGATTGTCTGCGCGAGGCCTTGACTTTGTAATGAAGCAGTGGACTGCAATACAAAGCAACGTGCTACGTTCTGTCTCAGATTAGTTTCTCATTTTGCATCTGTGCGACACATGATATATTAAACCAGTGTTCCATTTTTAAAAGAAAAATGTTTCAGTTGACGCATGATGCGGTTGTTGATTCGGTTATGTTACTTTAGAATCGGGATGTGTTTTTAGTATTAAATAATAATTGCTGGAAAAGTATTACCTCTTGAGGATAGTTAATTGTATGAGTAGCTATTGATAAGATAGTTTTATATTCAAATAAATTGAACAAGCGCCGGTCTGTCCTTGTAGATGGTTTCAAGCTGTGTTTATTTAATAAACATAAAAATTAGTCGATCGTATTTTTCAGTATATTATTTATTAATTTTTAAAGGATCTTACAACATTACGCAGCTGGTGATGATAAAATCTCATTTTTAGTTCAGTCTAATGACAGACAGCCAAAAAATTATTATCCGGTTGTCACAAAAATGTCCAATATTTTTATAAAAATATGTCGCGGCTTTGAGGCGTGTAATGTCTATGAAGGTACTTTTAATTTCCGCCGGATGAAGACACACGTCACGATTACTATGCGAAAGAGCTGGCAGCTGACAGTCTTATTCCGTTTTCGTTCGGAATTTATTAATAAATTGGATCTGTCATAGGTATTACGGCATGTTCTATTTTTGAACACAATAATCAGCTTGTAAATTTTATGCCCATAGAGAATGTTTGTACCAAATAATTCGTTATTCGACATTTAAAAGTATTAGTGATGTTTTTAAATAAAATAGAATGGCGGTTTTTGACGGCAAATCAATTTTACTTTAGAATTTTGATGATGATGATATGAGCAAAGATTTGATATTTTAATATGTATCATAAATATATATATTATTATATTGTATTTACATAGGTATTTATTGATTTATGAACATCGATAGGTTATCAGCATAACAAGTAATTGATAATTTGTTACAACTTTGGTAAATATTGCAGTGATTGCTAATCTTATCTATAATAATATTTATATTTGTGGAAATGCAATATATACAAACAAATAGATTCAGCTATAATGTTATTAAACGTATTCGTATTACAATTGTCATGTTTAATGGCTTTAATGCGGACATTAATTCTATCATTCTAATTTTCATTACAAATTCATCGTTGATAAATTTGCACTGGGAACTAGTAACCGTATGTGATTAATGACAATTTTTTATGTCGAATCCGTGCATCGAATGTAGGACTTCGTGCTAAATACTGCACCGAGGAGGCGGAGGTGCTTTAATTATCCAAACGTACGGTGTAATTGCACCAAGTTAGAAATATTTTGTGCTAGCTGATCCGTGCGGCTTTGCTGACGCTATAAAATATGGCCTATGGTACTAGTGGATAATGTAGCTTTGGAATGGTGAAAGAATTATTAAAATCGGTCCAGTAGTTATTGAGCCTATTCATTACAACCAAACAAACAAAGTTTTTCTCCTTATAGTAGAAAGAAAGAAAAGAGTCTTTTATTTACAACACACAATAAAAAACAAACATGACAGTTTTTTATTTTCTTATGTAGGTTTGCAATAAAGGGTATTTGTATTGTGTTTTAACTCCAAAGTAAGAGTCTAACTCTAATACTGTTGAAAACATCGTTCAGATACTCTAATGAAACGAATTTCTTGGGTTTACTGGATACAAATCGTATTAAAGATGACAGCCGAATGTTTTATCAGGCAGTGGATTTTCCTTTTACGTCCAAAGGATTGGGAACCAAGGCAAGGTTAGAGACGCGGGAGAGGCGGGTAGCGATAAATTATTTGAGAAGGATTCAAAAACATTCCATTAAAGGTTTAAGGTTTAAGACCTTTATTATTTCTCCAAGATTATCTCACAATTATTACCAATACTGAACCGATTCTATAGCGACACCAATCTTTTATACCATTTGCCATCACTACTTTTTATCATCTTCCTTCACAGTAAATATGATTCTTAATGTTGTACTATATTCCGTAGATATAATTATTAATGTTACACAATTATCACTAATGAGAAATACTTTACTAATAGACTATGTTATACAATAATTTTCGTTGTTCCGAAACATACAGAACAGACGCGGGTACTAAGAAAAAACTTAAAGATTGATCTAACAGATTATTGGGCAGTTACATGTCGAAAGAGGCCAATTTGTAAAATAAACGTTTTCACTTTGACTTTGAAAGCAAATAAAAATATAATTATAATAAAACTAGAACTTCATTTTTAAAACTTAATGCCGATAATAATATACACCAGTTTTTAACTTTTTTTTTTAATTCTGCGGAATGTGTAAAGTCGCTTCTTATGTAATCTATGTTGGGTCGTTAGTCTTCAATACGATCGATTGGTCAAGCGTTAAAACATATTGGTTTCGCTATCGTGGTATATATCTAGCATTTTTTACGAGTGGATTACTTCTTCGCCCTTAGCTGCTTTGACAGGGTATTTATGAGGATAAGGGTGGCTTTATAGATAAAGATATTGTTATAAACTAATAGAGGGGCTATGTAAAATTATGTCGAATGTAATAGAAATGAACTGTCATTCTACACAACTGGTCAATTATAGAACTAGCTAACAACAAATCACAGCTAGTCATAGCGACTATTAGCAAAGTGAGGGTAGATGCGACGTCAGTAAGACGTTCGAGCACCAAACGCAATCGGTACCAATGCGCTCAGATACTAAACGCGCCTACTCTTTTATAGGACTTTGATGATAGCTAATAACTAATAAGTGACATTTGCATACAAAGATGAAATACACACAATTTGTTAAAACATGAAAGCATAAAATGTTGTTAATAATATTTATTTTGTAAGACTACATAGAATTGTGAATTACGAACGGAAAGTTACGTACAGGAAAAGAATAATTATTAATTACCATAGCGTATACACAATATTAGCATTATAAAAATTGTTGATGGTATAAGTAAGTTAATAGTTTACAAGAAAATGTCTTATTTTTCCTGTACTTGTAAAAATTATGTAAGCGACAACAATTCTCAATGTGTTCATATAATTACTAGCTGATCCGCGCGGCTTCGCTCCTGCCTATGTTATATATATAGCCTATGTTACTCGTGGATAATGTAGCTTTCGAATGGTGAAACAATTTAAAATCGGTCCAGTAGTTTTGAGCCTACTCATTACAACCAAACAAACAAAGATGGAAAGACTTAACAAAGTGTATTAATTAAGAACAAATCTTTACAATTGTAACACAAAATATACATTTCCTCTCTAATTTATGGAGAAATTTTGGCACCATTGAGTCGAATGAATCCATACATTTTTGGCTTTGTCTGTACCTGAATTGGATCAAAGGGTTTGACGAAATGTACGATTCGTTACGTCGACCGGTAAATCAAGGACGACCCGAGTTTATTTATCCATGAAAAATTCCGAATTGAATTACGTATTATGGGGAAAATGTTTAATCAAAGATTGTTTTTTGTGGTAGAGCAAGCAGATTTGCGAGTTAATTCGTGATTACATCTACTTAAGAACTAGTGTATCAACCTAACTCTTATGGTGTTATATCATTTATTACCTCGCAGGATTTTAATACTAGTCTTAAACTAAAATTTTTCTTCTATGCCTTGTTGTCCTGTTGTTTGAGAATTCAATACCAGAAAAGTAAAAAGAAAAATATAAAAGAATACAAAAGATAAATATATAAATTAATTTGGCCCTCTTAACAAAGGTATAACCTAGATAGAGGGCTAGGCTAGGGCTATATGTTAGTGTATTAAATATGTTAAAAAATGCATTTATTATTAATAAAACTCATTGTATTTTCAAAAAGTCAAACAGTTTTAATATAACTGTAATTTGCGAGATGATGTTTGTTTTGAAATTACTCTTTATACTTAATTACTTAATATTATTCAATGATGAAGAAAATCGTATACTTCTGGAAACGTTAGTTTATTCTATCGTTTCTCAATGTTAAACAATAAAGCTACGATTCCAATTAGACCCCCAGCCGAGCTCCACTGCTGGGTAATTGGGTCGGACTCGCACCTGGCTAGTGTTACTACATTCTCGCAAAAAATGCCTCTCAACTTGAAATATACACAAGTATACGTTTCTGTTTATTTATGAGGCTTTTACTATGAATATGTTCACCGCGTCAAACTCAAACGTTAAAACAGATGTGTGGCACCCCATTTCTACCCGTAGATGTCGTAAGAGGCGACAGAGGGTCATTGTACTGCATGTCATGTTCATCAATAAAAGTGTAGGAGCTAAGTATTGCCTATTAGGCCAAAATTGCACCCAGCCCAAGATTAGCGTGAATCAGTATTTCACTTACGTTGTGCGGGAGCCCGGTATGTACCCATCAAATTCCTCTCCCACCCTGTTCCACTCCTCTCCCAATTTCCCATCAGTAAATTTCTCCCTATCCCCTCCTTTTCTTTCAAGCCGGCAAGGCATCTGCGACACTCTGATGTTGTAGACGTTCATCGGTTGAACCGCATGCCCCGCTTGCCTGCTGTAGCATAAAAAACGCTATCTAAACATTTATTACAATTGACATTTGCGTTTCGTCATGTGTTAAGCTAAAGAGAAATATTACCTCCTATATTTATAAATGTATTTAAACGAAGTGTTATTTCTGTTACATACGACATAAACAAGAGATTGTGGACTTTAATGAAACTTAGTATAATGCAAAAACCATCTGTCAGTGCATTACAATAATATAATATATTTTTAAATTCTAACAAGACCAGGAAATCGATTTCACATTAATTATATCAATGTTACACACATTAATATAGTACGCATAGTTATCGGTAATAATTGCAATACAATGTATATCGATTAGCATTGGCCCTAAATGGCCTGGAATGCTCGGAATGCCTTTGAAGTTCACACACAGGTATGCAATAATTGGACCATTGTATTTTTTATGGTATGCGGCTGTGCCACATGATTTGAGCCAATATAATATCATTTGTTTTAGAACTGATATATTATTTTCTTAATACATCGATAAAACTTCTTTATGTGGACGAAAGACCGCTTAACAAATATAAGCTTGTCTTGTTTTTGGTCTCCTATTATTCCTATTTTGTTGTGTGTAATGATATTGGTTTTCCGCTCATTTTTGCGTCTGGTCACAATTGTATTTATGCCACACACCAAATCAATAGATATGATTTGGTGTGTGGAATAAAATGTTATTATTCATTCATTCAATATTATGCGAAAAAAAGAACTCACATATTCATTAATGGAAACAGAATACACTTAAAGTTCCATGAGGGAAAAACGACTCTCTTATTATATAATGTATTTGAATTTCTCTATTACAACAATTTTAAACAATTCCCTATCTGTGATGTAATAACTTCATGAATTGCAGTTCTGACCTTCAGACAATTACTAGTTAAATTCAATGAACCTAAGTGCTGCGTATCTTCCAACCTCCGTAACCGTAATGTGGCTATTTGTTTTTTCGTAATCTGCACATAAATGTAAACGTAAAATCTTATGAGTTCCGCCCGCTAAAACACGAAGCCGTTTCTGTTCTTTATGGCGCTTCTTATTATTCATTGACCCTAAAAAATTATAGCCGGAACTGTATAAAAGTTTATTTTGTATATGCCTTTGTGCGTTCAATGTAATCGAAACGAGGTTGCCCCAAAATTAGACTAGTTCATCGATATAGCAAACATCTATTTCGCCGACTATTTAGTCTTGACATCTTCGGTTGCTAGCCTCTCCGTGTTTTATTGTTTGCACTTTGGAGAGGGCATTGCTGAACTTCATAGCCTTGTCCCCCTTTCCCCGTTCTATCATCGGACTTCCAGACGGACTGCAGGGTACCATCCATACTTAGTCGATTATACTGAGAGTAAAGGAATAGAGAGTGCACCTGTGTTTGCGCACACACTTGTGCACTATAATATCTCCCGCGCAGTTGGCTGATCTCTGTAGAGATTGGCCGCCGTGGCCGAAATTCGGTTAGGAGGAACGATACTTAGTCGATGTCCCCAGCACACGCACAAATCGCTTTGCGTCCTCCTTTCTCGTGCGCACGGCTAAGGATTGAATCAGTGAGTTTCAATACCTATAGCTTACCAATTTTGTAGGTATATTTTATTAATTTAATAAGTCTTGATTTTTATACATTACAACGCAAGGAATAGTTCGGAGCGAGACACTAGTTAACAAATGGAATATTTCATTTTTATATAACTTCATTCATGCTAATACAACATGCAAAGGGGAGTGAATATGTAATATTCTAGAATATTACAATACTGACTGTGATATTCCGACAATTTCATTTAAATTTAATCATGTTACACGTTTGTTCGAATACCAGACAAACATAAGCGGTCAGTAATTAAAATACTGGCTTGGCTCATTGGCATTTAAATTACTAATTTTGATATATTAATTTAGGCATTTGTACCTAGAGCTAGATTAATTAAAAGTGCCCGTTATCATTGCAGCGATTACGTCTGCATTGCATTCGATTTTCAAATGTAAATTTCCAAAATGGCGCGTTTGCATAGACATTAAGTATATGGAGTAATTTCATAGATTAAATAATAATAATGTATGAATAAGCTGCCACATCCTTATGGTGGCAGTTTACGATAACGTTTATAGTGCCTAGTTTTGGTATTTTTATACTATTTATATGTAGATCAAAACGAATGTTAGATAAAAATTATAATCGACCACATTGTATTGAGATCATGCTATACAAGAAAAATACTAGTTTTGTCAAATTGGTTTTACGGTTGTAAGGTTTTATCATAGCCTCGTAGTTCTAGACTTGTCTTGTCATTTCTGACTCCAGGCATCAAACGAGGGTTATATTAAATCCAATATTTACATGTCCTTTACAAACGATACTCGGAACCGCTCCTGTAAACAAATTGATCCATACATCTTTCAGAGCCATTCGATTGGAATATTTTAGCCCACATTTATCAATGTGACAAATAAATAGTTTCAAGTGACTTATTGGTAACTTATGCGCGAGTTATTGGGTAGCCTGGCTGAATTTATATTAGATATTTATATTGTTCGGGTAAGTATTGTTCTGTGTGATAAATAAATTGCTTTCGAGATAAAGTAGAAGATTCAGTACTTATCCGCTTTAGTAAAGGAACAGGCACGTCATCAACTTTTTGATTTGTTGGAAAAATAACCAAAGATAAGCAAAAACGCTTAGTTACATTGTCATTAACATGTTTGTTTGTAGTAAATAAGATATACGTATCGTAGCCGTTGCACGGACGCTATTAAATTTCTTGTTCACACTTTTAGGAATTATTTTTGTTAGAGCGCCTCCTAAAAGTAGGCCGGTACTTACATCTTCACATGTTTCTGCTTCTAGTACTGCTTTAGAGTTAGTTATTAGGTCTGTGATGATTCATTAACCAGGGTTTTTGCTATTTTGTCGGTTTTTCTTTTCGTAATTAAAATATATTTTATAGGTCCGCGACTTTATACGCATTAAATTTGGGATCTACAGATCAATAAATGTTATCCTATCAAGTAATCCATCTAATAGGCTATCTGTATTTGTAAATTTTGTTCTAAATCGATAACATAATCGGAAAATAAATTAAAAACATTTTTTTTTAAATTTTTAAACAGTTTGTTACCTTAAAAACAAAACATGTGGACATAATGTTTTGTATGAGATATAAGATAAAAAAGCGCAGTAGTAGTGTACGTGTGGGTAAAATACAGTAAATATGAATATAGGTAGGCATCGGTAAATTGTTTATATTTACTATTTAGATTTTAATTAAAAAATTGGACACCCTTTGAAAAAATACCCCTCATATATAGCAACTACATCCAAATTTCTAATCACAAACCTTCAAAGTAAGATTCACGATTCCGTATTAAATAAACGTACACATTGAATCACTGTATTACAGCGATCTGTAAATGCATTAATCCTAACCACATGCCGTTCGGGAAGGTTGAATTAACTAGATTTTCTTTCAAAGGATGTCCCACCAGGAGCGCACTCGGAGATAGAAGATCTAATTTTCCGATACACAGAATCCTATCGAATTGTCTAGTGTGATACGTATCTTATAATATAGTGCTCTACCAAACAAAGCGTGTGCTGAATTTCATTTAAAATCGAGCCAGGGCATTAGGGGACAATGGCGGACGAACAAAAGAGTTATTTACGATTACGTCATCTATTAAACATTGTTTTTATGTTATTTCTTCTGCTATATAATTGTATACGTTTATAAAGTGTTTCATATTAGTAATTGATCGTTTTCTTCTTGTTTGTTACTTCATGTGTTGTCCTGGATAGAATTCGGTCAGTACAAGACTTTCTGATATGTTTCCTAGTATCTGTATATTTTAAATGTATTCATGTAATAATTGAGATTGATATTAATCAAAACGATTGAAACGTCACACAAATTTGTGTTATATTTATTTTGGTCAAACAGTATAATTGGATATTATTTTAACTAAAAATTTTTGCCAAAAATAGAACCGACTTCCTCGCTCTAAAAAGTAGAAAATAACTTTTATTTCATTTTTGTTAAAATCTATACAAAGTCGGTGCAAAATCTTATTAAATTGAAGATAGATAAGGCACCGACTTTGTATAGATTTCAAAAAAAAATGAAATAAAAGTTATTTTCTACTTTTTAGAGCGAGGAACTCGGTTCTATTTTTTGGCAAAAATTTTTATTTTATCCTTTTTAGTGTCCTGTGAAGGGTAATCTCATCATCTAGTCACAATTCAGTTGATATATACATCATTAAACCTTAACCGCAGAGCTTATTCCGCTGATTTTCGAGGAGTTCCCTGGAATAACTTCCATATGGATGATCTGACTTGAACCAAATTTATATGGGACCACACATGAACTCTACTCTTTCGAATGCAAAAAAAAATTCCAAATCGGTCCATAAACGCCGGAGATATGCGGTAACATACATAAAAAAAAAATACGGTCGAATTGATAACCTCCTCCTTTTTTGTAAGTCGGTTAAAAATGTCTTTTAATATCTCGAAATATTTCATATTCTGCTAGGAGTGTTAGATTGTCGCTAGGTATATCCGACTCGAGTCTGGCTTAATATACTAGTGAAACTTTACGAGGATGCCTAATACTCCAGCAAGTTGGGAGGATGGAGATTATGCAGTTTCCCCGACTGTTATAATTGCAATTATTTGTTTTGCTGCGCGTTGTCTGTTTGATGCAGAGATGAAATGAAATGAACGATGCAAATAAATTAAAACTAAGCTTTTTTAATACAATTCAGGTAGTACTTAAACGATGCTATGCTTAAGAATAATAAGATTTTATTTTGACTTTAAGTATTTTTAAGTAATAAATAAATATTTTAAATACAATGATCGTCATAAAAATCTTTAATAAGACGGAATTCCTGAAAAATTAATTTTGTTTTCATTACTCGGATTTAATTTGTTGTTTTCTATTACAATTCTAAAAATCTATTAAAAGTCGATGTAAAATCTTGTTAAAATGAAAAAATGATAAGGTACCTAACTTTTTTTCACTTCAAAAATAAAATAAACGTTATTTTCTAATTTTTAGTGCGGAGAAGTCGGTTCAATTTGTGTAATTTTGGCAAAAAGTTCTTATTAATTTAATGTCATACTGAGAGTTTCAGTTATGTTAATGAAAGTCGAAAGATTAATCTAGTACGCTTTGCGTTCGTAACTATTTCCTTTCCTATGGTAAACAATTGAATAAAATTGTCGTTTGTATTCTGTGTCGCTGCTTTGCAAGTGAAATGTAGGTTTCCGGAAACTTTGAATTACAACCCTTTCAGTATTTTGTTTATGCTTGGAGATGGTATGAAATAAATAATTAATAAATATTCTTGGACATTTATCCGTCCATCTATTCCCAAACTAAGCAACGCTTGTACTATGGAAACAAGATAATTAATAGACATATTTAAACATACGTATTTTGTAAATACGTACATAGTATAATTAAATTACCTAACACCCAGACAGTAGAAAATTACAATGTAAATAGAATTATAATGTGATTACACGTCATACTTTTCTATTCGCGGGGAGCGAACCCACATCGGTACCACAACCATTGCTCATCCACTGCGTCAATCGGATCGTCATGGATCACATATAGCTACAAGAGTTTTTTATTAAGGAAACATTTAAAATAAATAACATTTTATGTTTTTATACAATAAATTTATTAGTATTCATTTCATTTCATAATTTGTGAAAATTTCACCTTTTTATCACGGTTTATGAGATGGTGATACACAGACAGACAGCATTAGTAATAAGATCCGGTTTTTATCCATACGGCACCTAAAAAAGCGTCTCCTAATTTTTTAATGGAAAATATGGAAATGGAAACATTTAAATATTGTAGCAACGATAATAAAGTAAAATTGGTAGGTTCTTCCGACATGAATAGTTATATAAAAGCAACTGTGAGAACCTGGTGTATAAGGCGTGACCCAAGGACGATTGTCAGTGTAATACATTTTTAAATCGATTGCTATGGAAAGGTAATCGATAAATTTATTATTAAAGAAACTGGAAGGTATCTGTATAGAAACGAATAGATATCCAAAGTAATTTGAATTTCTTTTCTTGTTATATTCGTTTTCAAGTTTTTCAACTCATTGTTATTCGTATTAAAAAGTAAGACACGTGTAATTTTACTGTGTGCTTTTAATCGCGGTTTCATTAATCAATATAAGGTATTTTATCACATAAACCAGATAGCCTGGTGATGGTATGTTTGTATGTAAGTATGAAAAACTTAGTCCGAGGTTACCTGAAGAATTGTTAATCCAATTTTAATTAAATTTCATAGGCGACTAGCTTAGAAAATGTCGAGTTCGAAGGTGAGCGAAACGAAGATAGCTCTAGCTCGGAGCGAGTCACTAGTAATTAAAGTAGACACCTAAATTCAAAAATGTTCTTATTATAGTTTCTTAATAAATAGCAAGGATTTGAACACTAAATAACGTAACATAATAATTGAAGTAGAGACTTACCGACACTTTGTTCTTTAAATAGAGAGCTACAATTGTCGACGAAACAGGAATCCTTTGAAAGGACCGGGGTCCTCCATAAATGTATTTAATTAGATTTCCTCCAAATCCTAAGGGAACTCATTAAGCATTTTTCAACGTTTCGAGATTTAACAAAGTTAGCGTATTATTATCATTGTGAAAAATAGCTGGATTAACATTTAATGTTGCTATAAATTACGTTGTAAAGTTATTTCTTGGAAGGAACCGAATTGGGGCGAGATAATCGTGTTAATGCAAAAAATGAGAATCTATTTTTTTGTAAAAATTGGTAAATTGTTTGTTTTTGAATTTCAGTTAACGATTTTGCTGGCGATATTTATATCACATCGCAGTGAGATTTTGGTTCCGGTAAATGTTAAGCTTACAAATATGGTTCGCTGTCGTACTATTTTTCGTTTGATTGTATGCATGTTTGTATGTTTCTGCGGCAATCACGCAACTGCTGTACGGATTTTAATGAAATTTTGTATGTTTGCTAGTACTAAAACAGGGCATTAACTTTGGTGATTGGTGATAGGATTCCCTTGATCCGTATTGACCCGAAGACCGGGCGAAGCTAGTCATAAATAAAGAAATGGAAAATGTATTTATTTTTCACTCAAAATGTAAAGTAAAGCCTAGAGTTCAATATGAGAGTGGTAGCCAGTAGCCTAAACAGTAACCCTGTAGGCTCGGGCTCATGGTCTCTCCCCATCTTAACTTTTACTACATTAATATTTGAACAAGTATATCTAATTGTGTAGTAGGTAGGTACTTCATTTGAAAAAAAAAATCATCTGAATTGTAAAATTCATTTCATAAGCAAAACCTTTTGTCCTGGCATGTTATAAATGTTGAACAAATTACTAGTCTAGTTGGTCTCAGTTTGAGATAAGATAGCGTTGTGTAAAATGTCTGGGAATATTTAACTCGCTCGAGCAATTTTTTAAAACATAATTGTACAGAGGTGAAATTCAGTGGCGAAGAGTCTCAAGTTTCTTTTATAATTCGGATAAAAGTCAAAGTACAAAGAAGTGTGAAAACTTTATATACGTTTTCAAAAGGAAAATAAATAAAAAAAAAACACTGTTATTGTTTATTATTCTACTACAATTATTATTCATAATGCCCTTATTAATCAATTGGTTCGCAATACATTAATCATCATATATTAAACCTGGAAAGGCAAGGAATAAAATCAACGTTACATTATACTTCACCTCATAACAGAAAACAGAAATATACAAACGCAAAAAGTATTGGAAAGGATGTTTCCAGTGAAATTTTTATCGTAAAATCCACAATATTTTCCGCCGTATTTTTCTTATCCATACTTTATTTGTTAATCTGGAAAGGCTGCATAAGCGATGTTTCAGCTAGCAAAAAATACGAACGTATTTGTGTATTTTCTATAAAACAGAGCTATCCTGGAATAAACATCTTTCATATCCCTGAGCATTCGCTCATATTAGGAAAAACCTCGTTTCACCTTCGAGTTTTTATGCAAATCTGGTAGTTATGTGATAATAAAAGCTGCGATAGGTTGATATTAAACGGCTCTCTGGAGCTTTCTGGAGCTTCACGTGGAAAATGGATACGAATATAATGTTTGGATTTTATATTAGGTCGCAGATGAATTGATATTTTACACCAGATTGCATGATTGTATTGAGTGATGTTATTTATACGATATTCACATAATCGAGAAGAAATAGAAACTATATTATATATTGCTGTATACTTATATAAAGACGAAAGATGTGATTTTTTGTTTGTTTATTTGAATTGAATAGGATCTGAAACTACCGGATGAAACCCAAGGAAAGACATAAGATAGCTTTTATCCGGAATAAAGGCGGTCGAAACAGTGGAGCTACATAAAATATTTAACAAAAATAGAAAAAATACGAAGAAAATCGGCGACAGTGATTGTAATAAGGCCTCCACATTAGCACTGCAGCGATATTTAATTATCGCTACACTGATTTTCAGAGGAGACACATGGCTGTGAAGATGTACGGACGTATGATAGACAGACAACGTGTAAATGAAACTATATTAAATATAGACAATTTATAATTAATGTCTATTGGAATATAACATAAAATAAGTTGATAACAAAAGATATGAATAAATAAATATATAAAGGAAAAAAGGATTATTAAAATAGTCATATGCATCATTTTGATGGTTAACGATTGCATCGATGCCTTGCGGTTTAAAATGTAATTATATTTAGAATCACTTACTAAATTTAATTATCATTAAATCGCTGCCCATTGCTCTTATTTATTTCTTTTATTTTTTTTTAATTTAACAAAATTCTTCAACTATAACTATATGATTAAATACTTAAGTATCAAAATGCCTCTGACAAAAATGTTCACTCTAGGATATCATAGTATTATAAAAATATATTGTAACAACAATTTTTGACATTATGAAAACAAATGTTTATATATAACATAATCCAACTATCTACTAAAAATGTTAGCACATTACTCTACGACATATACACAACATATATCAACGTGAACAAAAATGTTAAGGCTGCAGTCGCGATACGCAAAATTGTAAATTACAGTATGTGACACTAGTCCATTCCTCTTGGCAAGCTCCGAAGATGGCACCCGGCCAGGTGGAGTTGCTCGAGGAGCAAGTTAGGGCGAGGCCAAGGAAATAAAGGGTGTAATTGTTTCAGCGATTCTTTAAGTCTTTCTTATTTGTTGTATTTAACTTCATTGAAGGGTTTAAATTGCTTTAATCTGTATCAGATTTTTTAAGTGTAACATTGTACGAGACTTCAATACTTTAATTTAGTTCACTTGAACCTGACGTTATATAACGGATTTTGCTCTTATAAATCAATAAATCTAGACTAATATTATAAAGAGGAAAACTTTGTTTGTATGTTTGGTTGTAATGAATAGGCTTAAAAACGACTAGACCGATTTTAAAAATTCTTTCACAATTCGAAAGCTACATTGTCCACCAGTAACATAGGCTATATAGCATTATATAGCTAGTAAATAATATAATAATATCTATTGCGATAATATTGTCGTTTATCGTTCTGGAGGTGTCCAAAATATTATAGGTACCGTCTTACTGTAGCTTTTATATTAAATTTAATTTAATAATAATATAGATTCAACAAATAAATAGGAAGAAAATGTCTGTAGTAATTAGGTATGAATCTAAATTTATTAACTGATTTTAAATCCGAGCTTTTTATGGTTAAAAATTATATGAAACTTCTGGTCAGTTACCTCTATTTTAGAAGTTTAATTATTGCTCGAGTCTAAAGTTAAACCATCCAATGGTAACTCAAATTATACCGTGCTTTTAACGAGCCGCATTAAAAATTCAAGAAACCATACTCTTTGTTCTTTTAAGTGGAGATAATTAAGCGCTAGCTCGCTGTTTAAATTTTCTTTAAATTATTTATGTTTATATTGTCATAGAATACAGTCGTTTGGAAACACGGTTCAAATTATTTGGATAGCGTTAAATTATGATAAAAAGTATCCTATTACCTAATTCATGTAAGAGCTATATGTGCACGAAATTTAACCAAAATCCGTCTAGTAATGACAGCGTGATTGACACACATACATCCAAACATTAAAACATTCACATTTATAATATTTAATAGGTGGGTTAATAAATTAATCTCATCTTTATTGCTAAGATGATCTGTCTAGCTTTGCATATAAATTGATCATTATTATGAATATGCACGTTACGAACTAATCTATACTAATAAATTAAAGCTGAAGGGTTTGTTTGAACGCGTTAATCTCAGGAACTACTGGTCCGATTTGAAAAATTTTTTTAGTGTTAGATAGCCCAATTATCGAAAAAGGCTATACATAATATATCATCCCGATATTCCCACGAGCCAGCCCTGGGGCGCACCTAGTAATTTATACTTCTATACTCATGTTATCAAGTTGAAGAAATATGACAGTTTAAGGGTTTATTAAAGGTTTACCGACCCAATTGGACTCTTCTATAACGATAGAAAAATTATAAAATTTACTTTGCATTGTTTGAATCGCCTATTAAATATGTGCATGTTCTATTATTATAATTGCATGAACCAAAACCATTCTACTATCCATGTATCTATTAGAGCTCGCTATTCAATATAAGTAATTTATGTTCTCTATGCTTGAATTGGTACTTAGAATGTATTTTGCATAATACAATATTCATAAACTGAAATGTATATAGAACATTAGTTTCATATAATGCGTAACAATATTAAACAATGTAGTGAAAATACAAGTGCACTGTCATGTCTGAGTCTCGCTAACCATATATTTAAATGATATGTATTATGATGCATTTTAGACTCTTTTATTCGACTAGTTTAAAATACTATTTTGGTTCCTTAATCGTTTTTAATTTATAAATATTGATAAATAATATATTAATAAACATGCATTAACTAAAACATACCTGCGATTCGATAATTAAGTCGCATTTGATTTCACTTTAATTATAAAATCTGATTTTTCCTTTGTTTATGGCAAATGTATTTAGCTATATAGCCTAGAAAATTTAAATTTTGTTTAAACAAGATTAATGTAACATAGACAATAAATAAATTACTTATCTATGGAACCATAAATCAATATCGCCAGACTATCTCTTTATTGCAGCGATAAATATTTTCGCGGCAAAACCCCGCACGTGTTACCGAACGATTGCGGCGCGCTCTTGTTTTTTTTTTTAAACTATTGACACATGGCGCTGCAACGATCTGATACAGCCCGACTTATATAATTTATCTGTTTTTCGTCTGGCTCTGTATTGCAGCGTGGAAAATATATTGAAAATATGTTTCGTTACAAATGAAACAATTTATCGTTGTAATTTGTTTCTGGATTTAGAAATTTGTATTTATTTAGAGATTTTGGTTTATAGCTTATTGAGTTTAGTTTGAAAAGGTTTAAAAGTGTTCAAAATAGATAGGTTTATTCTGCATTAGTAGGTAGGAAGCGTTTCAGGGTCTTCTTAAAATATAATAAATACTTTTATTATTCATTTTATGACTATAAATTAATAATTAAGATTATTATTCGTTATAATTACTTATTAGCTATCGCATTATTTTGTATCATTAAACCTAAAATACCTATTGCAGAATATATTGAAAGCTTATACGGAAACATTTTCTCGAATAAAAACCGTTAGCGGGCGCATGCATACACAGCGTTTTTACCCAAACAATAGCTGGGCGGTTAGTATAAGGGAGGGAAAGAGATATCATTTATCATAGTATCCCTTGGAATTAAATTGCGATTTTATGTGGTTACTTTTAAGCTCATATTGGCATTTACGGGTGTTATTTTATCTTTATAGGGAGAATAAATCCTCCGCAATCTAAGGTATCTGTCAGATTTTGTGGAGATCGGTTTAGGCATTAAGCCTCGGAAGTAGGACACGGGCTGACAGGGCATAGATTCAATTTAATTTCAAGTAGACCAAACAAAACATAACGTGTCCTGGCTTACAACATTGTTTAGGGGGTAAGGGAGTAGGATAGGTTAAGTTTACCGCTGTTATTTTATATAAGCCTTTTATATTTTACTAGCTGCGCACCAAGGCTTCGCTCCCGTGGGAATATCGGGATGATAGCCTATAGCCTTCCTCGATAAATGGGCTATCTAACACTAAAACAATTTTTCAAATCGGACCAGTAGTTTCTGAGATTAGCGCGTTCAAACAAAAAAAACAAAAAAATTCTTCAGCTTTATAATATTAAGTATAGATAATAAAATCAATCCTAATCCTACCATCAAATCTATCCTTTTTATAATGTACACAAATCAAAGCTATGTTATATTTAGAAAAGAATAACATTTAACGTTAACGTTAATAACTAGAGATGGGCCGAAAACTTATTTCGTATTCGGCACATTTGGTATCATTTTCAATATTTATATTCGGCCGAATATATTCTGTTCGATTATTTTATTATCTTAAATTATTAAGTTCCAGGCGTTCATGGTTGAACTTGTATACGCGATAGAACGATGAACATCTGACTAGCCGGTTCGGTTAATAAATAAATAAATAAATATTTAGGAACATTTAAATACTTAAACATTCTTTTCTTTTGGAAATACATACATGCCATAGATAAATTAACACTCAGACAGTAGAAAATTACAATTTTCATCACATAATAATTTTCTACTCGTGGGGATCGCACCCACATCCTCCTGCACAATAGACCATTGCCAGATCCACTGCGCCATGGGGTCATTAATTAAGAACTTATTAGATTTAATTCAGACTGCGGGTTAAATGATCAGCATATTTTTGCAGGTCCTTTCATAGCACGAGTTTCAAAATTCGTCGTCTGTTACCATTCTATTCGTAAGGGATTGTAAATCATTATTGCTTCCCCTTCTTAGGTTAATCCAAGAATAATGAGGCAAAAGCTTGGGGTAACGTAGGTTTTGTCAAACAAGCCTGAATTTAACGGGACAAAATGTTACATGGATATTTCTTTATATAATGTTCAAGCAATACCAATATCATACTTTAAGCATTTTGTTCATAGATTTTATTAGTCTTGCTCTTGATCTTTCGATATTATGACATTACAAAATATTAGTTGCGTAATCAAATCATTTGATAACGGTATCCAAATTGATGTTCAATCGCACCACAATATATCGCTTACTATTCCTGCAAAAAACAATAAGAGGCCGTTTTCGTTGAAATCCGCATACAACACGTTGTAAAATATCGACGTATCTACATCGCCACAAGTATTTTTTTCAGTATTATTAAACCACATTGTGGGTGTTTCAGAACGTTAAACTATAACGCGGTAGGGCGCAGGTCGAGGGACGAGATAGATAAATTCTCTTCTAATCACGTCAAGGATAAAACTGAATAGAGGAGAAAAGGCCTTGAATAAATGAACGAATGAATGAATGTGAATGAATGAATATTACTTTATTGTACACAAATAGCAATACAACAACAATGGATATCCACATATGCAATAGACGGCCCTATCGCTAAAAGGCGATCTCTTTCAGGCTACCTAATGTAGAGTAGAAAAGAAAGTCTTTGCCCATCAGTGGGACATGAACGGCTTTTAATTTAGTTTTATTAAGTATCGGTCCTCAAAACGAGACATACTCTTAGCTTCAAAAATTCATATTAATTTAAAGTTGACAAACAATCGTGCGCTGTAAATTCTTCTACGGAGTAGACACAGCATGCAATAATAATTACTAATAATCATATTAAAAGTACTCAACATTAAGAACGCTAAAAGTTAACAGCAATATATTCAGGCATACATTACCCTGTGTAATCTAGACAGGACTTGAAAAATGTGCCACGAAGCGTTTTCTTAAATGTTAATGAGCTCGTAATGAATGGATCTTCCGAGGCTGATGGTGAAACATAATTCTTTGTAGAGAATTACACAAAGGATTCATTGTAAAAAGCAGGGATAATAAAATCGGAAGGCTCGTTCGTATTTCTTATGGGAGAGGGTTTGTAAATGATGTTTTCTAGACTATTCTTTGGCATATTTTAATAAAATAGTAAAGGATATCTATTAGTGCGGGAAGAAATAAAATATACAGTACAATTATTTTGACAAAAATGTAAAAAAAAAAAATTATCTTATGTAACGAGAAATAAATCTGTATGTTTTATGTTTGACCAGCTGTGCCCCAGGGCTTCGCTCCCGTGGGAATATCGGGATGATATATAGCCTATAGCCTTCTTCGATAAATGGGCTATCTAACACTAAAAACTTTTTTCGAATCGGACCAGTAGTTTCTGAGATTAGCGCGTTCAAACAAACAAACAAACAAACTCTTCAGCTTTATAATATTAGTATAGATTGTTCTTAACGTGTGTGTACACTCTCACTGAGAGAGCACGGGAAAGAGTAAATTCGAGAGTGTAGATGGTAGTGCTCGCGACTGGTGACCGATGGCCTGGCTTGACCTGACTGATAAAAAAACCCGCGACATTTTTCAGTGAAGGCAGCAATATAAAACATAAATGCGATTTATTTGTGGCGACTTATCTCAAAAGAGCTTAACCGACGAAAAAATATTCTTTCTTTTTTTTGTAATGACATATGTGTACAAATACTTAATATTTGTCTTACAGTCCGATAAAACGTAACACCATGACGGAAAAGCGAGAGATTAATTTTCCGTAAGCGATCACGAAAGGACGAAATGTATGGAAATGACATTAGCTTGAGAAATGTTCCGTAATGTGTTATGTCATTTCTGTTTTTTTATACACATTCTTATACTGTGACATTAATTCTTCAAAAAATATCATGTTTATACAAAATATTTTTTATAAGGATTCTTGAAGCATTATTCAATAGAATTTAATTTTATTACATTGGATACTTTTTTTTTATAAAAATGCATTAAGTTTTGTAGGATATAAAACATTTGGTTTGATTTTGTACCTATGGAATCAAAAATTTTTTACTTACATACAATTTTAAGTTTTAGAATTCGAAACTTGCTTTCCTTTATTTACCTCCTTTGTTTTCTAGAACGCCACATAGAAATAAACACACATTAGATTGTTAAACACAAAGCTGTTATTTATCATAAGAATACATTTTATATAAGAATATATTCTTATGCTAAATTAGAGAAAAAGACCTCAACTAGTGAGAACTAAGCTTTATTTCCTTATACTAACAAACGCTAAATGTGAGCTGATTGGTGAACGAATGATGCGAATATTACGTCACGTTAATAGCCGCGTGTCGGTAATACGACTCGTAAGAACCCTTCACGAAACGTCCCTGAAGCTAAGAGCTCTTAATTCTAAGCTGTACTTTGATACAAAACCAGCGTATATAAGTATTTCAATATACCAATAACGCGCTGTTATATTTGACTAAAAACTCTTTAGACTTTGCCGAAAAAGTTATATTTGTATGCTTCGTCGGAATTTTTTTTTCAATGTACAGAGATTTAAACCATAGTTTTGTTTTAGAAAAAAAAAATCAGAGCTAGGCGGATATCCGATGAATTTGGATTTAAAACGTCGAATCCAATTGACATGGATTCTCACTCGTCGTTATTAAAAAAGCCTGTTGTATATAAAACATTGAATTTTATGATGCATGGTTTAGTTTGATAAAAACTTCTTACTTTTTTATACAAATTGGTGTGTTAGTGAAATAACGAATTCTATATTTATTACGGAAATTGTCTGTCCGTACATAATCACTAACATAAACGTAAACATAATATTCAAAACTTGATTCCGATTGGTTGATTATAACCGCTAATGAAAACGATTCTTATCTGTTATACTATGACGTTTCGTCGTTTATAGGAACCAGGCCTAAGGCGTTACCAGCATAAAAGATAAAAGTATAATGACGGTCTTAACTAATCTTCTAATCAAGACGGAATCCGCATTGGGACTAAGATATCCCAAAACGCGAAGATTAATTGCAGCTAGTACAGGTTCTTAGACTAGCGCTAACTAAGTTCCTAATTGCTTCGTATTTACGTGGAATTGCCCAAGTTTCATACATAATTGGAGGTTCTGAGCATGCGTTTAATTAAATGTTGGATAATATCACTTTTCATATTGACTTCGCAAAATTTTAAATTTGATTTGTTGGGCTCATATGTCTTTGCATATTGCCTTGTCGAAGTTTTAAATTTTCTCCACGATCTTTACACCTTATTTTTATATTTATATTACATTGTCAGATTTGAATAAATTTGGCAGAAACATAGAGGTATGCTGGTCTTTTTCCGGGTCATTTAATCTTCACGCCCATTTATATTTTTAATCCCGTATAAAATAGAGCTGGTAAGCACATGCAATTTATTTTGAATGAATTTGATGTTTAGGGACCAACATTGTCTCAATCTAGTAGGGATTTTAAAGCGTTTATTTGTCCTTAAAGAAGTCCTAATAAGTTGATTTAAAAATAGCTCCTAATTTCTCATAATTAGTTGTACAAGCGCGTCATTCAATTAAATATATAAGGCACCTTTTGATATTGGCTTTTCATCGAATGCCACAACTTATTCCGCTCGCGTATTGCCACTGAATAGAGGATTTATTGAGGTATTTTATTGGCTATCCGGGATTTAATCTTATAGTTTTATAAGTGTGGAACATGAGTGAAATAGTCGTGTTCTATTAAGTTCTTTAAGGCCATTCAATTTGAAGGTGACATAATTAATCGTAAAGTGATTATGCTTAAGTAGTACACAGATTGTAGGATAGGAAAGGTTAGATTAGGCTAGGTAGGGCGTTCGCGGAAGAATGCTACGGCGTGCCCGTGAGCCTCCCACAAGGTGTGTGAAGGAAGATCGAAGGGTTTTAGTCGGTGCAAGTCCGACATCACCCGGAAGTTATCCCCAGACGGCCGGGTATACGAAGGCATTTCGCTTCGTAAAAAAAAGCCTAGGCAGTTCTGGTCCCTCTCTCTCATAATATCAGATATTTTATTATAATAGTCTCAAATTAAAGCCGTGCTCCAATGGGGTTACTAACCTCCAGAATTTGAAATGATGCGGTTAACTTTAAACGTATTATAAGATAATATCTTCGGGCGTCTAAATATTGTCATAATGAAAATTATATGTTTATTAAGTACTAGCTTTCCGCCCGCGGCTTCGCACGCGTGGGCTACTCATTTCTGTATTTTTTCAGAGGAGCACAACAAAAGTTTTAAAAAATTACGATCGCAGGACCAGTGATATATGCGCATGTCTATAGTTTTTTTTTAATAATTTTCTTTGGAAATAGGTTTGACCAAAATCTCACAGAGAATCTATTCAAAATACAGAAAATTGAAGCCCACGCGAGCGAAGCCGCGGGCAGAGAGTTAGTTATTTTTTTAAGGTT
>LQNK01000077.1:182274-218050 GCA_001586405.1 Phoebis sennae
GACTTGAAAAATGTGCCACGAAGCGTTTTCTTAAATGTTAATGAGCTCGTAATGAATGGATCTTCCGAGGCTGATGGTGAAACATAATTCTTTGTAGAGAATTACACAAAGGATTCATTGTAAAAAGCAGGGATAATAAAATCGGAAGGCTCGTTCGTATTTCTTATGGGAGAGGGTTTGTAAATGATGTTTTTCTAGACTATTCTTTGGCATATTTTAATAAAATAGTATAGGATATCTAGTAGTGCGGGAAGAACTAAAATATACAGTACAATTATATTGACAAAAAAGTTTAAAATATTAAAAATGTTAAGTAACGAGAAATAAATCTGTACTGTTTTATGTTTGATTGTTCTTAACGTGGGTGTACACTCTCACTGAGAGAGCACGGGAAAAAGAGAATTGGAGAGTGTAGATGGTAGTGCTCGCGACTGTCGGACTGTCCTTTATACGTGTTTACTTTGGCCAAATTATAAAGCATGTTTTATTTTGTACCTATGGATTAAAAAAAATACTTACATACAATTTTAAGTTTTAGAATTAGAAACTTGCTTTTCTTTATTTACCTCCTTTGATTTCTAGAACGCCACATAGAAATAAAAACACATTAGATTGTTAAACACAAAGCTGTGTATTTAATTTACCATAAGAATACATTTTATATAAGAATGTATTCTCATGATAAATTAGAGAAAAAGACCTCAACTAGTGAGAACTAAGCTTTATTTCCTTATACTAACAAACGCTAAATGTGAGCTGATTGGTGAACGAATGACGCGCATATTACGTCACGTTAATAGCCGCGTGTCGGTAATACGACTCGTAAGAACCCTTCACGAAACGTCCCTGAAGCTAAGAGCTCTTAATTCTAAGCTGTACTTTGATACAAAACCAGCGTATTTAAGTATTTCAATATCTACCAATAACGCGCTTAATATTCGACTAAAAACTCTTTAGACTTTGCCGAAAAAGTTATATTTGTATGCTACGTGGGTATAATTTTTTTTCAATGTACAGGGATTTAAACGTATATATCTTTCCTACCATAGTTTTGTTTTAGAAAAAAAAAATACAAAGCTATGCGGATCCGATGAATTTGGATTTAAAACGTCGATTCCAATTGACATGGATTCTCACTCGTCGTTATTAAAAAAGCCTGTTGTATATAAAACATTGAATTTTATGATGCATGGTTTAGTTTGATAAAAACTTCTTGCTTTTTTATACAAATTGGTGTGTTAGTGAAATTACGTATTCTATATTTATTACGGAAATAGTCTGTCCGTACATAATCACTATCGTTACTTCTTTATCCTTGTCTTATATAATAAACGTAAACATAATATTCAAAACTTGATTCCGATTGCTTGATTATAACCGCTAATGAAAACTATTCTTATCTGTTATACTATGACGTTTCGTCGTTTATAGTAACCAGGCATAAGGCGTTACCAGCATAAAAGATAAAAGAAATATAATGACGGTCTTAACTAATCTTCTAATCAAGACGGAATCCGCATTGGGACTGAGATATCCCAAAACGCGAAGATTAATTGCAGCTAGTACAGGTTCTTAGACTAGCGCTAACTAAGTTCCTAATTGCTTCGTATTTACGTGAAATTGCCCAAGTTTCATACATAATTGGAGGTTCTGAGCATGCGTTTAATTAAATGTTGGATAATATCACTTTTCATATTGACTTGGCAAACTTTTAAATTTGATTTGTTGGGCTAATATGTCTTTGCATATTGACTTGTCGAAGTTTTAAATATTCTCCACGAACTTTACACCTTATTTTTATATTTATATAACATTGTCAGATTTGAATAAATTTGGTAGAAACGTAGAGGTGGTCTTTTTCCGGGCCATTTTATCTTCACGCTCATTTATATTTTTAATCTCGTATAAAATAGAGCTGGTGAGCACATGCAATTTATTTTGTAAGAATTTGATGTTTAGGGACCAACATTGTCTCAATGAAGTAGGGATTTTAAAGCCGTTTATTTCTCCGTAAAGAAAACCTAATAAGTTGATTTAAAAATAGCTCCTAATTTCACATAATAAGTTGTACAAGCGCGTCATTTAATTAAATATATAAGGCACCTTTTGATATTGGCTTTTCATCGAATGCCACAATTTATTCCGCTCGCGTATTGCCACCGAATAGAGGATTTATTGAGGTATTTTATTGGCTATCAGGGATTTAATCTTATAGTTTTATAAGTGTGTGGAACATGAGTGAAGTAGACGTGTTCTATTAAATTCTTTAAGGCCATTCAATTTGAAGGAGACATAATAAATCGTAATGATTAAGCTTAAATAGTAAACACAGGTGTAGGATAGGAAAGGTTAGATTAAGCTAGGTAGTTGTACCGGGGGGTTCGCGGAAGAATGCTACGGCGTGCCCGTGAGCCCCCCGCAAGGTGTGTGAAGGAACATCGAAGGGTTTTAGTCGGTGCAAGTCCGACATAACCAGGTCGTTTCCCCAGACGGCCGGGTATGCGAAAGCATTTCCTCTCGTAAAAAAAAGGCTAGGTAGTTGTTTGTCCCTCTCTAAGTGTTTTAAGCACAATATCAGATAGGATATTATTTAGTCTTAAATTAAAGCCGTGCTCCAATGAGTTTACTAACTTCCTGAATTTGAAATGATGCGGTTACTTTAAACGTATTATAAGATTATAACTTCGGGCGTCTAAATATTGTCATAATGAAAATTATATGTTTATTAAGTATTAAGTAGGTCCCCAATGACGGTAGTTTGTTGTGTGACCAAAAACAAACTACCGTCAAATTGTCGTGTAAATCGTGTAATTGTCACCATTTCAAATGAGAAATACAACATTAAGATTAGATAAGGTTTATTAATTAAGACTTAAGAGGCGTCTACGACTTATTTTTAGGTACATGTTGAGACTATCAAATGTGACATCAATGAGGGTACTTCTATGCATAACCCAATTCTTGACCAAACAAACAGAATTGTCATCATTTCAATAATAACCGCAACATTAAGCGTCTTATTAGATTAAGACTTCAGGCGTCTACAAATTGTCTTAAGGTACACAATTGAATGTACATTAATTATTCGAAGCAGAATAATCTGTTTATTTATAAGGCTTTGAGTCAGCTTTTACTGTATTATCTGAATTCGCTGTTTTTGTTTAAGCTTCCAAAGATTTCGGAAGACTCGGCATCGGACGACTTAGTATTGTTAAATGTAATGTAAAGACCTCTATTTATTCCATTGGCTCTTACATATACTCTGTTTTACGCACTAAAATGTAGAATAATTTGCTTAATGTAAATGCAGTTGTTTTTTGATTAATTACTGAATATGAAATAATTATTACTTACAAAAATTAATATGTTAAATTATATTTTACCTCATAAACATTTGTATACATTTATTAAAAATATAAATTATGAAATAATATAGTTCATAAATTTGTTTTACTTATTCTACTTGCAATAAAATATAAACAATCTATGAACGTTAACTTATATTGTACGTAATTGATATTAATTATGAGTAATTTATCAATGTATAAAGAAGAAATAATTAAAATTTTCTTTCTTTTTCAGGTAAACTACACGAAATCTCATTTGAATCTACATTGTAAGTAATAAAGGAGGCCGAGTACAAATTGAAAAGCAAATGAAATTGGCGTGAGGTACTCAAATCTTTAGATTATGTTTTAGTATACGGTAACTTACTTTCAAGAAAAGATCCTATCGAATGATATGGATCAGTAAAGACTAGATTACGACTTTGGTTTACGATTTTTGGGTTATACTATCTACACATTATGAAGAAATATTTGTGGTTATGTTGTATTTTTGTAATGTTTCACACATAAACGTCTAGACCGATTTCAAAAATTCTTTCATAATTTAAAAACTTCAGTTTAACTTAGTGATATAGGGTATATAACATTATGATACGGGAGCGAAAGAATTTCATATAACTAGCTGTGCCCCGCGGTTTTACCGCATATATCTCCCGTGCCTGTGGGATTTCTGAGATAAAAGCTACCCTATGTCCTCTCTCAGGTATCAAATAATCGCTGTACAAAATTTCATAAAATCGTTTCAGTAGTTCAGGCGCGAAGAATTAAAAAGAAGTAAAGTTAAAAGTAAATAAAAATTTTTGCCAAAAAATAGAACCGACTTCCTCGCTCTAAAAAGTGGAAAATAACTTTTATTTCATTTTTGTTGAAATCTATACAAAGTCGGTGCAAAATCTTGTTAAATTGAAAATAGATAAGGCTTTATTTTATCCTTTTTAGTGTCCTGTGAAGGGTAATCGCATCATCTAGTCACAATTTAGTTGATATATACATCATTAAACCTTAACCGCGGAGCTTATTCCGTTGATTTTCGAGGAGTTCCCTGGAATATCTTCCACATGGATGATCTGACTTAAACCAAATTTATATGGGACCACACATGAACTCTACTCTTTCGAATGCAACAAAAATTTTCCAAATCGGTCCATAAACGCCGGAGATATGCGGTAACATACATAAAAAAAAAAAAAAATACGGTCGAATTGATAACCTCCTCCCTTTTTTGTAAGTCGGTTAAAAAAATATTTGGATATAAAATTATTAAGAAGATAAATGTAGATAAAGTAACTTTCACATTTATAATATTAGCAAGGATTATGTTAAATGTCGTCCTTACGTAAGACAAGTAAAAGACCCTAGTTTGGTATTTGTAATTCGTCTCGCCCTATTTTAGGCAACAATAAAAATCAATATATCGCTTTGTCTATAATTCCTTTGATATTTGTAGAAAAAAAAGATAAAGGTTGCATAGATTATTATCCAATATCCAGGATTCAATTTCCATATATTTTTACTCTGATATCAAACAGCCTCCACAAATAATATTTTTATTTGCATTCCTTTATAAAGTATCATATGAGCATTCAGGGGCCCACTGAGATTCATTTTTCAATATGAAACACAAAAGACCTCGCATGTATGGGATGATTGATGGTATGCATTTAGACATACGGTATTAATAATAATAGATGTTTTAAACGGAATTAATTGAAATGTGATTCGTATTGTATGGTGATTTATCGGTGTTCCTATACTTAATATCATTAATAGGAAATATTTGTTTGTTTGTATTGAATAGGCTCCGAAAGCACAGGACCGATTTGAATGAAATTTTTACAGAGATTTTTTGAAATCGTACAGGAACGGGAAATATACGTGGATGAAACTGCAGGAATGAAATATTTTGAAAACTATAACATTATGTTGTTCTGATAATTTTATGCAGTATTGAAAAATTACAAGGAAAAGAAAGCATGAAACTGTCTACATTGCATATCAAGCAATCTATACTTTATAATGCGAACTTAAAGAGTTGGTTTGCTTGTTTGTTTCGCTAATCTCAGGAAATACTGGCCCGATGTGAAAAATGATGTTGTGTTAGATACACCATCAATCCAGGAAGCTACAGGATATATAACATTAAGCTACGGGTTCAAAGCAGCTAGTAAAAAGCAATTTAAAAGCAATTTCTGTTCTATAAAGTATAGACTTGGCAAGATCAAATTAAGTTCGTTAAACCAGTACGATAAATAAATTACATTCAGAACTAATTCCATTAATGAATTTTGATTATTAATGAGATTTGTCATTCATTAAATTTCGCCCTCGTTTGTAATTGCGAAGGAAGGCTTATAATGCTTTAATGAGAATTATTAGGGAGTTATTTCCGAGCAGAGGAATGTCCAATAAGATTCAGTCACTTAAATAAATAGGTTTATGTCTGTGGTTTTTGGTTAATTATTTTCACCGCTAAGCGTTATTTAAAGAATTATAATTATGTAAATTAAATTTTAAAAAATAATTCGTAAGTATAAATAGTACAATTCGTAAAAAGTAAATCGTTTATATAAAAAATAAATAATAACTAATAATTGTTTATCGCTTTTTGTAACAAATTTTAAACAATTTGGACGTAAATGCCTTCAGTTAAGTGACTAGTTCACTTGTGTTAGAAGACGCTTATGTGTAAGAAACTTTTTAACATTTCTTTTGTATATGAACCTCCTTGCTTACCTTGCTTTTCTGAAGTTCTGTTAAATTGAAGACTGACCGTAACGCATTTCGTATAAGATCTGGCCACATGCCATTATTAATTTATTTTTAAGTGAAAATCAGATACTCCAAATAATTTATCGGTGTTGGAGATGTGCATCACTTACAGAATGTGTTGGATATAAAATGGCTCGATAATATTTGATAGGCACTCCAAATCTGAATAGATTACACGTAGGTATATTGCACAGTTTACTGTTAACTCCTTACTCCTCCCAAGGCATTTTCATAGTTTACCTGACGGTACTCCCTATTCTTCCCATTTTTAATAAATATTATAAAGAGGAAAACTTTGTTTCTTTGTTTTTAATGAAAAGGTTCAAAAAGTACTGGACCGATTTTTTAAATTCTTTCACCGTTCGAAAGCTACATCCATGAGTAACTAAGCTATATTTTACAGGCTATATATAACATTATGTTACGAGAGGGAAGCCGCGCGGATCTTTTTAATATATAAAGTAGGTACTTTTGTTAAAAACACAAAAAAAACTATCAATATATTGATTAAAAAAAATAAAAACTCTATCCCTTGTCGATTTGTGAAATGCAGAATTCCAGCTACAATTTTTAGAAGTGGTTTTCACCGCAGACGTTTTTCGGTCAATGGTCAATTTGTACTATTTCTAGTTTCCGATACATGTAGAGGAAATTCGTTTCTGAACCTATGTTTGTACGAGGCCTTTGAGATGGTGATATAGACTGTTTTACATCAAGTAATGTAAAATAGTCTTCTTCTTCTTCTTTTAATTAATGGCAGTCCTGTCGCTGACGGATTTTGCCAATGTCAAGTTTTCTGATAGAATATTGGTTAGTAACTTATGTTCCTTTGACTGTGACACTGTGCTTAGGAAAAAACAAGTTTCAAGCTTTCCAATTCTTGATTGATTGACATACCTAGGTAACCAAGGACAAAACAAACAATTAGATACCACACAGGACAATACAAAAGCATAATAATTACATATATACACATAAATGGTCCGGAAACAATTATTTCAAAATTTTAAATTATTAGCTCGGATAAAATTTGCTAAAATATTTACAAATTGAGTAGGGACAAGGGACAGTAAACACTTAAAATTAGTGGGGCGAGGCATGTCAGGTGGGAGGATATCCAACAGCGAGAATCGTAGGTTTGGACATTCAAAAAATAGATGATCCACATTTCCCTCATCTATACCACACTCACACAGAGACCGGTCGCGAGCATGAATTTTAAACAAATGCACAGGGGTTGTGGCATGATTAAGTCGTAAACGGCAAATGGTGGATACAATAGGTTTTTCAATACGGGGAAACCGGAAAAACCAAGGTTTACGGGGGACAGATGGTTGGATGTCCCTAAAGAATTTGCCTTTAGTGGAATTCTTCCACAAATTATCCCAGGAGCTGTCAAGACGGGATTGAGCAAGGGAAACCAGGTCATGAGTGTAGTTCATAAAGTGTTCTGGGGTGCCATTTAGTATAGCTGATTTTGCTAAAAAATCTGCTTTATCATTACCAGTAATACTGGAATGGCTAGGTACATGAGCTATACACACATTAAGGCCTTTCTCAATGCAATCAAAAAGGGAAACTCTTATATCCAGAATAATAGGGAATCGTGATTTGGAGCGGTAAAATAGTCTATATCACCATCGATACCATCACCATAGTAGATTAGTTGAATTTTTTCCATCCTAATATTACAGAGTGAAGATTCATGTTTTTGTTTGTCTGAATTGAATAGGCTCCGAAACTATTGGACCGATTTGGAAAATTCTTTCACCATTGGAATCCTATATCATCCCTGATGAAAATAGGCTATATAACATTATGTTACGGAAGTGAAGCCATGCGCAACAGCTATTATCTTGTTAAAATCCTTGGGCTGGTTTTTACTTAAAAAAGCTTGTTTTTGTTTATTCTTTTAGTAACTGTCTAATGATAAATAATAATCCTAGTAGTATTAAAATGCGAATTGTGTGAATTGTGCAAAAAACTTTTTCACGCAAAAACTACTGAACCGATTATGATGAAACTTGGTATACGTATAGATAAGGGTTCAGGATAACAAATAGGCTACTTTTAATTCCGGTTTAACTTTTTATTTTTATATATTTTTCATATCATTACATATTTACATCATTTTTTTAAGAATGAGCTTCGTCTTGTTGTGTTTAACGAACCGATATTGGGGCGTTGACAATAAGTTTTTAAGAAAAGAGCTTTTTGTCAAAGAACACTTGTTCTCTTTGGAACTCTATAAATTATGGGCATTGTTGATTTCTCCAATTACTGGTGTAAAGAAAAACGCAGTAATGTATAAAATATTATATTATTTATTAAGTAATTATATTATAAATGGTTTTGGCTTACAATGCAATATCATACGAAATATAGAATTAAATACTTTTTTATTTTATTTTATTTCTACGATTTATTAGTAAATTTTATTTAATTACAACCGGTTTGGAAAATTCATCTAGCTGATAATTAATTTTTTAAGAAGTCATAATCATACTAATAAATATGAAAGTTAAAATTTTGTATGTTTGTTTGCTTCTCTATTACGCATTAATCATTGAACGGACTTTGATAAAATTACTCTGTAAAATAGCTTATAAGTCAAAATAATATATATTGATTTATAATGATCATGTGTATTTTAGCCATAACATTATAAGCAAACTTAGCCGCGGGTAAAAGCTAGTATATTTGTAATCACAATAACAGCAACGCAAGCTTATATTCCACAAAACAATTGCTTTTTAAAACATACAAAAAGAAAAACTTTCAGTTACTCTTTGATCCAATGTTGAACCTATTTCGATGTAAATCTAATTACGAATAGATACCATTTGGATTCAAGGTGCGCAGGGAGCAGTCACGTGGGCAACTTATGTT
The DNA here is from genome assembly GCA_001586405.1 of Phoebis sennae. Classification (NCBI taxonomy): domain Eukaryota; kingdom Metazoa; phylum Arthropoda; class Insecta; order Lepidoptera; family Pieridae; genus Phoebis; species Phoebis sennae. Next base: position 191,280 of record LQNK01000077.1, read on the forward strand.
TGGACTCGATAACTTGCTTAATTCCCTTTTCGGTTCTTGTGCAAATAAATAAGGGATGAACTATGTGCCTGTAGTAGGCTGATAATAAATAAATATATTACAGGAATTTTATAGATATATTCCTCAGTATATAGGTGAGGTTTCCTCAGTAATATAGATGTAGCTATAAAATTATGATATCACGATGGTTAACTATATCCTTAGGGATATATCTCGTGATATCAGTAATACAGTTCTGCAATAATTCACAAATTATTTGTATACATACCATGGAAAATTTGGATGTTATGACTATATATCGTTCAAAGCAAGTCAGTAAGTCCTGTGAGGTATTTTTCCTGTATATAGTATGGAAAATGAAAAACATAACATTTAATCATTACTTGATAATTATGTTTGTCGGAAAATTTCATCTTCAATGTTCCGAAAGTAGAACTAATCTTCCTACTTCCTACTAATATTATAAATGCGAAAGTTTGTATCTATGTATGTAGGAATGTATGTAAGTTTGTCAGTCTTTCACGCAAATACTACCGATTACGATAAACTTGGTATACATATAGATTAGGATTCAGAAAAACACATAGGCTATTTTTCATCCCGGAGTTGCCACGGGATCATAAGTTACGCGGGTAGTTTAAAATATGCAGAACAATATTTATATCGGAAGGATATTTAATAGCTTGATTTTATATGCTTGAGCCAAGTTCGATGTCAATCTAATTACGAATAGATACCATTTGGATTCAAGGTGCGCAGGGAGCAGTCACGTGGGCAACTTATGTTTGGACTCGATAACTTGCTTAATTCCCTTTCGGGTTCTTGTACATTATAAATAAGGGATGAACCATGTACCTGTAGAAAGAAACTTACAGCTATGTCCCGGGGGTGTTGGTTATCTTCATAAAAATGTCAGCAATATAGTAAGAAAGAAATTTTCCGTTATAAATAAATAAATATTCCCGGACATTTAACACCACGCCATCTAGTCCCAAACTAAGCAAAGCTTGTAGTATGGATACTAGATAACTGATAGACATACGTAAATATACTTTTTTTGTAAATACATTCATACCATAGATAAATTAACACCCAGACAGTAGAAAATGATAATGTTCATCACATCATAATCGTCTACTTGTGGGGATCGAACCCACACCTTCCGGCGCAATAGATCATTACTGAACCACTGCGCCAATCGAGTCGTCTTTCAAGAATATACCATTTTAAAATTTTATGGAACACTTTTTAGAAGGAACTTCATTTTATTAATATCAAGTATGAACAATTTATGCGTACAATAAATTATTTACTATACGAAATTTTATCAACATCGGCTCAGTACTTGCATCGTGATTGACACATAAACATCCAAACACATTTATAATATTAGTATGATCAGCATTACATTCGTCGTTCGTTAAACTACGGAACATCCATTAGATAAGTGGAAACTTTTGATTGCTCGTTCATTTGATTAATTGCTTTCTTGTTAACATACATACGTCATCCTGATTCAAGCTGATATTTAATCACTCAATCTAAAGCTGTGATGAACAATAATAGGTTTATTACATTACCAATCTTAATACTAGATAACTTCCTCATGAATGCGTAAAATAATACTGTCGGTTTATAACAGAAAGATTTTTCCAAATCCTACCGTTCGTTAGGGCATAAAATAAATAAATAAATTATTCCATTTTATAGTATTGTATTAATAAGTTTTATTTACCCTATGTGACGCTGACGATTTCCTCTACTGTACTTCAAAGTACCTATATTAAGGCTTAATTATACATTTTATATAATGTATTATGTGTAGCTAATTAGACTTGAAATTATGTATCGTACTTGGACCCTTCCTGTAACTTGGCTTCCTGTAACCCGACATACAGTTTTTCTAACTAGTTCGGGAGCCTATAGATTCATTTAATCGTATACCAAGTGTTTTTATGCCAATAAATGAATTTGTATTTGTAAACATGGAAGCTGTGTTACAATTAACAAAATAATATGTGTAAAAATAGAAGAAACAATTAGGAAATTTACCTTCTAAGAATCAAGCATCGCATACCAATTCTAAAATAAAGAGGTAAAGTTTGTAAACACGTCGAAAGTGGGTAGTAGGTAATCCCTGGAACTACTGATCCAATTTTAAAACTCTTTCACGAGCAGGATGCTACATTATCTCGGAGTGCCATAGCAGTGTTTCAAAAGTTGCTTATTTTCGCGAATCCCAGTAAATCGGTTTTGGCTTCCTTTATACTTAGAGCGTTATTTATTAAAGATTACAAAACCATGTTATTGAATTTTACTGTATGTTTTAACGCAAGTACTTTCCATATTAACGCATTGTAACAACTGGAGCTAGGGTTACCAACATTTACTCGTCAAAATAAGTATTTTTCAAAAAAGCTAGAAGAACAACACTTCAAATAGATATAGTGTTTTAGGGAAAACAATAAAAATAGACAAATATAGGTTTAATGATAACTCGAAAAATTCCTTCCAGGATATAGACAGTTTTGAATGCTCTAAAATAAGCGCGCGCGATACGACTTTTTTATTAGAATTTTCTACTATTTACAGCGATTGGCAATTATATTGCGGGTTAAAGACATACACAGACAAATTTACATACACCATGTAGATTTTACATAAATAAACTTTAAGTATCCGGAAGTCGAATTAAAAAAAAAAACTAAAAATTCGGTTATGCCAAAAACTACGTATTTTCACATAGAACGAACGAACTACGTATATCCAAACATCTATCAACCATAAAGCGTGTATCCGAACGCCCGAATCACGCGTACCTATTATTCCTACGAGTTTTCATTGACTGAAAACGCTTACAAATGATCTCAATAAACCTGCGTAATTTACAATTCACTCTATATGTGCTACGGAAATTATAAAACATGATTTATGTTGCATGACGATCCTGTATAAATTTAATCCTTAATTATTATCATAATGATAATGCGGAGAAAAATCTCGAAACGCTATCAAAAACATTTATAAACACATTAGTGTAAAAATTTGCACATACAATGATATATTTGTATAATTTATCACAATATCCAGGATGGATGTTAAAATGACTATAATTTACTTAGTATAAATCTCTTTGTTATGTATTCATGTAGTACAAATTTGTCTCTCGAGTTACAATTATGTATGGATATTGTTTGTGTTAGACGAAAATAATATGATTGCTAAATTTTGTTTTGTGTTTTGACTAAATTTGTTGATTCTTCTTGATCATCATTTAATTAGGCCGAAAGCCGAAACTATTTTCGTCTCTTGGCTTCGCTTCGTGGAAGAATGCTTCGGCGTTCCCGTGAGTCTTCCCTGTAGAAAATTATGATGTGGAGAACATTGTAAATATCTACTATCTAGGTGTTAATTTGTCTATACTTTGTATGTACTTAAAAAAAAATATTTTTAAGTATGTCTATCAGTTATATAGCCTCCATAGTACCTTTGCTTAGTTTGTGATGAGATGGCGTTGTGTAAAATGTCCCTGAATATTTATTTTATCTATAAATTCGCGCCTATTTCTTTTCTACTACCGCGCCAATAATGGCTCCTTTCTGGTTAAATCAAATCCTTCATTCTATATTCCTTGCAAACGTAATGAGAGTATAATAATAAATAATAATTTATTATTATTATTATGTTTCTCAGTTCATAATTCTCGGGTCACTCCCGTAAGGGAAGTGCCCGGTCCTTTAGAAGGCTTACGCGGAGATATAGATCCAACACGCAGAGGCCCTTTAGAGAATTTTAATGTGTTATGGGACACCAGCCGCAAACTGCCCATGATTGCACTACAAAGATACAGCCCTGAGCAGTCCGCGGTCAGCGTAGGACTATTGCAAGTTATGGAAAATAAATAATTGGGCTATGGAGGGGGTGTTCGGTGGACCGGGATCTGGGACTATTGAGGACTATGGCGTCTGCCTTTCAATTTTAAATAATTGAAAGTAATGGCAGACGGTGACTCGCCAATTCGTTAGATGGGCCCCCTAAACAGTCTCCAGAAAAGACGACAGGGGGCAACATCGGTTGAATGGCTTGGGGTGTCGAGAGGTGCGGCACCGGTTTCACCATCGCGGGCCTCGCGCGGCCCGGAGCGGGTTTCCCCGTTATTACGCCGTTAGACACTTCCACCCCCGAGCATATAGCACTGGCGAACTCCACTCCAACCAGCCGATTAAGGCAAGCCGGAGGTGGGGAACAGTTCCTCGTCAGTGCTCACTCCGAGCGGCCGATAAAGGCGAGTCGGAGGTGAAGAACGGCATTTCCCCCTGGAGGGTTCGGGACCGCGGTGACGCTACTCCCCGTCACCTCGCCACAAGGTGCCCTGCGGGCTTATTATTATTATTAACTGCGCTAACAATGGCTCATTTCTCTTTAAATCAAATCTTTATTATTCTTTTCTATTCTATATTCCTTGCAAACGTAATGAGAGTGTAAGTAGCGTTTGTTCAAAGCACTCCGTTCGTGAGGGCCGCTCCTCATATTCAAGAAACTTTTAATTTACCTTTACGTAACTTATACCTTTTTATATCCTGTGATGAATTGTGTGTATCCTCACTATCTTTTAGCTTTATATGTATTTCCAACTATCTGTGCTCTGCAGTTTTACCCGCGTATATTTTTCTCATACCCACATATATTACTCATTTAAAAAACTTCCCTTTTTTGGTTTCAAACTTTCTTTGTACAAATCGGTAAAAAGGAGAAATAGATTTACATCCGTATTTGTAATATTAAATTAGGAGTTTTATTGTTAGAAATAATGGAATCTCAAATTACACCCATAATAGTTCGTGAAAACATTAAAGTTTCCTAATAAGGTCTCTCATTTTTATTCTCCTAACTGACTAACAATGGTTCATTTCTCTTTAAATCAAATCATTATTTTTCTTTTCTATTCTATATTCCTTGCAAACGTAATGAGAGTGTAAGTAGCGTTTATTCAGAGCACTCCGTTCGTGAGAGCTGCTCCTCATACTCAAGAAACTTTTAAGTGCCCACCTTTACGTAACTCATACCTTTTTATATCCTGTGATGAATTGTGTGTATCTTTACTATCTTTTAGCTTCATATGTATTTAGAAAGAAAGAAAAAATATTTATTGCTATTATGCTTAACGTAGCTTAAAACTATCACAGTAACTTAAAAAGCTGAGTATGCTGCCCGAATGGAAAGAGCAGCGCTGATTTTCAGGCTGACTTTCAGGCTCTTACCCACCTTTCAGGCTCATACCCACCTTTCAGGCTCATACCTTTTTATATCCTGTGATGAATTGTGTCTTCCTTCACTATCTTTTATTTCTGCCGCATATTTCGCGTTTAGTTTTGGTCTATATATAAATAAGTATCCTAACACATGTGAAATTGAGTGAGCGAGAGGTGAGCCTCTCACTCATGTTTAGCTCTAGTTTCGAGCATTACTTTTGTGTGAGACTGTGCATTTAAAGATTTCATATATTAAAGAAAATGTAAAATATAAAACATACGAAAAATTAAATTAAAGATGTAATATTCAATTAAGTAATGGACGAAACAAGAAGTTAATTAATCTCACGTGAAAAGAATTTTTAATTAATGCAATATCACACAAATTGATAAAATTAATAAGTAGCAGGTAATATTTTAAGAACATTGTCGAAATTGTTTGCATTGGTAATTTGATAGGCTTGAATGAATTAAGGTTGTGTTTACGATAATGATTAGCGGGATACAAATAATTTTATCAGTTTTATAGATTCAGGATAAAGGTAGTACAATGTAGAATACATTGATATAACCTAAGATACTTTTGTGCATTGGATATCAGTAAATAAAAACATTTTTTAGTCACTAGAGAGTTGCTAGAGTAGTGACAGTGGTAGTAAGAGATTGCAATGTATTGTACAGTGTAATTTATATTTTGTTTTGTTAGCTCTTGATTGAACTGCATTCTGATTTATTATAAGAAAAATAATTTAGCGTAGAAAATAAATATTTGTGGAACTTAGTAAAGTGGTTATCTTTACAAATAAATTAATGTGAAGTGTATATGTATAAAGTGTTTAAGTAACGTGCTACACGTTACTTGCAAATTTAACTACCCTTTTAAATGCAAGGAAAAAGAAAACGAATCGAGTAGGTGTTAACTTATTATTGGTATTTACAATAAAGATGTCCATTAGCCGTCTGCTAATTTCTCTCAAGCTCTTCGAAAAAATAAATCTTTACTTTTTATATGTACCTAGAAAATATCCGCTCGCGGCTACGCTTTCGCTGTATCGTCACCACGGCCTAAGTTATACAAATATTTTATGGGTCACACTTTTGGGGCTTAAATACTTATTGAGTACCTTCATCGCTTAAATAACGTAATCTTAATTGAAAATTTGTGATACTTTCTGAAGCATTTGATAGTACAAAATATTAATGTAGATATTTTTATTAAAAGAACTAAACGAAAAAAATGTCGATATTCATAAAAATTGTTAAATAACGCAGGAGCAGCCAGATAAATAATCGGTGTAAATAAATATCCCAAAAAAACATAAATATGAAATGAAAGACAAGTTCTTGATTTCACTAACAAAGAAATTGAGATTCATATTGGTGCTAAGTTCTGTTTTCACTAGGAAAGGAAATGAAACTCACTGTGTGAGGTTTAAGTGCCTCGAAATGGTTCGTGTAAATATACCTACACATGCCACGTAATCTGCCTTTTCTATGAACTTGGCTGACACGCTGCCGCGTGTCTACATCATTAAACTTTTCATGTATCACAAGAACCCTCATACTTCGTGACTTTTCACTAAAAATATCTTTAAAGATAAAAGTCAAATTAAATCCCTATCTACAAAAGACCAAGTCCCATCCATCTATACAACATCGAGACCGTTAATCTTCCTAAAGCACTCAAAAAACCGTTAAACTTTCATTAACGTTTCTATCCGTTTCGCGAACAATGGAAATTGTCACGTTCCGAAGAAAAATCCTCTCTGACGTTGATGTACGACCAATAATGGGCTTTAGATCGCTTTGAACTGTGAGTAAACAAAGGAACTATTTCAATCCTTTTAGCGGCTCATTCATTCAGTGAGGGTCTCCTTCGGACGTTTTCAAGAGCGCGAATTAAATGAATTGTTGGTTATTATTCGATTCTTTTAGCGGGACATTCAGGAGGGTCTCGTTCCGACGTTTTAGAGTGCATGCATTAAATTAATATCATGCTATGGGTACATGAAGACACTTATATGTCTATTGCAAATTGAATACTAGTAATGAGCAAGTGCATTGGCATTTGCATATATATTTTGTTGAATTCTAGATTTCGTTCTTAAGGATTTCCCTTTTTCATGAGCTTATTAAGAAGAAGCTTTCCTGAATTTGATGTACGACCAATAATGGGCTTTAGATCGCTTTGAACTGTGAGTAAACAAAGGAACTATTTCAATCCTTTTAGCGGCTCATTCATTCAGTGAGGGTCTCCTTCGGACGTTTTCGAGAGCGCGAATTAAATGAATTGTTGGTTATTATTCGATTCTTTTAGCGGGACATTCAGGAGGGTCTCGTTCCGACGTTTTAGAGTGCATGCATTAAAAAAATATCAAGCCATGGGTACATAGATACACTTATATCTCTAGTGTAAATTGAGAACTAGTAATGGGCAAGTGCATTGGTAATTTTTATATATTTTATAGAATACTAGATTTGATTCTTAAGGATTTGCCTTTTTCATGTGCTTATTATAATGAAAATTAAGAAGAAGCTTTCTTGACGTCGATGTACAACCAATAATGCGGCTTTAGATCGCTTTGAACGGTGAGTAAAAGAGTAAATAAAGGAACTATTTCAATCCTTTTACCGGCTCATTCACTCAGGGTCTCGTTCGGACGCTTTTAATAAATTGCGTTTTCAATATGCGTGAATTAAATAAATTGGTGGGGTTATTACGTAATGAACACGTAAAGTGTAATAAGACTGGGAGGTGCTAATTGAATTGTACCGATATATATTGGAAAGCTATTGTAACTAAGGTTTTATAATAATTAGTTTTTGCCCACACCTTTCTCATAGATCGGCATAGAATGTATAGTAAATACTCATATATGCCATGAATTATTTGAGTCAAAAAGACCTGTCTTGTGTTTTGGTTGGACTTTCCAGGTGGTCTAAAAAAGAACCGCTACTTCCGAGCCTGGTCTGCAATTCCATGTCGGGATATAGTAAGAGAAGCATCGACAAAGTTTTCAGCTTGACTCAAACACATTTCCAAAATAATTGCACTAATGTTAACCTTAGATAAGTTATTTATCTAATAAACTAATATTATAAAGACGAAAAAATGTTATTTTAGTTTGTATGTTTGTACTCACAAAGACTATTGGACTGAATTAAAAGTCACCATTAAAAAGATGCATCTTCTCCCAGTGACATAGGCAATACTAATGACAAGGCTAGCTTGACCTTTCATTTGATACCACAGTCGGCTATATTCATATGAATATCGCCTATGTTACCCCCCAATCTTCACTATCCCTCACCAATTTCGCTCACTTTTAACCGACTTTCAAAAAAAGGAGGAGGTTATCAATTCATTCTATTTTCAATTTATCAAGATTTTGCACCGACTTTGTATAGATTTAAACAAAAATAAAATAAAAGTTATTCTACTTTTTAGAGTGAGGTAGTCGATTCTATTTTTTTGGCAAAAAGTTATTATTGTAGTCAAGATTGTAGAACTATGCTAGCTAGCTAGTTAGCTATATTTGTTGATATTGCTACGACCGGGCGACATTGATAACACACTCACGTAGATACCATAAGCGCTGCATTTTATGGTTTGGCACTATAATTTCTAGTTACAAATTTAATAAAACGTTATATTTGAAAACTCAAGACTTTGTATCTGGATTACAAATGCTGATAGTTCGCTGTTGATACCATCCAATGCTGTTTAAACAATATAAATACTCTTGTTAAATGATGTATAAGTAATTTTAACAATATAATATAATTGGTATCCACTTAAATGATATAGTTTATCTATGCAGTCTCAAATTTTAGGAAATATAAAGTAAGCGTACTAGAATCCGAGGGGAAATATGTTTTATTAATACAGCATTATTAATTTCCATTATGTCATTCATATTGACCTAATTAAAATGAAAATGACAATACATAAAATAAATAACATTTTTTAGTAATAATAATAACAACAATTATCTATGAAAAAACTGACTGAACTATCCATGAAAAAAACAACGATTTTCATTTGCAAGCGACATTAAAAAAACATGAATTGGAAATGACATATTTTTAAAAGTTTATGTACCTATAGCCTACGTCATTTCCAATTCTAATGAATCCACATGTTAACCGCCCAGCCGTTTGGGCTATACAGCGTGCCAAAGATATGGATGTAGACATATTATATACAATCGCCGCTGTCGGTCGGGGAGGCATTATATTATATATTATTATAAATACATACTTTCGCTTAAAAAACATCACCCTCATTCTGTCGCAGTCGGGTAAAAAGGGTACAAACAAAATTTTTAGATATAAAAGTCTTCATCCATATGTTTGTGGAACAAAAAATCCGAAAACAGTTGCTGAATTGACTTATAAAAAATATAGTATTTTATACCAATTCAACATATTTTATAATAAATTAATTTTTTTTCTTTTCTTTTTTTTCTTTTCATTGTAAAGGTTGCTATAGTTACCAACTACGTTATAAAATAACCACTGCAAAGCAGGAGCAGATTTTGTTAGAAATATAATTGTTTAAATCGTAACTCGTGTAATTGGGTTTTCCTTTGATTAAAACCGAAATGAAAGCAAATATAACTTCAGATGCCTTCCGTTAATCCGTAATCGCTGCGATATTTGGAAAACCTTTAACCTTTCCTGTTTAAAAAGCGGACCCTTTCCTATGTCAGACAACCTCCGGGCATCATAAAGATTCATAGCTAACCGAAACAGGAGTGAACGACCAGCCTACGTAAGCCTTTATGCGCTCTATGAATTGCTATGGTACTATATGATCAATAATATCACTAGAATGTATCTTTTGTTAGCAATGTTGCTTTAATTATTTTTTTTTTGAATATACATTAAAAACTTATTTTTAGTAACCTGCTTTAAATAACTGGCCAGCTATTGCAAGTTCGACGATTAAAACGCAAACCGGCATTGTGATTACATGCTGTTTGGGGTGTTTTGGAAACAAATATGGAAAATATGTGGTAAAATCTAGTAGTCGTGACGGTAGATTATCTAGAATTTTATTTATTTATTTTATTCGACACACATAACAGTCACTGATATACATATTAATAAAATAACATGATAATACAAGTTCCGTATCAATGACCAACAAAAACGTGTATACAACATTACCATTTACCATTACTATTGCAAGAAAATAAAAAAACCATCATAGCATTATTTTATTATTTGTTTATTTAAGGTCAATTTTAAACAAAGCTTGAAGAAAAAGTTATTATTTTTGCTTATGAGTCCGTTATATAGGGAAATAGAAAATACAATTTCATCAACTTTTTAACCGACGTTCCAATAACACGAAGACGCAATATTATTCGGGGCGTAAATTTTTTTTATACAAAAATGTATATGTTTTGAATTTCACATTTCCTATATAAAAATCCTTTCATATATTCCTACTTTTTGTTGGGATAACGCCGGCCAATACTTTCACATAAAAATAACTCAAAGCCAAAACATATATGGACCGAAAAATGTTTTCGGTCCTTTATTTTGACAGTACTAAAACAATACTAAACCCTCTTTTCAACAGGCGTCTATTATTTTTGGACATAGACAACTATGGTTTTCTATTTTAGCAATAAGCATTCCCTTTCTGCTTATATTTGGCAAATAATTCTGGCCTTTGTTTTAGCTAGTTTTTTTAAGTATTCCTATTATTATAAATTTATACGACATATGTTCTATTTTTATGAATGTTACAATCAAGCCTGCAAGTCACTGACTTTTACTAATAGAAAGTGTATAGAGTATATTTAGTAATTCGTAATCCTTTCCGACATTAATAAAACATCTGAGCAATAGTGTTTTTAAATTACTGAAAATATTAAGTAGCTAGAATGTAAGCTACTAATACTAGTATCAATTTATTGCATTACTCCAAAACAGTTTATAATTATTATTCTGTTACTATTAGCAATGGATTCCTGCAACTATAATAACAGGTTTATTTACATTGTTCCAAGAAACACATCGTCTTGACCTGCCGAAGGCTTCATAGAATATTCCAGAAGACTGTTATTAGTTGTAGAATATTGGATGGTATTGATTATAACCGCACATTCGATATTCCGCAACTGTCGGCTCGCGGGACCGATTTCCTATTCATGATTTGAACTTGTATTGCACAATGTATTCTGAATGGTTTTGAGTTAGCAGTTCTGACTTTGTGCACTTTGATTTTTTACTGATTTTGTACATATTAGGTTACTATGGTTTTATAGGATAACATATCGTTTTCAATTTAAATCTTGTCTGGTGTATAAGAAGTAATTTAAATTTAAATTAACTACTGTAAATAAAATGAAAAATGTGTTCATAAACACTCTTCATAATTCATATACACTTTGTTGATGTGTTCTTAGTAAATAATTGGTCGTTAAAACCCACATCACTGGGAGATTTCTTTAACGTATGCCATACAGCCCACATTGAGATAATCGTTTTTACAAGTCGTTAGAGCTTGATTTCGGGGATGATTATTGCGGGAGATTTATGTACAACCTAATGACCGGCTTATCGACGAATGTAATTACTTTAATATACCATTAATCGAGCAAAGAATAAGCTATATGTATAATTATTCGCGTCGAACTAGTCATCATTATTTTCCTTTTTCTTCTGAGATAACTTAATTAATGTGCCCGGTTTTGTTAACTATGGCTAACTGAGCTTAAATTTATCGGAATAAAATTGTATGAAAAGGATCTCGAAACTCGGAAATGGGTGTTTTAATTGTTATCAGAGCCATTTGAAGAGGTTGCGGAAAATTGTTGGGAAACTTTTAAAACTGTAGTGCACGTAAATTACAGTGAGAGTTGTTTTAAAGTAATTTTGGCGGTACTTTGTTTTTATGCAGTACGAAAATTACGTAGAAATATGGATATTTTTGGAAGAATTTAAGCGCCGTTAAGCCTTCGAAATGCAGTCGAACTACACTTACACTCGTATTCACAAAATAGTGAGACACTATGCGAAGTAAGACATTCTTAATGCGTTCCAAATAGCAAGCCTTTATTCCAAGAGCAGTGAAACCTAAAATAAATGACACTTGCCCAATCGTCACTCAAGTGATTTGCAAGCGCCATTTTGAACATTTATATAGTCTACGTCATTAGTTATATTAGTCGTGGCATACCTAAAACATAATTTGTTTTCATAGTTCCATTACGTAGTACGACCAACGTGAGCTGGAACCAATTTTTGGGTAGGTATTTGAGGCACACTGAAAATTTGTATGATGCCTCTCCTATTATACGTCGACATGGAAATACCTACTCAAAAATGTTGCCAGCTCTCAGAATACAAGATGGATACTTCGTAAGCACCTATCATTTACATGGCCCATAATTTCAAAAACTTTCTTAGAAACACTGTCATACATATTTTATATTCATCCCCAGTAACGAGTAATACGGCATTTCGTAAATACACACGCTATTTGTTCGGGATAAAACTTTGAGAACGGCTTTCTTGATAGATGGCCGCGATTTTCGTTTATATTCTGCAATATTTTGGAGTAAAGAGCAATTTGTAAGCGAACATGGATATGGAAGCGTTTGTTGCGATTAATTTTTATGTTACATTTGTCTATTGAATAAAAGTGCCTTTTATAATCTAAAGTCGAATTATTTACTTTTTAATTTTTTTTTTATTTTGACCAACATTTATTTGAATTTTTTTAACTATATCTACCATCATCCAAGCCATCAAGAGGCTTATCGGATGATAATAATTAATCTTACACTACACTATTTAAGTTGTAACGTTTTAAACAAAAATATTACAAATACAATAAATCAATATAAATCGAACCCCTTATAACATTTGGGTATGAACCAGCTTAATATAATTTACAGATATTCGTATTTTTCTGAGTCTAGTGACATAAAATACTTTGATATAAAATGAATAAAATAATTTAATTAATGTGCGACGTTACGCTTAATAAAATTTAGTAACTTTTTTCACAGATTAAAAACTGTTTTCTTTTTTTTAATTAATAATATTTTACCAGTAAACAACAAACATGTATTAAAAATATGTTCGAATTAATAAAATATAATTTAATTTACGTTTAGAAAACGTTTTATCTTTACGTTCAGGGAATTTAGTAAAATTGGTTAATTTGGTTTAATATTTTTTGGAAAGTATTCCGCCGAAAAAGAGAGTCTACCGGACAGTAATTAATAATTATCGTGTTATAAAAATATATGAAGCGTAACTTTTGTATAAAATTAATCTTGCAAGGATAGATAAACTTGAGATTTTGCATGTTTTCTACAAAGAAAATGAATCTTGAATAAAATAACCGGCCAAGTGCGAGTTGGACTCGCGATATTTTTAATATTTAATTTTATAGCGAACAAAGAAAATACATAATTTGTGAAAATTTCAGTTTCAATTTCATTTCAGCCGTTCTCGAGTTTTAGCGAGACTAACGAACAGCAATTGATTCTTATTTATATGTATAGATAGATAGATTAATTATTTTTTATTATTATAATATACTTCGTACAACGTGTGTGCGTATGAATATAATGGATCATCGTCCAATTTCGATCACTGAGTGACTAATTCTTAATAATCTAATACATTTAATAGGTATTGGATAAAGTTCTAATGCTGATATGTACACGTAATAAAACTATTTCCTTGTTACGCTTATTTGGGTTCCCAATCTTGCGTAATACCATGTAATTCATCCCTGATACTGAGTATATGAGCTTCTGAATTACGGTATAATCATGTTACATGTATTACTTTACTTGTATTGTTGTACCTGTATTAACCTTTACAAAATTATTGGAAAGGAAAGAAAATCTTGATATAATTAGTTTGATTTCATGTAAAAAATATGAAAAAGAGATTTGTTTATCCTAGGGTGTAGTCTGATTATTATTAAATGATTATTTAATGGATTGTCGTTATTTATAAAAAAAGTTAAACAAAAGAAATAATAAAACAAAAATTTTCTACGTTGCGTTTTTTTAATTTTTAACTTTTATTTTTTAATCTTGTATAATGCAAAAACTTTAAGAAGTGTTGAATCCCAGGGGAATAGGTTATACAATTAGTTTGTCTTTTAATTTATGTGTATACTAGCGACCCGCCCCGGCTTCGCACGGGTGCAATGCTGATAAAAACCTTCCTCATGAGTTACTCTATCTATTAAAAAAAACCGCATCAAAATCCGTTGCGTAGTTTTAAAGATTTGAGCGTTCATAGGGACATACAACATGACACATGACAGAAAAAGCGACTTTGTTTTATACTATGTAGTGATATGCATTAAAGTGTTCATTCATTCACTCGTATTTCTTAAAAAAGCGTTACCAAACAAACTATTAAGTGAATAGAAGGATTAATAGCGTTTATTTATAGCATGGCAAAGAGTTTTAGGTTGTTAAGGATCGGTCTGGATTTGAAAGCAGTAACGGCTGTCGTAAATATCGGCTTGTCGACGTCCTGGGTGTTGGCCAAGGACGATTAAAAGTGTCTTAGTATATTTTTTCTTTACGGGGTCATTTTATATGGCAATGGCAGCCATCTTTGTTTACTACATTTTGTAAATATGTTTGCGTTATGGTGATGTATAATTTATTGGTGAAGGATTTTGTGTGGGGTGAAAATATGTTTAAATTTGTACTAAAATTTCGATCGTAACGTATTTCGTTGCTTAGTAAGTTTTTTAAAATAAAAAAATAAAGTAAATAATTTTATTGTTCCTTCTTATTAATGAAACAAAGGGATTTTTAAATTTTAGAGATAAGGTTGTATTAGTTAATTTCTAATTAGTTTTTACCAACGCTAGTTTTAATAATATTGATTAAGACCCGGTTGCTATAAAGGACAGAACGTCATAGTATAACAGACACGAATTCTTTTCATTAACAAGCAGTTATGATCAACCAATCGGACCAAGATTTGGTAGTTACGTTAACACCACGTTTATTATAGATATGCTATTATAAACGTGACGTTAACATAAGCGAAAAAGTTACAAACCATCAAACAAAATAATATAATTTTTAATTATGTACAATTTTGATTATACGTGAACAATATCTAAATTACATTATACGTGCTACAAGGCTTTGGCACTTAATGTAAGCGACCAAAATAAGAAAAATGAGTAGAGAAGGTTGCCCGATATTTATAGGCTCAAAATAAATAAATAAAGCGATTGTACCCAAATGTTGTATTGTATCTAAGGGTAACCGCGATGAATAGTTATGGGTGAAATCGGAGCCAGCACCTAGACGCCCACTGAACCAATATATTGCGGGTACATTGATACTGCTCGCCACAATTAATGAATTTGTCTCTATACTACGACCAAGTCAGTTCCAGACCAGGTCAGGTTCTCATATGAATAACAATAGTTTTGTCAAACACGCGTTGTTACAATTGTCGTTTTGGTCCAAAAGCTTGGACCATTTTTTGGGGAGGCGTTTGAGGCAAGCTGAAAACTTGCATGATGCCTTTTCTATTATACCTCGACATGGAACTGTAGACCTGGCTGGTGGTAACGGCCTTTTGAGAACTGGCAGGTAGAAAGATCCACTAAAAAGACCTGTCTTTATGAATACCATATTTTAGTTATAAATAATACCCTACCTCCCCACTTTCCCGAAAAATGGTCCTAGCTTTCGGAATATTACATGTTCTGTTATTTAAAATTTGTGAGCATTTTCCTTTAAAGTCTTTCCTTATTACGAAACTTAACAAGCATCTTTAGAAAGCATTAACAATTTTAAATATAATATATGAAGTTTAAGTTAAGGCGTGACCAAGGGAAATAAATTAGGCGGGTACCCGAAGACCTGTTTTCCCATACCATTCCTCTCCCGTCTTCTTCTTCCCTTCAAACTTCCTATTACTAATCCTCTCCCTATCCCTCCTGCTCCTTCAAACCGGCGAGCCATGTGCGATACACTTTGATGTTGTGGATGTTCATGGGCTGCGGTCAGTCACTTAACAAGTCAATTAAAAAGGCTATGTATAGAATGTGCAAGTTTTTGTCACACAAAATCATCAGCTGAAAAGTAATTTTAGCATAAAAGAAAACGATGAAACCGCATTTCCTAGCCATTTGCGCCGTGTTCGCCTTTGATCCAAGTCACATCATCTGCATATTCAGGACGCAGGTTGCGCTCATTTTACTTGGAAAATCCTTGCTTGTTCGTGTTTCAAGTTCTGCTATTAAGCTGGGTATTAGGGCTTTTGGAAATGTTTGGCAATGTATCTTTGCAAAGTGGAGTGAAATATCAGACTGTAGGCGTTAATTTTAACTAAGCTACATCCTCAATATCCTTTTTAATTTTCTTGAAAACTTTATTTATACGTGTTTTAGTATTTATATTGGCATGTTTACTGATAAAAGACTAACTTACAAAGCATTCCAGCCTTCTGAGTTTGAATATAATAATTCTTCAGCAATGCTTTTGAAAAGCCTACTCTCTATTATAAAGCGCGTGTGATATCTGAAATAAATATTTGTGTGTCATATAATAAACTGCTAGAAATGTGTTGTTTGGAGCAAAGCTATTAAAGTGGTCTTTTGGGACTGTTTGCCAATGAATCTAACTGTTGCAAAGTGGACAGTGTGAGAGCCTGTGGTCATGTATTGAAAGTTATATATCTTCTTAGAATAATTATTCTCTTGTCTTTAGGTATTTAATGAAATCATCTTTTTGCAATATATTTTGCTGTGATGCAATCTTCGAAAAATTTCTGAACAAGTAATTCAATTAAAAACTATACATGATCAAATTGAGACTGTCATTTTCATTTGTATCTGTGTGTATTGTAGTCTCTTAAATTTAATCGTTATCTTATCTATCATACACATAATAATTAGAGTCAATAAAAGTAAGTTTATTATTAACATTTGTTTATTGTATAAACCCCGGTCGAATTTTTTATAATCTGACTGATGACTTGAATTATTTTTATTAAAATATTTTGAGAAAAGAAAATTTTTACCCGTGCATCTGTATGGAGGCACTTTAAGTTAAATTTTTAGAAATTTTACGAAATAATCGCATGATCATACTTGACGTTTACGCTCTGTATAGTCTAGAAGGAATATCAAAAAAGATTCAATAAAAGTTGCATAATATTTTTTTTGAAAACTCGTTCATTTTTCAATAAATCTGTATTATTTCACCGACTATAATGCTCCCAATAACAATACATTTTAATACGCCAAACTTTACAGCATAGTAAGGTTATAAGTCGAAGGTTACAGAGGCAATAAGTTGAACGCAAAATTAACTAAAAATAACAGTTACTCGTGTAGACCCTATGCGTAAGCCAAGAAGCCATATTATTAATATTGTGACGTCTTTATATTACAAGGTTTAAAGGTTGAGCCTTACGATAAACAACGAATATATTATCCGCTTACGTTCACGAAATGAAGATTTTCTATTTTTATATATATTCGTAAGAAAAAGTGCTTTTTGTTTTGTTATGATGACGTTCATTGATAAAACAAACAACGCGTTACTTATAGTAAGGGTGGAAGGATCTGTAATCAATAGGTTAGGTTTATACTTTATAATACCGTTTCGTTGAGGAGGCATAACTTGTCCGGTATGATTATTGCTCACTCTTTAATATTCAATAACATGTTTTAATGTGATTCAGGTAAATTTACAATGTAAAGTAAAAATAGGTAAACAGATTTGCATCCTTTTGTTCACTCACCGTTTGTCTATAGGTATAGACTATATGGTATATTTTTATGCTACAATCGGAGCAATCGATTCACCGGTGCGAGCTTGGCCCAATAGTGCAATTTTCGGCTGCCATTCTTTTATTGCTGAAGATGTTGATGCCATTCTTTTGTTGCTCGGGTAAAAAATATAAGTAGCAAAGCCTACAAACCCTCATGACGGTGTAAGATTTCATAGTATTTATTTTCATATCGACAGCTGTTAATTAATATACCTTCACGTATACTCGTGTCACAAGACGTCTGCAAAACAACACTCTTCTAAAGCCTTATTAAATGTTCGCAATAGAATGCTAGTACTAACGACGCACGTCAAAGAGGCTGGAAGCGTTCATGATTTGAAAATAAATATGCTTGTGTTACTTGTAAATGTTAAAGCTTGGTAAGAGCCTTCAATTGAATAACGTTGGCATTTTTCTTGTTTTAGAGTTCGGTGATAGAAATTTTATAGATGTACCGTATACTTAATAGCATAATAAAAAAACTAAATAAAACAACTTAAATACGTTTGTAAATAAAGATACGCTTTCAAAAGGTAAAGGTTATTCTTTTAATAAGCCGATTTTTGTTTCCAGGAAATCCGTTTTTATTTCCCTCCAAAACCTTTTAATTTAGACTTAGAATTTATGATGAACCGATTGGCGCAGTGGATCTCCACGAGTAGAAAATTATGATGTGGTGAACAATTAAATTTTCTACTGTGTGTTCATGTATTTACAAAAAAAAATGTTTATGTATGTCTATCAGCTTCTAGCTTACATCGTACAAGCCTTGCTTAGTTTGAAACTAGATAGATATGTGTTAAGATTTTTTTATTTACATTTTAACAATTTATTTAAACAATTCTAACTTTATATATTATTTTTATTATTTCTATTTTATTAAATAATAATCTATGCATTCACGCCTGACACTTGAAATGTTATTAGGGTGCCACTGAAAATCAGTGTTGTGGCTTAATGCCACAAAAATCCTGAGTGGTATCCCTTTTTGAGACACACCGCAACCTCATCAATAAAAATTTATATATATATATATATATATATATACGTTATAACACGTATATATTTGTTTGTAAACGTGTTCTTGATGTTCTTTTCTGTATACATGTAATTGTGTGTCTTAATAAATGCTTCTTTCTTTCTTTCTAAATTAACAATACAAAACAATTTCGATGTAAATATTTACAGATATTGAATAAACTTAGATTTTTATATAATTGAATGAAACCTTCCAGGTTTAAAATCACACAATTAATATAGCTCTGACGTTTCCAAGACACTGAGGCCAATATAAAATAAGCTGAAATTATATGCATATTGAATTTCGGAAATTCCCGATGCAAATGCAATGGAAATCTGGCGTATGTCCAATCGAGTAATGCGGACGGTCATCAGTTTGTCACACTGCGGTATAATGACCTGTATCATTTTGAGGTGCAGTTTTTAAGTTCACTATTATTGATTTTATACAAGAACCACATATACAACGATTATTTTTTTTACGCGAGATCGTACTTCATAATTCTACTTATAGCTTACCTATAGGAGGTATTTCATCAAAATCGGTAGACGTCGAAGCCCATGTTGCGACGGGATAGAATACGTGTGCCACCACTCTATTTTTACGTGAGGGTGTTGTAAGAGGCGACAGAGGGTAATTCAGCTACATAACATCTTCAGCAGTCCTTGCTTTGAATAGATTTAAAAAAGTAAAATAAATGTTATTTTCTACTTTGTGTCACGAAGTCGGTTTTATTTTTTGGCAAAAAGTTCTTGAATATTCTGCTTCGTTGGTCTTATGATTAGCATTTACAGCATCATCGCGAGTTCGAGTAGATCTTAACTGTACTCCTACTGACTACTATCTACTAACTACTAAGTACTATACATTGACTACTACATTCATAATACCTTTGTAAGTTTGTAACTTAATCACACAAAGATGGCTTCATCGGATTTAGGGTTTCAATGCGTAACTTTGTTTATTAAAACAGGTCATTTTTCGTTCCACGAAATTGGTGTTGCGAGTGAAAGTTAAATGTTTTATTAAATTCAAATTCCATTAATTATACGTAAAAGGACAGTCAAGGCCTTTAACTCTTATAAAGCATAATCCTTACATATGTATAGTATGAGAAATAGTCTCACGTTGGAGTTAGCATCCCCATCATTAGTCGCATATATAATCCGCTTACGTGGCATTAACACCAGATCCTGCCGTGACAAATGCAGCTGTTCTGGATAATTCGCACTAACGTTAATTGGATACACAGTTATTATAAATAATGTGTCTTTACAAATATAATATATTGTCGATATATTTGGACATTTCCGTTAAAATCCTATTAATATAAAAGTAAAATAAATGTTAATTTCTACTTTTTAGTGTCACGAAGTCGGTTTTATTTTTTGGCAAAAAGTTCTTGAATATTCTGCTTCGTTGGTCTTATGATTAGCATTTACAGCATCATCGCGAGTTCGAGTAGATCTTAACTGTACTCCTACTGACTGCTATCTACTAACTACTAAGTACTATACACTGACTACTACATTCATAATACCTTTGTAAGTTTGTAACTTAATCACACAAAGATGGCTCCATCGGATTTAGGGTTTCAATGCGTAACTTTGTTTATTAAAACAGGTCATTTTTCGTTCCACGAAATTGGTGTTGCGAGTGAAAGTTAAATGTTTTATTAAATTCAAATTCCATTAATTATACGTAAAAGGACAGTCAAGGCCTTTAACTCTTATAAAGCATAATCCTTACATATGTATAGTATGAGAAATAGTCTGACGTTGGAGTTAGCATCCCCATCATTAGTCGCATATATAATCCGCTTACGTGGCATTAACACCAGATCCTGCCGTGACAAATGCAGCTGTTCTGGATAATTCGCACTAACGTTAATTGGATACACAGTTATTATAAATAATGTGTCTTTACAAATATAATATCTTGTCGATATATTTGGACATTTCCGTTAAAATCCTATTAATATGAATGTGCAAACTTAGATGTTTGGATTTTGATAAAACTTCGTATACAGATAGGCTATTAAGTAGATAATATGAATTTATCGCAATTGAAGCTGTGGAAAGTAGCTCGCAAAAAATATCTGATACTAACTGATCCGCACGGCTTCGCTCCCGTACCATAGTGTAATACACATTAGTGTAGAACCAAACATATTGATTTTGATAGATGTTGTACAACGAACACTATTTTTTAATCCATAGATAAAAAATAGGTAATGGCTTATAGCAAACAAATACAAACAAATATTTTCCAAATAAAACAAATATTTTTCAATACATAAAGCAAATATTGCGTATCTGTTCAAATATAAGCCGATAAAACAGTAGATTAGGAATATCGGAATACATCACTATTGTCAAACAAAAATACATACGTTTGTTTGATGCGTAATTTGAGTTTACTGGGAACACACAATTAATCGAATGGTTAAGCTTACTGTGGTGTTATTCAACCGATATTTTGCATATGATTAGGCACGTGTAGATTTGTGTGTTGTGCAGGGGTTTCCAATCTTTTTTACCACACATTTATAAGTTTAATAAGCATTGGCGCCCTAACAACAGTCAAAGTCTCATGTACATATTACTCGAAGGTGACTGACTGACTGGCTGATCTATCAACAAACACCCAAAGCAATGGACGGATGGGGTTGAAATGGCATGCAGGTAGATGTTATGACGTAGGCATTCGCTAAGAAAAGATTTTGATCAATCCCGAAAATTCCACGGGAACAGGCTATATGTGGGTGAAACTACAGGATATAGCTAGTTAGCTATAATGTAAGCTTTATACCATGGCGTCTTTACAAGGTACTTATATACTAACAAATCTAAGAAGTTAGATAGCTAGCACCCATGTTGCTTGTCCAGTGCTTTACGGCGCTCTATTTCTCTCGCTCATTTTTCTTTCACGCACAGTTTGAGAACCCCCTTGTATAATGTATTGAAGAAAATTTTTTTGGTGGATTAAGGATTGTCTGATTTACATGACAATCGCCGCTAATTAATAATTGTCAGCGTTTGAAAGTTTTTGAGGTAAGACAAAAGAACTTATACACTGTTTTTCAAAATTTTATCTTATTATTCATCATAGATTAATTTTTCTAGGAATAACTTTTATTAGGTTTTAAATTAAATATAAACGACGACTTCATTAATTAGAACAATGTAACTTTTCTCTTAAAACATTTACATCTATATTGAACAAAAATGTTTTTTAAAGGATTTAAAACGCGGTTTATTATACATTATTATTCAACCCGATGTTTCGAACACTTTACAGCGAGCGTGGTCACGGGTGACTGAGATCGCCGTAAAGTGTTCGAATCGGGTTAAATTATGTAAAATAATGTTTAAAAAACCGCGTTTAAATGTATTTGTATTCAATATAGAAAGTACTCGCGTTTAAGCAAACAAAAGAAAATACATAGTATATAGCAGTGATTGTAGACTATACCAAATTAATAATGTATGTATAATGTTAATACAAGAATATAATTTTATGATTTATAATTAATTAATTTTATTATTGTAATTATTTTAATGGCCATTTGAATGCCGTCAAAGGTAAAATGTGACGATCTGTTTTTTCTTTAATTTCAATTTATATTATAATTTATTATTACATTACAAATGAATAAATGATTTATGATTTACATTAACATCTATTGAGACATTAACTGTATAATGAAATAAAATGGCTGAATAAAAAGCAGTGATAAAATTTAAACACCGACAGTTTATGAGAGGCGTGACGTCTCCCAGCTGCGTTTTATGTGTTCATATTTATCTTATTATGTTGTTTGTTTAAATAGGTCGATTTATTTACTCTAGATAAAAAACGTTAAATTACATAGGAATTTAATAAATGCAGTAGCTTTATTTTTCTCATTCATAATTACTTTTTCAATCATTTCATTGTTTATTACATACAAAAATACCATAATACATGGTGTATTTATACCTTACACCTCCCAATAATAGAACCATTTATTGGGTAGGTGTTTGAGGTAAGCAGAAAACTTGGCGTCGAAACAGAGATAATATGTAGAAGAACAAGATTATGCTGGAAATAGCACATATGATACACGTTTTAAATTAGTCTTATCATCAAATGAATATTTACGCATCCTGTAAATGTTTGCAGAAAACTAATATTATGTATGGAATACACGTTTTGATGTACAATTTTAGTTCACCTTACATTTCTTTCTTCATTTCTTAAACATTATAAGCTGTTTATGAAAGACTCAATTATTGTTTATAAGTAGAATCTGCGTGCAGATAATTTAAAATCTTATTATATAAAGTACTTGATGCCGTTATGTAGTAATTGTTGCATAAACCCTTATAAATACAACGCCAAGGTTGTGTATAAATCAGCATCTATCGAGACTTGTTTTTATTTATGTAAAATCATTGTATCGTTGTCTCTTTTACGTTAAAGTTAGCAAGAGAGTCAAAGCGTAGAAGTTACCAAAATGTAACACGAGATATTATACATAATATACCTAAACGCAAGATATATTATAGTGCACAAATATGAGTGCATGTGCACACGTATTCCTTTAATCTCATAGCGCGATGGGACGACATATCGACAAGACTGGAGAGAGATCTGACGCAAGACCGGCGGTGACACGTGCTCTTCGAAAATCTAACCAACCCACCACCAACTTATAGACTCAGGGCTGCTATTAGGATTTTTTTCTAATAATAATATTTTTTGGTCCCACTCGGGAATCGAACCCGAGACCCCTCGATCAGAGATGCAATCACTAGACCAACAAGGGAGTCAGTAGTGCCAAATAGTAGTTAGTATTTAAATGTATTACGTTAAATCTAATGGTTTTACTCCCTTGCTATCGTAAAAATATCGTTTTTATTCAATCGCTAGTTTCTCTTGTTGACAAACGCTTCCATCACAGGTAATTTTATCGTCGTTCTGAAACAACAATAGCTTTATACATTAGAAACGCAAGTTATGAAATACAAATAGCGATATTAAATAGAGCACTTAAAGAAAAAAGTTAATTTGAAAACACTCGACACAGTCGATAAACAATTCATAGTTCACGAGTGTTTGATGTCGCTATAACTCATTCACTTTATATGTTTGCTAAGTGGGTTCTATAAACGTATTGTTTGTTATAACGACTGGCTTCCACGTGGGGTATGAGGTTCTGGAATGGAATAAATGGGACTTATTTATAACTAGCCTGCGCTTATATATCATGTTATCCAGCTAATAGCTTAACTATAGGAAGAATTTCATAAAAATTGGATAGTAGTCTAAGCCTGTGTGGCGACGGGTTAGAATACGTGTGGTTCCGCCCCATTTCTACCCGTTGGTGTCATAAGAGGCGACAGAAGGCAATTCTGCTGCATAACACCTATAGCAAATAAGATTGGGAGCTGAGTATTGTACGATTGGGCCAACCATTTCCCATCATTAATCCTTTCCTTATCCCTCCTCCTCTTAAGAAAGCAAAGCATCTACGACACTCTGATGTTGTAGATGTTCATTGGCAACGGTTAGTCACTTAACACTGCGTGAACCGCATGCTCCGCTTGCCCGCTGTCACATAAAAAAGTTCACACCGGTGAAATTACTACCCCCCAGCAAAAGATCGGCGTGAAGCAGTATTGCACTGTGTTTCGTAAGGTGAGCCCGGAGGCCTGTTTTCCCATTCCATTCCTCTATGTGATTGGAAATCGATTACTGCATTTTATTCAGTTTGTAGTTCTTCACTAAATTGATTTTTATTACTTTTACTAGTTCACTTGCTCTTTATAAAAGTACAATCTACTGCTTATGAACTTTAATAGAATATTAACAACAAGTTATTGTCTTGTGATGTACTGTACTATATTAATTATGTTCTATTTTTATTTTCAGGTCAGTTCCTACATCTGCTCTATACCTATGTAAGTTTTCTATAATTTATTTATATATTTCTATATTTTTTTTTGTTAAAACATAATATCAAGAGGTGTTTTTAATACTACCAATGGTTATTATTATATCCAAATAAGATCGTTTAATCATTACTTGAGAAGATTAACTCAATAATGTATCAAAGATTATGGGTAGATTGTAATCTCAGATTAAACGATATTTGATTGTCAAAAGTCATAACATAGACTATACATCGACAGCGTATTGAAATCAAAGCAAGTGCAAATAGATAGATTTGCCTGACTTTAGTAAGCAACGCAAAGGATAGATAGAATATTGAAAATGGCCGCTAGACGATAATTAAGATTGTCTACGTCATACGATGCAAGCCGAATATGCATGCAGACTTTAGACGCCTTTGCGTCATGATTCAATTATTAGATGACGCAAAGCCGATGTTATGATATTCAGAATTTATTCACTAAGTTATGAATATTGTGATTAACGATAAAGCACGTATGCACTTTGTGGTCTGATATTAATTATAATAAACATTTCTCGTAGTCTCTCTTAATAATTGTCATTTACGCGAAACAAAGGTTTTTTTTTTTATTATTGATCGACTTATTGAAAGGTTTATCAAAACAAAAGTATCATATACACCTTTTCCTATTCCACCAAGGAACTTAAAATTAAGGAGGTGTTTTTTAAATGATCAATTGTAGCTAGAAACAAATGGATTACTATTACAGGTAGTTTAATTAACTAACGGCCGTTTTCAATATTCTATCTATCCCTTGCTTTGCTTAATAAAGTCAGGCAAATCTATCTATTTGCACTTACTTTGATTTCAATATGCTGACGACGGTAGCCTTTCCTATGATTGTTGACAATCAAGTGTCATTTATTTTAAGATTACAATCTATCCTTAATCTTTGATACGTTATTGAAAACGGACGTTAATGATGTAATTGTCTGCTATTTTTTGAGGGTAAACAGCTTAACAAAATAGGAACTAATAAATCAATACATGAAGCGAATTTTTACTTATCTCTTCAATTGCCTCTTTGTAGGAAATGAGTAAGAAAATATCAGTTAAGCGAAGTAATTTTTGAAGCGGAACTTGCGATGTATGGTCGAGTGGAGGTTAGAAATGGCTGTCACGTGACAGACTGTTTCGCTCTGACTTAGCTCGGATTGTGACAAATTTCGTCTAGCGTATATGCCAGTTCAATTGCTGAGATTTGTAGCGTATTACTCAATGTACGTCAAAGTTCCCTCGTTTTGATTAAATTTCTGGTATAAATGTTTGCTTTTTTATCGCATTTTTGATAGGTCATTTAAATTATAGTAAAAAAATGTGCTTCACTTCAGAAAAGAATAACTGTGATTAGATGAAATAAAACAAGGTTTCACAGGTTCTTAAATAATATTTGGATAAAATACACTTAAATAAATAAATATACTTAAATACCTTTTGAATCCTGACATATCAATGTCAATTATCTATTTTTTTTTCTCTAAAATATCTATATAAATTTTTATTTGTCTGTTTTGACTTACTTGACTTAAAACTATTGATAATAACCAAAAATAAGACACAACATGGATTGACATTTTCAATGAACGAGCAAAGCCTTTACCATACAATTTGAAAACATTATAACAACATGCTTTGCCCATTACACGACAAAAGCGTTATCGAAATATTTAATCAAGCCAAAATTTGAAATTAATTCCCCTTTCACATGAGTTTGTTAAATGAAATAACAGGAATTGCG
>LQNK01000077.1:224671-234800 GCA_001586405.1 Phoebis sennae
AATAATCATTAATTATTTTTTTTTCAAATTCCCAATTGCTATCGCATATCCTCGTACATTTTTAACTTAACACCAAAACCCAAAGAAAAAAACGATTATTGAATCAGATTTAATAAATTCCATCCCATACAGGTTACGGTTCTTCACGTCACGTTCTGAAACTGCTGGACCGATTTAAAAAATTATTTTACCATTGGAATTATACCTACATTATCCCTGACAAGCATACGACTTTATCTTACGAGAGCGAAGTCACGCTCAACAACAATAATCGTCAATTTATTTAAGCCTATTACATAAGAGTGTTTTTAGAAGTATTTACACAATACGATAACAATATTGAAAATAATTAAGATCGAAATTTATCAAAACTGAGCTCAATTATCCAGCACAGCAACAGACGTTTTGTATTTTCTTTAATAAATTGCTAGGGTATTGAAAACTTTTGCTATCAACGTTCATAGCCAATAAAATAGAGCAAAAATTTCAAACTTCAACAATAATAAAGTGAATTTAGTGTTTTGAAAACGCTGCGATACTGAAGTCTGGATACCGTTTAAAGAAAATAAAAAAATTAAGTTTACGAATTCACAAGCAAATACAAAAACGTTACATACTATTTTGAATTTGTATTTGCTTTGTGGCGTACCTCGTCTTAATAGACAATATGACAAGATATTAAGCACTATTCACAACAGTGAAAATTGTTTTAATTGAAAACGAGGATTTCCGCATAAAAAAGAAGTCATAAAATAGTTTTTATTTGATATGACAAGACATTAAAGGTCGCTTCCTTACGTTTAAGGAAAAATCGATCAGTGAAACATATCTTAGCTGCAAATGCGCTATGTCCCACGAGGGGCTTTCATATCTTTATTATAATTCCACTAAAAATACTATCAGAGTAAGGTTTTAATTTTTAACGCTTACGCGTGGTTTCAAATGTCGTTTCACATGCAAATCTCGCAAAGCAAAAATTATCTCAATTTACTATTCCTTTGTGACATGGAATTCCTAATGTATTGTAATGTCTTATCAACAATTTAACTTCACTTTGGTAGTAAGTTCCTTTCTTTAGCCTAACCTTTGCATGCTACCAGATTGATGGACAATCCGATTGGCCCACACGCATAATTTATTATTTGAACCGAAATAGACTACCCTTCGTGAAAGCTTGGTTATAAATTATTCTTAAGATTTGATTCGGAGTTTTATTATGAATTCCTGAATACTCTAATGGAAGAAGACACTCATATGTATCATTGATTCTTTTTGTTTCCATGAACAAGAGCAAAGTTTTTCTGCTTGCAATAAAAATATTTTTTCCCTTGGTAATTCGCTTAGGTTTATTTAATAACGATAATTGTGTTATCGTAATATATTATAGCATATAAAGTAGCGTAAGAAATACTTATATAAAAAATAATCGTGTAAATGTTAAGGTCGTGCTATGTGACCATTTTAATAATAGCTCTCGACAAGGTTGTAATTTACCTGTCGTCGTATTTCTATTAGAAACTAAAAAAAGCATCGAAATACAATATCCATATATTCAGATATTACAAATACATACGATTTTAATAAATATTCTCATATAAACCGAAATACGCAAGACTGAGAGCCATTAATTAAATGTCATATTTTAGCCTCCAAAATTAATCTCGAAAATACACCCCGAAATTGCTGCTAAAACCAAAGTGAATAGGGTTTTAAATTATCGATTTTCACGAAACTTCGCCAAAGTTAAGCTCTGGATCTAGGTTGAGAATCATAAATATGGAAAAATTGCCACTTCATGCCTCGTGCGGTAATCACGAGCCATCCATTTGGGTTGCCCAAATTATTCTTTGCATTTGCATAAATACATGTTAAGTTTGCTCTGATATCGGAGGGTCAAGGGTTGCGGAGTCAGGGTATAATAAAACTATTGGATATTTTTTTGGATATGATGTTCAGAGGATATGATTTATTTATTTATTTGATACACCAATAATTGCTCATTTTTTACAATATAGATACATTAATATTACGTCTTGACTTGAAAGTGCCATTAGAGCATACAATTATGAAAATATAAAATTAAATTAGTTGGTTAGTAATTTAATTATAATAATGCTAAATAATATGATATAGTATATAAAATATTGGTAGAGAATAAGATAAAGAATAGTTTAAGACTTACTAGAAAATACATGGCAATATATTTATTTATTTCGAGCAATAAGCACACTAATTGCATATAATATGTGGAAACCAATAATAATAATAGTGGGCAGTAAATCGAGCTTTTATGACGTAATACAATTTGAATATATTTTATCCAATGTATTCACGCCCGTATTAACAAACAATATTCGTCCCAAATGACATGCCTTTTATTAAAGAGGCAATGAGACTTATAGATAAATTCATCCACGAAGACTATTTTTCTCAATCGAAATCGTTCACAATATATGTATGCAAGCTTCCGCTTGTGTGAGGTTCTATTGATATAGGTTCACTCTCATTACCCATGTGTGTACACACACTCAAATAAATAGACTAATATTGTACAAAGTATTGCTATCATAGTAAAATATTTCTATATTCAAAAATTGATGGCGTTTCGTCGTGGATGTTACTATCTATAATTTAAACGAAAATGACAAACCACCACTCAATTATCGTCTCTGAATAGGTTTATGTGCGTTGAGAACTTATAGTATTTTTTTGCGAATATGGGTGTTAAAGTCTAAGAAGGTAGGAAAGAGGATTCCTTGAAACCTTAATTTCGTATATAAACGAAATAAATGTTCCAATTCCATTTCTGTAATAGGCTTTTCTCAGCGGATTTTGAGAACTTTCGTATTTATAAAGGTCGTGATTAAATATTTAATAAAATAAATATTTGTTCGTTATTATTGGTTGAGTTGGTTTATTTTCGATATCACTCAGTTTATTGTGAATGGATAAAGTTTTGTAAGTATATTGAAAAAGTCTATGGTGAACAACTGTTAATTGTTTGTTTATATAGTATTTGAGTGTTTAATGCAGTGAAATAGATGTGTTACAAAGTTTATTTTAAAAATATAACTCAATGTGTATATCCTACTACTATTATAAAGGCGAAAGTTTGTAAGTATGGATGTATGGATGTATGGATGTTTGTTACTCTTTCACGCAAAAACTACTGCACCGATTATGATGAATCTTGGTATACATACAGGTAAGGGTTCAGAATAACATATAGGCTACTTTTAATCCCGGAGTTGCCACGGGATCAGACGTTACGCGGGTGAAACCGCGGGGCGCGGCTAGTCTATAATAAAAAAAAAACAAAGAAATAGGGATGACTAAAGTTGTGTCTTTATAAAATACTAGCTGTGCCCCGCGGTTTCACACCTGGGATTTAATCAAAATCCTTTCTTAGCGGATGCCTACGTCATATAGATATCATCTACAAGATATGCCCCGTGATTTTATCTTATGTTCCTCGCTTGATTTTCGGGACAAAAACTATTATATCCCAGCTTTCAAACTATATATGCACAATATTTCAACCAAATCGCTTCAGTGGGCCTGAACAGAAACACACATAGTTACTTTCGCATTTATTACATTGGCCTATACATTACGAAAACTTCTCGTGTAAACATTACGAATGTTTATTGACACAAATATAATTGCAAACAGAGTCACTCACAAACTTTGGGGATAAGGAAAGTTCACGTTTCACGAATATTAATGAGACAACATTAGTTTCGTATACGATTTTAAGCCTTATTGTATTTTGACCTTATCTGTATTTCTATACTAATATTATAAAGAGGAAAGATTTGTTTGTTTGTATTGAATAGATTCCAAAACTACAGGACGGATTTGGATGAAATTTTGAACAGTGAATCTTTGAAACCCCAGGAATGACATACGATAGTCAGAGACAGAGACCACGATACGATAGAGGTAAAACCGCGGAACTCAGCTAGTAGTATAAATATTTATAATTGTACATGTTTATATTTTTATATTACAGAAAACTGTTCCATGGATGTGAGTAATTCATTAAAAAATGAATCCCTAACGTGCATAAACGTCTGAATGAAATATTCAAGACGATTTAAAATCCGTCAAAAAGTATTTTTATTCAATATGGAAAGTTGCGTTAAAACAAACACAGGAAATACTAAGTCGAATTAAGTTTTCGAAAACGATAGGTAACTAGATTAACAGTCGTTTGTAGTCCGGCGCAGTATTAATGTTAAAAATTATGTAGCCTTAATAAGCAAAATATTCAAATACTGTATTTTTTTCCCGAATACGACTTTAATTTAGCAGAAATGAATTAAATACATATTAAATAACAAGAAAAATAGATTATTGTTGTAATATTTAGAAGAAACAAAGAAAAGAAAGAAAATTAGTTTAATCACAAACACAACTATATAAAGAGAGAGAAAATAACAAAAAAATCACTTAAAACTAATACATTTTTATACACACTGAATACATTTGAAAAATAATAAAATGTCATATTTGGTAGGTGTTTGTGATTAGGAGGACCACTCAGCATTTGCCTCTCCGCATTTATTTCGTTTTGAAAACCGTTCTCATGATACCTACTCCTTTCCATAAGAAAAATACAGCCAAAGTTCTTATATATTGCAAAACGGGTTCAAATCGCCACAAATATAAAACATCTACAAGCACTGCAACACAATATGCAGTAACTCACGACGACGCATTCATTCCCATTGAAAACAGTATAGTTATTTGCTAAGTTTTACAGGAGTTGCAACAAACTAAACTTTCAATGATTTTCTTTGAGATCAAAGGCGGTAGTTCTTAAACAAGTAGAAATGTGTGTTCGATAACATTCGTAGTTATAAGAAAAATGTTTTTTGTCATTAAAATCTTAGAAAATCTTTTGAACATTCGTGGAAAAAATTGTTGTTATTACAAACCTACTTCCTACTAATATCATAAATGCAAAAGTTTCTGAGCATGTATGATTATCTTTACTCTTTCACGCAAGAACTACTGAACCGATGATGATGAAACTTAGTATACACTAGCGACCCGCCCCGGCTTCGCACGGGTTTAATGGATGATATTATACATAAAAACCTTCCTCATGAGTTACTCTATCTATTAAAAAAAACCGCATCAAAATCCGTTGCGTAGTTTTAAAGATTTGAGCGTTCATAGGGACATACAACATGACACATGACAGAAAAAGCGACTTTGTTTTATACTATGTAGTGATATAGTTAAGGGTTTAGAACTACATATAGACTAATTTTAATCCCGGAGTTGCCACAGGTTCAGCAGCTGAGGGCGGCGCCTAGTATATTATAAATGGATTTGGATTACTGAACGGATTTTGATTAAGTTTTCTGTATAGATAGACTGTTAGTTGGATTCAAATAAGAT
The DNA here is from genome assembly GCA_001586405.1 of Phoebis sennae. NCBI lineage: Eukaryota > Metazoa > Arthropoda > Insecta > Lepidoptera > Pieridae > Phoebis > Phoebis sennae. Next base: position 230,081 of record LQNK01000077.1, read on the forward strand.
ACCGTTTATTGATTTATAGACCCTGTAAATCAAGCGGAGCCGCGACTAAACGGCAGTCATTTTTATGAAAATCAAACATACCACAATCCTTTAGTATTTATTTCAATATGAATTCAAACATTGCCTCAATTAAATAACTGGCAACGACTCAAGCGAATTTCCTAGAGAGTAATGCACGTTCTATTTTTATTGTTCCGAGAAAATGCAGTTTTTACATTTCGCTCAGTTTGATGCAAGTTGGCGAGCGATTTACAAGACTTTCCGTGCAATATTTTAGAGAAATTCTTTAGTTCTAAGTTTTTTGACGTAGCAATGGTTTGCATTTACATTGCGTGATAAATTAAGTATATATGTATTTGAATATAGGTATAATAATTATATTGAATAATATAGTTTAAGAAAGAGGATACATCTATCAACAAACTGTCCTACAGTTTACAGGTAGAGTAATATGTATGATAAATTTATAATAATTTTATGGAAATGAATAAAATAATAAATTTATGCTGTTGATGTACTGCCTAAATGTATGCAAATTGAAATACGATTTGTGGTGTTCACGATATATAATAAATGTTAGCACACAGACCAGTGGGGCGCTAGTGTCACTTCTGACACTTCAAACCTGTCATCTGTGGCGTGCAGACGTATCCGTTGAGCTGTGTGCCTACTTACTGATATTTGAATCTTTTATTTAATGCTCACCTACAACCATAGGACATAACATTGGCGACGAGGAAAAACGCAGTGAGTGAAATATATTAATGACACACACAGTAATGTCAATAAGATAAATATCTGTTATCAGTTTGGTCGGTAATAATAGGGTTTGGTTCAAAAGGAAGGAGGGTAATACTAGATTTTGAAGTATTGCTTCGCATAATGCAATCGTTTAAACGATTGACAAAAAAGATATAAAATAATCTAAACCAATCTAGGATATTTTTGAATAATTCCGTTATACAAAATTTTACAAGAGTGGACTAGTAAGACTGTGAACTGTAGAAACATTTCATACTTAGTACAAAAGATGTTTTAAATCTAGAAGCAATCTAACGTCGTAACAGCACACGTAAATCTTTAGACACATTAAAAAGTTTATCAATAAGGTGAATTTTTCGATATTTTAGAAACTTTCTACTTATAATTACATCATTTTTAACAAATACATTTGTCGTTTTCATTATTATAATATTAGACTTAAAATAAGTCCAACTGCAATTTAAATAGTTTTACTATTATAAGTAATAGTGCATTAATATTTGGACCACAAAGAATGTGAAAATTAACCAACCTATTGCTGACCAAATCTGTTAACAAAACATGTATTACTCAGTATTCAATTTAATAGTTTCTGGTTAAAATAACCATATTGTACCAATGAGATATTGGTTGAATTGAAAAATATGGCAAAATGTTACAATCTGGGTAAAATTGTTGGCAAAATGTTAAAATAACCATATGGTTCCAAGAATAAATTTGTTGAATAGATATAGCTATTTAACACAAGATATATTCTCTTGGTCTCTCAAAATAATAATACCAAAAACATAAAGTAATATGTTAATAAAAAATAATAATAATAATAAAACAAAATAAAATAAAATCCTGTGTTCCATAAATTACTAAAATATATGACTTAAAATATTTATTGAAATATTACAAAATGAAATAGGAAAAAATTATTCCTTTGAATAAGTAAAACTATACAATATATTTGCGTTGATTCACACAATTTTTCCTAGCAGTCAAATTAATTAAATTTTAATTTGAATTGCATCAAGTCTATAATACTTTTTAGATCATAGTATCATTATAATAATAACAAAATTTATTTATTTAAGGTAAAGACCTATTGTACTGTATGTACACTATTTCTTCTAATCTAAAATTAAATTATGTGGACAATTTTGTTTTGGTTATGCAATTGTACGATTGATATTTACTAATGATATATGAACTAATGTACAAATATATATATTGTGTAACTGATTTTATCCCAAATAACGGGAAAATAGTACAAAAAAATAAAAACAAAATTACAACATGATTATAAGTACAAAATGTATGCGTATAATGCGCAGATTATAAATTATCATATTAAACTAGTCAAGTCAATATTGTATTTAATGTTGTAGCAAACATTTTGAATTCAATTTAATCAACTGAAAATATATTCTGCATTTAACAACAGGAAAATATTAAAAAAGCCAACAAGAAATAAAAAAAAAGAAACGAAAACATGCACAACTTGCGGAGGAAAATATTATAAAAATTGGTTTATTGTCTTTTTGTAAAATATAACATTTACTTCATTATAAACAAATAGAACAAATATAAGATAACCATGTAACCGTCGTTTTCAATATATCTTTCGAATCGTCGAAGAACAGCTGACAATGGCTGCAGAGTTATCACTGCAGGCAACGGAATTGAGTTTTAATTAAATTAAATATATAATTTAGTAATTTAAAATTAACTAAAATATAAAACAAGTTATAATTGATCTCTTTCGATAAAGTAAACTTTTACAAAGTTATAAAATTAAGAATATTACAATTTATTGGTTTTACAATTTTAGTGTCATATAATAACACAGACATAGTGAGAAAGCTGAAAAGAACTAAACCTTTTGAGTTAGTGTAGTTAAAAGATAACAATAAGTGCAGTGAAGTGCAGTGTAAAGAACACAATATAACAGTGTCTTTCATTTAATATAGACAATAATAAATAAGTCACTGGACATTTTCTTAAAAACTACTATGAGAAATTTAAGTTAGATTTAAATTGCTTATTAACCAACACGGCTAAATTGCAATAAAAATGAGGAATCCATTCAAGAGGACTTCTCATAAGAAGAAAATATTTAATATATTATGTAACACAATAGATACTTCTATTGTGTTATAATACTTTATAAAAAGTACTTACTTAAATAAAAATATATTTAATAACAATAAACAAATGTGATATTATTGAAATATCAAATTTGATATGGTATTATTAAAATAGACTTATTTATATATAAGTCAAAGCCAAAACAATGTTTGCATAAAATTTTTCCAGTGGTTCCATCCACTAAAAGTGAACGAGAGTGTATGACAATTCGATTGCGATGATGATGCTAATTCGACAATATACTTAGGAAAGATGGAATATTTATTACAGAAAGTTTTAATTGCATAACGATGTTTTTTTAATAATATTTTATTAGCATTTAAAAAAATACACTTTTCAGTTTCACTATGTAAGGCATTAATATTTGAGATACAAAATGAGCTTAGGGACGCAGTAATTATATGGTACTGGTTGAGTTATACATATATCGTTGTAGATACGAGTATGTTATATATGAGGAAGTTTGAGTTAATAATAAAATCTTAATATTTTTATCACTTTAATGTAATATATTTTGAAGTATAAAAAAGTATTTTATAGGAGCAGATTATTAATATGGACTACGGATTGTGACAAATCACACAGCTTTAAATTGGATGAAATACATTTTTAATTAGAAAACTAAAACTGAAAATGAATTCAACATATTACAACCCAATCGAATTCACTCGAAGGCAATGAAAAAATGTAAATATTGAGACAAAATAACAGAAGTCTCAAATTGTGTCTACTGTCCAAAATGCAACACAAAAGCCAACAACAACAAAAGAGCCTATGAGGCAATAATAAGATGGTAGAGTGATTCAGGTTTCTTTTCTGCATTTAATTTGTTTATATGTGTACCAAATGCAGTTTCAAAGGTCATTTCTACAAACTTTGTAAGTTCAAGATCAATAAAAGCCATTAAAAACAGCCATTAAAAAATAAAAAAAAAGAAAAGAAAGAAAACTACAATAATATGGAACTTCAAAAGGAGTTTACATCAGTTGACTGACTGTTTGTCACATTTATTTTGAAATCATAATATGTAGAATCTAGTCTTATCTAGAAATAGTATCGCTAATTGATTAGTGATAATAATAAAATACCGAGATGCCACTTTAGTAAAAGTAAGGCATTAAGGAAGTAATATAGAATTATATAAATTTCTATATATGTACATCAATTCTGATTTCATAATTAACAACAGAGAAAGGAAATTTAAAAATCCTTTTAAAGAAATAAAAATAATTTTAAATTATTATAAGTAACTAAGAATTTAAATAAAAGTCAAGAAAAGAAAACCTTGAATACTTTCTTAATTTCTACATTTGTCAAATAATTTTGATACTCAAGCATTACTTATACTATACTGATATACATTCAAGGTGGTAAACATTTATTTATGCATTTATAATTTAATATGTATGTTGAAGCGTATATGTATTTTTTTTTTAAATTAAAGAATCGCATATTGGCATTGAAAATTTATTTGCAATCATTTTCATAGCTTGTAATAGGGAGTATAAATGATTAGTAGTTGTGGGTTTAAATCAACGTCTCGGATAAAATGTCTATGGCGTTAGAAATCTTTTGAATTAATAAAATCTTTGTATACTTTTCGTGTTCATAACATCTCCTAATGAATCATTGTTAAATTATATATTTTGAAATGATTCACAAAAATCCAATGAGTAAAAACATAATAAAATATAATTATTTGAGTAGGATTGAATCCTAACCATGAAAATTTACAAAATCAAAAAGTCCACGGGGAAATCCATATTGTCCATCAGTTCCTGCAGCGTTTGCAAACATTATAGACAAATGGTTAATTAAAGTA
>LQNK01000077.1:235575-255463 GCA_001586405.1 Phoebis sennae
CCGTTACATAATCCTATCGCATTTATAATATTAGTAGATAATATAAATGCGAAAGTTTGTGAGGATGTATGTATCCGATTATTATGACACTTGGTATACATAGACTATAGAATATATGCCACTCAGAAAAGATGCAGAAGTCTAATGGTGAAAGAATTTTTGAAATCGATCGATCAAGCAGTTTTTGTGTTATAACCTTACAGACATATATATAAAAACACAAATGTTTCCGATATAATAATTGTGAACATTTTATAGTTTATAGTGTAATCACAATCCTTAATTAATAACTTGCTGTCCACAAATCACCAGTCGAAAAAAAGAAAGCAACTTTTTATAGAAACTTAAGTTCTTTTTTAGAATTGAAGCAAAATGAGAAATAAATGAGTTATATTTTCACTTATAACCGAGTCTTAGAAAAGTCGTTTCCCAAGAACGTGGAGAAAATATTAAAGATTTTCTTATATTTTATAAAAATATTCTTTCAGCTATTTGTTATGCATTTGCTTTTGATTAACGACTTCAGGGAATCCCTCACGAGATATTATAGTTCAAATAAACCCATTTTGTGCTATAAAGAATATTCTCACATCGTTTTTGCGTTATGTTTTAGTAAGAAAATACTTCTAGAACGTTCGTTTGATTTATAATGATGATAAGTTAACAACCGGCCAAGTGCGAGTCAGAATCGCGCACGAAGAATTCCGTATGAAGGGACGTATATTTTTATTTTTAGTCCTAGCCTACCCGCCCTCGCTTCGCTTCGGTTAATCAAAAAAAAGACAATAAAAGCGTAACCAATAAATAATATGCCTTCCTTCACAACTAATCTTTCTTCTGTTGAAAACCTTATAAAAATTCATTCATTAATTTTCGAATTTATCGCGTTCATTCAGATACGAGAACACGGCCGTGACGTCTCTTTATACTATGTATAGATTTCTTGTTATAACGGCAAGGAAAATACATAATTTGTGAAAATATTAGCTTTTTAGCATCACGGTTTATGGGGTACAGCCAGTACAGTAGTAGAGGTTACCTTACCTTTTTTACCTTTTAGGTACGGAACCCTTCAAATGGTTCAACCCTTCAAAACCCTATTTTGGTTCTATTTAATTGTATTTTTTAAATATAATATTCTTTTGAAAAAAGATAGGCACGACCAATTTGATACCTTTCAATTTTTTCAACCAAACCTTGTCAAGGTTACAACAAAAAAAAATCCAAATTGATCTAGTGGTTCTGAAGTTATACAATACTTCAGATATGAAGGAAATTTTCACATCATAAATAATGAGAATTAACTATTTACTAGTGCCCTATACTCACGATCTTTTAAAAAATCCAATTAAACAAAAAATTCAATTAAGACGCTTTATATAAACGTTAGTCCAGCACCAGGAATACTGTTGAAAGCGGTAGTTAGAAGCTACCCTTACCATAAGTTTTCATACTAATTAATCGCAAACGAAAAACATACGACACTCGCGTTAAAAACAACACTTTTACTCACAACAACATTTTTATAAGTGCCATTGATAAACGAATTGTTATATCAATAAAAATTTAAAAGTTACACACAAGATTTGCAATGGAATATATTTTATTTCAATGCAAACCTTTTGAAATAGCGTTAAACGTCCAAATAAAAAAACAACCTTATATAAATAAAAAAAAAGTATTAACCTTTTTACAATATCCTAACATTTTTTGACGACGTGTTACGGGGGCGCATTCTAAAATTACGTGTTTTCATGTTTTTTAAGGGCTATGATGTTTAATATCGTTATGATGTTTTAAATTATTCAACGATTATTATAGTTATGGAAATATTAAGGCTTGACTTAGTACACTATACAGGAAAAAATTTTTTTTTTACATTTTTTCAACGCGAAGACAATCACGGCATATTGTTTCACGAAAATCTTAAAATCCATATAAGATCACTTCTGGCCCAATAGACATAGTGTAATCATTACGCCAATCAAGTCATCACAGTCGTCAATTATAACTTAGCCTATCTATCTGAATGTATCTCATGGTAGGGGTAGGCATTTTGTGCCAGCTAGGCACGAGTAATTAATATTATCCAGTATCTGGCGCCGAGCCAGGAACTGGGGCGACTTTAGAATTCTTCAGGGCGCACAATTACTAAGTGTGTCCACTTATATTCGTACATTGTGGTCCCTTTCATCTTGCTTCACTGTGTATGTTTCTTCGGCATTGTGTGAAAACTAGGTTGGAGTAGCTAAATACGATCTAGTGCTTACGTCTATGCTTTTCATTACAAATTTGTATGCATACTGATCTGAGAGGATCTTAGAATTTCTCAGCGCGCACAATTACTAAATATGTCCACTTATATCCGAACGTTGTGGTGGTTCATCGACTTCACTGGCGTTTATTTAATGTTTCTTAGATATTCAATGAAACTGAGCTTTAAATAGGATATGACGCTTGTTGTGTATACTTATTATTATAGATCTATATGAGTAGATCACTTCACTACAGCTTCATATGAGCAGATGAAAACGATTCGTAGGTATCGGTTATACTATGACGTTCCGTCGATTAAAGCAACCGGGCCAAAAGGACTTAAGAATTCCTCAGAGTGCACAATTATTGTGTCCACTTATATTCGTACATTGTGGTCCCTTTCATCTTGCTTCGCTGCGTTTTGTATGTTTTAAGAAGGTATTGTAAAAAGACTCGGAACCCTTTTAATGATAGATATTGTCATCTTGCGCTTTTGTTGTCTGTACATTTATTGAGAAATTTGTACAGTTATATAAAAAAAGTCTAGATAGCAAGCTTCGTATGTTATTTCAAAAGTATTGTTTATATTTCATAGGTTAACTTTTAAACCCGTTTTGCATCATCTGACGGCCTTTTCACCGAGCCCAATCGACGTTTATTAATATTTGGGATTCTGTCTTATTTATAGTTTGACACCTTTTTAGTAACAGGATATGAGCAAAAAAGAAAAAGGATGATAATGAGTATTACAATTTAGGGTGGCTTTAAACTGTACAAAAAGTTTATAGAATGCATATTGATAATTTTATTTTCAAAATTATGCCAATTTCTTGACGGATACGTAAACAAAATATATTATGATAAATGTATTCCTTCAAAAAATGGTCGTAAAAGTTTATTCCATTCATGTAATAAGTTGTTTTTCGCAATAAATCCTGTTTTTGACACAGGTGGGATCCGCCGAAAGTTTGAATAAAAGCATTACGGTATATTAAAGATACGACAAAGTTGTCGAAAATGTTTCGAAACAAATGTTTGCGTCGATTTATTTCTTTGTCAGCTGGTATTGTGATTGAAAGGAAATATTTTATAAAGGACAAAGTGTAAAGGGAATTTTGTGTGTTTGTTTATTGAAAAAGCTTTGTATTTTTTTCATGTTCGCTTTTTGTTTTGACAGTTTGTAGAAATGTTTTTATATGAGAATATATAGCAAGAATACGGAATACATAACACTAGATACGAAAAAAGGAATATATTGTAGTTAAAAAGTTGTAAATTTACATTTTAGATTTTAAAGACAAATTAAAAAAAATTATTATTAATTAATTACAGGAAAGAAAAACAAATTGAAATAAGTTAGAACTGTTAATTAGTTTTTATATCTATCAATGTTTTTGAAGACTTTCTTATTTAATAATGGATTAATTTACTAAATTAAATAAAAAAAGCACAATAATTACAATGTGTGTATTGCACAATGGTAATTAGTATCATTTACATTATTTATTTTTAATATCACAAAGTTTCAGTCTCATTCCTAAAACAATAGGCGTATTTAACTCAATTGCATATAAAGCCGTAGAATGAAGCTAGTATTTAGGACCCGAGAGAGGTGCCCTGTAAATGAGTAATGGGATCGAGTTGTCTGCGTTTGGGCTTATCTTTAATTTACCACTAAATCCTGGGGGTATTCAGAGAAAATTGAATTATTATGAGCTTGTAGTTAGCAGTCCTTAATTGTTGTGAATGACGGACGTATTTTTACTAACGCATTTTATTTTACATTTAAAAATTGAGTATATTTTGCTTGTATTAATCTTCAAGGCGATTATGTTTTTTACACAATGCAGTAGCATTAACAAATAATTGTTTATACAAGAACGTTGTATGGAGTAATATATTATAGATGTATTTAAAAGAAAAGCAAATATATTGTTTGTATATATTTATGGTGAAACTATTATATTAGTGAATCAAGTGAAAACTTAAACTTCATAAAATCTTTTGAAAAAGATATATAAGTTTATCCAATCATTGTTTCTGATAAGTTCCACAAAATTCTTGGAAATAATTTTCTAGTTTTGCAAACTGTTTGTTAACGTTCAAACGGGCGGCCATGACAGTTGGTACAAAGTTATAAACTGCACCGCAACGCCATCTGTTGCCAACTTCACGCTCATCGAACTGACAATAACTTTGACAACAATTGTGGGATTTATTATGTTATGTTAGTATAATTTATGGAGGCAGAGGACAATGGTTGGGAATTCATTGATTGTTTTTAATTTGGAAGCAAAATGCTCAGTTTCAGATGTTTTTTGTTTTGTTATTTTGATCTGTGGATATTACTTCTTTCATGTTGCGCAATTTTTCCGATATGCAGCGTTGCTTGGAGGAAATCGTTAACGAGCGATAACGTCGCTCTTCGCATTGTGTGCGTCTGTATATTTTTTTTTGTACGCAATCCTACCTACTTGTATTAGAATAGGATTTACAGAGGACAGGTTTTTCCGTGAATGAAGGTGCCACTGGTGGATCAAGTTCACGTCGAGGATATTGGGCAGATTTCGCAGTTCGACTTGTTGCAAGTATTGTTTTAATTCCTGGAGTGTACTACCTGCAACTGCAACGTATCTTTTTAAGGGTTCCAAACCTAAAAGGTAATAAAAATTTACGCCCCAAAATAGAACCGACTTCCTCGCTCTAAAAAGTATAAAATAACTTTTATATCATTTTTGTTGAAATCTATACAAAGTCGGTGCAATCTCTTGTTAAATTGAAAATAGATAAAGGCACCAACTTTTCTCCTCATATTAATGTCGAAAAGGATAGAATGGGATAAAATGTATATTGTATATTTTTAACGGTACAAAAAAGGAATGTTATTGCTTAATTAATCATCTAAAACGGAACGGTTTGATAAATAATAATTATTTAGTCCAGGTTTAAACCTGACTTACTTAGACCCTGTTTTGTAATAAGACCGATATAGTTTTATGTAAAACTTATGGTTTTGTAACTGTATAACCATATGTATTGCTTCCAATAGGTCGCGTAATAGCTTGTTATATTATTGATTTGTGACAAATTACGTTTAATACGGTCCTCATGTAATATTTATTGCAACAATACTGCCAATCCAATTTGTGTATTCATCATGTTATTTCATTTTATAGTAATTTATTCCATAAACTATATCGATATAATGACTTTTATTACGTCTGTACAAAATCCGGAACGATATAAAGCTTGACGTTCACATATCGGCATCGTATGTATTGAACTGTATATTATTTAAAAAGATTAACATACAATGTGTCCTATAATTCAAGGATAAAACAGCACAAGACGGTGGGTCTACTCACTTGAGAAAAAATTAAATTAAAATTCTATCTAACTTATTTTTTGAGTTGTAGAGAAAAACTTAATTGCTTAAAAATTGTTATCTCCTAAGACATTTGTAATGTCGACACGTCCACAATTTTACTTATATATTTTTGTATCGTAAACTTAAGTAGTACCGCTAACCACCATAGTCAATAAAATTACCAGAATACCTGTAGACATTTTCCAAATTTTTTACCTTTATTTTTTATCCCTTAAAATTAAGTATGAGGCTTAGCAACGCTAACCACGTGACAGCAATAAATTTTAAAAGGCTGATGTTTACAAGCGATACTCTTCCTGATTTGCTAAAAAACCCGACATTGAAATAAGACTTGGCATGTAAATAGCTTACTGAAAGCATCGTAATTTAAAAACATTTACATATATCTGTGAATGTCATAAGGGTGGTTTTTCCTTAAATTTTGAGGCTTGGCAACGCTAATCACGTGGTAGTCATAAATCTTGCAAGGCTGGTGTTTACAAGCAATACTCTTCTTGATTTGCTTAGAAATCCAATATTGAAATAGGGTTTTTGGGTGATTTGTAAGTAGCTTCCTGAAACGTGGTTAATCTTTGATGAAAGATGTTTCGTGTTTTCTCAAATGTCTGATTTTACTTACTATTTGTGTAAATATTACACAGATTTTAGTATTTAATAACGGTACAGTCGTTAGTCTCGCCAAAGCTCGAAAACAGCTGAACCGATTTGACTTATTTTAGTCTTGAAGTGTTTGCGGAAATTCAGGGAAGGTTTAAACGGAGGGAAAATATGAAGAAGTTGTGAATGAAATTGAGAATAGTAAAAACCACAATTGCATTTTCTCATACAAATAGTTTGTATCTGTCAATCCAAAAATAGCGGTACTAAGTTCGCCGGGGATGTTAGTAAATATATGAAAAAAAACTTTATATTTGGCTTTAAATGGTTCTCCTTACGGATGTTTATATAGGTTGCCTGGAAGAGATCGCTCTTTAGCGATAAGGCCGCCTTTATAGCCCATACTTAAATATTGTTTTATTATACCTCAAATGTCCTATGTTTTAAGATTGTGGTGCTAAATAAAGTGTATTGTATTATATTGTATTGTTTATAGTTCTGTAAAAATTGGCCTACCTTAAACTTGTGTACATTGTATCATATGGATATTAATTATCTTCCTTGTTTCATAATATAAAGCTGCATTAACGCTGAGTGCAATATTCAATGTGATAAAACTTGGTAATTTATGTCACGGAAATTGCTAAATACACTTTGTAGCTTTATTTCGTTATACAAGACTTATGATACTATTTAAATTTTGCGGCGTATGTTTAAAATAAATGCAATGAAAAATACTTGTCGGTCATTATGAAACATTTCCAAAAAGTTATATATGCTATAAAATTTATTTTATATTTATATATCTTATAAAGTTATTTACTTTATTTATCGTTTCACATGAAATATTCCGTTTTCTACAAGCGATTGTCTACGATAATATTATAAAGAGGAAAACTTTCTTTGTTTATAATGAATAAACTCAAAAACTAGTGCACCATTCGAAAGCTGCATTATATACGAGTAACATTATGCTACGAGAGCGGAGTCGCGCGGATCAACTAGTCTGAAAGCAATACGTGTTTTTTATTTTATGCAGTAATTTTCGTTTTATTTAACGATCCGTTTTTAATTTCTACGCATAAAGCCATAGATTAAACAAATCAATACAAACGTGAAAGTCTTATAAAAAGGTATAAGTATCTAAAGGGACATTTCTAACATAGTCGTACTTCTTAGCTGTATTAAAATACAGCCAAGTATGTCAAAGGTATCTCTAGGTGTCGCAAGAGATGTCGAGTGTCGGCACTCGGACTTACGCTTTCATCTTACGAGTATCTTCCTTTTTATATGAGAATACTTATTTGATATAGAAAAGGTAATCGTTACGGTTATTTAAGGTAGAAATCCCACGGGAACGACAGATATACGCGGATGAAACCGTGAGGCACAGCTAGTATAGATATTATAAGCAATTAATTCATTGTTATCGTATATTTTATTTTGGTTTTATTTAGGAGTTTTTGTTTGTTTGTATAAATTATATGATAATATACTAGAATTATATAAATACTTATTAACATTATATAACGCATGTTACCATGCCCCTACGGGGCACATGTATCTTTAGATTATAAGTTAATTTAAGGTATATGCTATAACAATATTAATAAATAAATAAATAAATATTTATATGAACGAATATATCAAAACATTCGCCAATAAATACCGAGCAACCACCATATGAAAACGCAATTTGAAATCCATCATAAAATCGACGCGCGTAAATTTTTAATTCCCATTAAAAGTTAAGAGTATACATAAATCAGTGACACGGAAGGAGTCCTTTAATACCGTTGATTTTCAATTACCGCGATACTTCACGGTTCACTTGGTTTGTGCAATAACCCTAACGTGTAACTGAACGGAATTCTAAATTCAAAGTTGCCAATACACGCATTTTTGTTCATATGGCAATTCTTAACGGAAGAGTTATACTTTTATTAATCTAACATTAAAAGTAAATGGCATATATTAATCAGTGGCAGGGAAAGAGTCCTTAAATATCGTTGATTTTCAATTACCACGATACTTCATGGTTCACTTGGTTTGTGCAATAACACTAAAGTGTAACGGAACAGAATTCTAAATTCAAAGTTGCCAATAGACGATCATTTTTGTAAAAGATTTCTTTATTATCACTGAATTTCATTCGCGATACTATACGGTTCACTTGGCTTGTGAAATAACCCTAAAGTGTAACATAACGGAATTCTAAATTCAACCTAGCCAACATATGTGCATATTTAGTCGGCTATGCCAAAGCTTGTAGGAAGAGTTATGCTTTTATGAATTTAGCATTAAAGAGTTAATACAAATTATTTGCACGGAAAGATAATAGAATTTTAAATTCAGAATATCCAAAAAACGATAATTTTTGTATTTGGTAAAGCAAAGAAAGATATTGTTTGTTCATCTAGGATCAGAAGTTATTGCGTAAATCAGTGGCACGGAAAGAGTCCTGGCTTTAATACCGATGATTTTCAATTTCACCGATACCTGACGGTTGACTTGGTTTGTGCAATAACGCTAAAGTGTAACGGAACGGAATTCTAAATTCAACGTAGTCGATTCATGGTCTATTCGTTTTAAAAACTTGTACCATGTAGTTTCTATTGCATATTATTCATATAAGAAGGGCCTATGTTATTGCATCTTGAGTTAAAACTTGGACGTAGTGACTTCCACGCGAAAAGTAAACATTTTCGTCTTTTTCATGTTCTTTAATCATCATATACTCAACTCATGATTCTATAAGCTTAGTGCTCTCACCTTTCAACGTATGCATTTGAAATTATATCAAATCTTTTCCTCTTTAACTGGCTTGCGTATAAACCCATCCGAATAAGAGCATAAAACGCGTTTCAACATTTCTACAAAAGTTTTACTGGAAACGGTCATTCATGGTTCCATAAATTGAAGCTCTAAAAGTGTTTTATGCATTAAAATGGCTTCTCTTCACAATTTTTATTCACGTACTGATTGACAACGACACAGGCATCAAAGGATTTTCTCCGCATGGCATAAATTTCATAGTATTCGTTCGAAAATTCATGAAAGTTGAGGTTTATTTTCGTTTCAGCGCACTACATTCTATACGCAACCGTTAATACTTTCGAGCGGATTAAAAATTAAAAGACTGTTTACCGTTTCACGTTATTTAAAAATCTTTTTAAGCTGCGCACGTCACATATATTTGAAAACGAATTAAAGCTTCAGTCGTCGGCTTTTTGTGCTCTATCATAATATTTCTTATGTCCTAAGAAATATTCATTTCAAGAATTTTTTGAACTTAATTCTGGTATATATCATTTCATTTGAGTTCAAGCTTATATTTTTGTGTAGTTGAAAAAGTTATATTTTCACCGTACCTCCAAATATTCAACAAATATGAAGTATGAGGATTAATACATAGTCCAGTACAATATAAAAGAATACAGTACAATACTATACGTATTATCGTATTATCCCGTTCCCGTAGGATTTTCGGGATCAAAACTATCCTATGTCATTCCTGGGGTTTCAAAGAATCTTTATATAAAACGTCATCCAAATCGGTCCTGTAATTTCGGAGTCTATTCAATACAAACAAACAAACAAATCTTTCCTCTTTATAATGTTAAGAATAGAAGAACAAATTACGTATTTTCATATTTAATTAGGTAAAAGCGTATTTATTTTAGTTTGGCGAAAGAACGAGTTAAATACTTTCAACTGTCGCGTTCAGAAACGGAATTAATGAATGACTCGACTTGACTTGTTAACACGACGTTCTACAAACTGTAGTTGTTATTTTCTATACTAATATTACTGGTATAAAGAGGAAATATTTGTTTGTGTATGTATGTTTGTAATGTTTTCATACAAACACTACTGTATCAAGTACAATATTTGTAGAAAACAACAGAAAACTCTACTAATTGGCATAGGCTATCTTATTATTGTAGGCTATGTATTATATTACGATAGCGAAGACGCGAAGTTATCGATATACTTAAAAATCATTAGATAATCATAATATAAATAATGTTTTTTTCAGATTAACATCCATATAATTTGTTAGTAAACATTGATGTTACAAACTGCTAGTATTTATTTAATATTATAATTGAATTACATTAAAAGTCATTCAATATATATATTATTAAAAAAAAAACATAAATAAGTTTATCTACCTTTAATACAATGCAATTTTATCCATTGTTTATATTAGAAAATTCTAATGAATGTGTTGTTTTTGTTTGCTTTCAAATGATTTCACTAAAAAGCGTGTCACTTTTATTGAAGTAATGTTAATATAACACAATAGTTGCTATACTGACAACAATTTTCAACAAACAAACCTGTATTTAAACAAATATAACATGTTACTAAATCAATTACTAACGGACATTCCCCGAGCTATGCTACGTAATATTCCCACTACAGGACACAAAATTCAACAAAACTTTTAATTAACGCCATTTTTAAAGACAGCCAACCGCGAGAACAAACCCGCGTGAAATTAATTTTGAAATGAAGCGTGTTTGTGAAAAAATTCAATTTAAACAGCGTGTTTTTTACAATGAAGATTATTAAATTTGTATGACATTTAAGTTTTGACACCTCACTGTAATATGAATTTATTCTATTAGTAACTTACCTTTATTCTACGAACAAAGTGTAAAAATATGTCATGAATGTTTTTGACGTGAATTCAATATGAATACCCGTATGTTAGTTTACCTTTGGGTATTCTAAACTTCGGAAAAATATTGAATAACGTAGACATTTACCGGGATATACGGGGTGTTATTGTAAGCGATTATTCTGTAAATATCTATTTTAATAATATTAACCAGGATAGTGATTTTGTTTGTTTGTGTTATCGCACTAATCTCAGGAATTATTGGTCCGAATTAAAAAAATCATTTTGGGGTAAATGGGTCATTAATGGAGGAAATACATAGAATTCTATACCATTATGCTACAGGATCAAAATTGCGTGGAATTGCTAGTAAATATATTTAAATTTAAAGTATATTCGAAGCTTGATGAGCCGCCGAGTACAACCGTATTACAAAGCTACAAAATTGCTGTTTGAATTTCATTAAGAACAATTATTACATGACCTTGTTTTGAAATTTCCGTAAAACGTTTTTATTCATGATTCAATCTTAAAAAATTGGGGCAATTTAAACATAATTTATTGAATTAAAACATAAATATATTTTCCGCGATACTCGGATTAGAATTTACAAGGTTGTGGCAAGCGATGGCTTTGGAATAATAAGTAGATACAATCGTACGTACTTTCAGAAACAGGAAAATATTTGATAATCCACTCACCAAAAAATATTTTTCTGAAATGCTTAGTTTTGAAATACTTACAGTAATACTGAAAGACAATAATATGTGAGAAAATATATTCAATAATCCACCCACACAAAGGTTTTTTTATGCTTTAGAACATTTTCAGGTGTAGTTACAATCTCAAGATATTATTTATTAAGGTATTATAATTTAAAGATAATGTAGTTGTATGAATTCCAATTACTAATGCATAAATACTGAAATATTATTCAAAACAGTCTCTCCATCTATCAGCGCAATATGGCGTAGTAGGATACGGCGTAGCAATCCGTAGTCAGCTACGACGTAGCAGACCGAAGCCGGCTACGGCGTAGACTTGTTGAACAACTGTAACTGTCAGAAACAATTGTAATAAGTGCACAAGTGCACACAAGTTAAAATAATAGTTTAGGATTTAATATTCATAAAACAGCTGGAATACAGTACAATTACATATGAAAGAACTCAAATTACAGTTAAAATATTTATGTTAATTTTCTATAATTATCTTTTTAGTTTTATCTTCTACTAACAAAAATATAAAAATGTTCCACGAATGTTCAGTTACAGTGTAGCTAATTTGCTACGTTGCCGTAGCACGAAGACTCGTTACATATTTTGTGGACACAATGTTTAAATTTAACATTTATAAATGTTAAAATATTGCTATCGTTTTTATTTACGCTTAAAACTTGAAACATTTTTTTTATAATCCAGCTTTTAACACTATTACAGCTTCATATTGATACTAATATTATTACAGAAGAAAATTTGTTTTTTAAACGCGCCAATGTTCAACTTGATTTGTTTTAATTTTTTCTCAATAAGATAGGCAGGTTTATGTGGATAGCTTTAGGCTACCTAGAATTAATGCGCATTTACATCAGTCGATTAGTCGGTAGATAGACCATTCGAGGAGTTCCCGCAAAACTACCAATGAAATTCACCGGTCGTTAAGTCGTTCGATTAATGCGTGCGAGGCTCCCCGCATGTGAGCTAACGACCAATGAAACTAGTCATTCGATAACTCAGTCGGTACAATGATCACAGAAAATGGTTTTTCGCTAGCGGACTGTAAGACGACCCGATTGGCGCAGTGGATACAACAATGGTCTGTTTCGCCGGAGGATGTGGGTTCGATCCCCACGAGTAAAAAATTATGATGTGATGAACTTGTAATTTTCTGTCTGGATGTTTAGTCATCTATAGTATTATGTATTTACAAAAAAAGTATATTTAAGTATGTCTATCAGTTATCTAGTTTCCATAGTAAAAGCTTTGCTTAATGATTAGATGGCGTTCGCGTTGTGTTAAATATCCAGGCATATTTATTTATTTATGTATAGCATGTGTTATACAGAGATCTCCCGCACCCCGCATGCATGCCCAATCCACTAAAGTAAATTACTACGCGAGGTACATCTTTTATACCATATATTGATTATCATATTAAAATAATGTGAATATCAATGTTACACCCGTTAAATAGCATTCAGCGGACGCAAGTGATGGGTAAATTATTCATGATTTATGAATATCTAATCAGTTGTGAGAGCTTCGATGGCACTGAGCGAAAGCAGCTTACACGTGGTTAGCGTCTTGTTATAATATGGCATTTGATTCAATAATCTTGTGTTATACTGAGTGTTTCAAATTAAGTGCTCAATATAATAATATTTAAAAATATAGATCAATTATTTTATGATAATAATAAATAAATAATAATAAATGATTTATGTGTATTTGATAGGACCTGGGTACATCCATGGCACGGGGTAAAAAGAATAATGTTAGAGTAGGATTTATTTTATATGATATCGGTGCTTTGAGCAAATATGTCAGTTTTTGTTAATGAAATGGAGGTTTATTCACTATTTTAATTCCTTAAAAATGAAATGGAGGATGAATTAAGGAATAAAAATAGTGAAAAAGCCTACATTTCATTATATTGATTCAACATTTACCTACATTTCATTAGCAAAAACTGTCATTTTTGCTAAAACCACCGACCAACGGTTATCACATATAATAAATCCTCGTACATTTTTAGCGAAAATCCTTTTGCATCCAAGGCGTAATTAAATTAAGGAATAGTAAGAAAAATCTACACTTAGACGAAAATATTATTACAGTCAAAGTTTTGTAGTTACAATAGAAATAATTGAATCTACCCAAAGTAGATTCAATTATTTCTGATTCAAGTATTTTCTTTCCTATGATAAAATAAGAATATGAAAGACTGATTATAATTTACTCATTAATTTTAATGCTTGTATTAATTTTACGATTTTTCTGGGGCAAAACCATAACCTTGAACGGTTTGCCATGTGATACAAGTACAAGGTGATATGATTTTCTGACGTGCTGGAGTAAGTTACAAAATCCCCTCGTGGGCTCTCCAGCTTTTTATATGCTTTGTTTGAAGGAAGGCTAGATAAACATCATAGCAAAATAAAGAATTAAGAAATTATCGGGTATTTATCATGGTTAAAGAATTTAATTTTCCAAAAAGAATACAAAAATATTTTCACTTACATGAGAACACTAAAATTATTTTTTGGCGAAAAGCACTTCTGCACTTATTTTTTAAACACATTCAAAACACACATAACAGCAAATGACATTGTATCTCACTGGAAAAGTATTCATAACTAATTTTTATAAATTATTATTATGTCTTGCGAGTACAATTTATTGTAATAAGTAATTTTACAATAAATTGTTATTCTAAGTTAAATTTACCAAGTTTCCTGCAGTATTCCAAATATGCAGTATCACTAAACTATTGTATTATAAGGTAAATGGCCCAATAGAATAATTTTAATGAACAAAGGCCCATCCCAGACAAGTTCGCACGTTTGCGCAATGCAGGTAAGTTTTGGATGGCCTGCAACTATTCTGAACGTCTACTGTAATGAAACCGTTTCCAAAACTATCCAGAGATTATCTGTTTATTCTACGTTTTGTGTGTTAAGGTTAGTGATCTTAAAATTAATGATATTTTGCTTTCCGTGTATTAAGGTTATATAACATGATATGATATTTTACGTCGTTAGTCTTTCGTATAAGAAAATTATTATTTAGTTTAAAGAGAATTACCGAATTTTTTTAAAGTGAAACCCTATATGCAAAAAATTCGTATTTATTCATAGGATCAATGATAAAAAAACCGTCACTATTTATACGAACAAATAAAATAGAAAAGCTATGCTTACTATATAATTATTAATCTTACTAATGTTATCAATGTAAAAGTTTGCGAGGATGAGAATAGCAAACGTACATAATATTTGCTACTCTTTTACGCAAAAACCACCTAACGAGTTTGACTAAAATTTAATAATAATATACCACATGCATAAGATTAACACAAAGGCTATATATAATTCCACGCGAGCGAGACCGACGACAAAAACTAGTAAATATATATTTAATTATGTACATGTTGAATTTAACTACAAACAAAATTATAAGGTTTTTCAGAGTCCTATCCACTAATGAGATTCTTTGAATTCATTATTTGCAAAGACAATAACCAGGTCAAAAGCCTATTGAAAACTATCAAAAGATTATTGAGAAGCGAGCTCGTCGAAAATAGCTTTATTCGCGATCTTTATAAATTTTCGATATTTCTAAGATATTTTTAACAAGTGCTTTGACGATTTCAGTCTTGTTGTCTTGTACTTAGTTAGAGATAAGTTATTGAATGAACTGAGGAATATCTTTTTATAAGAACACATTTAAAGTGCTTCATGTCAAAAAATGAATAACAAGTATAAGAATTTCGGGATACTATGTAAGACAAGATCTTTTAAAAATATTTATAAAATGATTCGATAAATTAACATAAACGTGTGTTACCACGGCCACACAATCAAGAATCTTAAATACCAAAACACTAAAAACAATTAAAAAGGAATTATAAAACTAACAACTTTATATACGAATGTAAATATTTGTAAAATGAAATCGAACCTAATTGAAATGTACTGTGATTCCACACAGCTGACCAATAGAAGTAGTCAATTGATAACAAATCACAGCAAGCCATAATGACTATTAGCAAAGTGAGGGTAGTTGGGTCGTAACGTAAATAAAACGTTTAGCGTAAAAACGCACATAATTTTTTCACAGGGAAATATGACATGCAGAACTTGTTAAAACATGAAATTGCAAAATGTTATTTTTAAATCTATTATATGAATATTAAAAGTGCAATTAAATTAAGTTACTTCAGCATTTAGCATTCAGCGATAGCATAAACCAATTGGAAAGACCACGTCTGCTAGCAAAACTCAGAAAACCGTTCATTTGGTCGTTTGTGGGAATTGTAATAGAATGAAAACGTTTGCTTTTTTGGCTACTACCCTGTTCCATTCAAAACTGTATAAAGCATTCAGCACCTTTCGTGACGCATAAAGGCACAAAACGTAACTAAACAAAAATAATTTTCGTGTTGTGATCTACCGACCGTGAGACGTACATTTTTAATTATTTGCATTACATTTTTGTCAAATAAAATCTAATCTGAAATTTAACACTTAGTATAACATACATGCATTTCCTCTTCCTCGGAACACTCCGAGCTTGCATTGTAATTTATGTGCAAGACCTTTCATATGATACCGCATTCGAGTATATTCATATTTACATCGCCTGCTTGACACGCACTACCCCTACTGATATACTTAAGATTTCCTTTTGTCCAAACTTTTCGCCTTCGAAATTTTATCTAGATATCGACAAATAGATAAATAAAAAACTTAAATACAAACATGCCCTTTCTTAGCCATTTCGACTCTTAAGACGTCGGTTCGTACAGTTAAAAATATTGATTAAAAACACGCAATCAAGACATATTATTTATTTTTACCTCAGCATACATTTACATGGTCTTCAAAATCACAACTTCAGCCAGTGTTGACTTTCAGAGAATCATTTACCAGGCCTCGTGAATTGTAATAGATGGACTTGTCTCGTTTGGAACACGCTATTTTGAATCCCATTGAACACTGGCTACCTTTATGAAGCATTCTTTGAAACAGAGAGTACACTAAATGGTTTTCGTGCAAGCTTTTGTGACATCGATTTTTAATTTGACAAGTTCTGTACCATTGCACATTGTTACTGTCATAAAATCTGAGAAGCGATTTTATAGTAGCGAATTTAAAAAAATAAATAAATTTAGATTTGAGTAGCACTTCAACTTTTTTGGTAAATATTACCACTTATGTTTTTGTATAACAATATATTACTTTAATTTTAATTTGGGATGAGTTGTCTTCATATTTGAAAGAATACTTCAAGAGACTGTCATAGAAATGAAAAATGCATCGGTTTATTGTTCTTTGATGGATCAGTCATAAAAAAAGATTAACCGTAAAACCGAGACAAATGCAAATTCATATGAACTGCCTTGAAATCTTATGAATTATAAGTATTTTGTGAATGGTACCAAAATATTCCGAGAGCTAAGAACCTTTTTTGCGAGGTGTTTGAGGCAAGCTGATAACTTGTCTGATGCCTCTCCTATTATACCCCGACATATAAGTGTAGACCTAACTGTGAGTAGCGGGGATAAATTTAAATAAACCCTGAAAATTAAAAAAAAAATTATATATTTACTACTAAAGTCGTACCTCTGTAAAACAATTATCCATGTTAATTTTTAACCCTCATCTGAAATGTAAATCCAATGTTTCGAACTTGTTTCATTTACAATACAAATACAAAACTAGTTTAAACAGTCGTTAGCTTCAACTGGACGTACAAAGCGCTTGAAGTTAAATACGACCATAGAGCATAATTCGCTATAGAGCGGTGCACTGAACTCGACGCGGGTAGACGCGTAACTTCCAATCTTTGTCCTTAGTCAAATTGAACTATGAATGTAATGACGTTCCTTTGTAGGTGTTAAAATTTACATGGATATGGATTGTACTTTCAGTAGATAGATAATAATAATATTTATGAATTTATAACGTTACGTTATCTATCCGTTTACGCAATAACAAAAAAAGCAAATGTAGATAGATATATAACAGTTAAGTGATATTGCCTTATACATGTTGTGTAGTTAGTAAAGCTACTGAAACATGTTCGTAATATACATAGATATATTAATACCCAGCCAATTGAATGATCATTACATCATAATAGATTTATCGACTGTGCCAACCGAGTCAACTTTAAAAGTATTTAAAACATACACTTGATATAAAGAACAACATTACATTGTGAACAACATTATACATTGTGAGCGCTCTATACCTATTTATGATCCAAGAACACAGTATTTGCTAGTTGTACGAATTCTCGATTGACCAACTTGAAGTTTTATTACATGCTATTTTACCTTTTACTGTTTACTTTTACTTTTTACTGAATACTTTGTTTATACTGAACTGTTTATAACAGAACTTTTTTGTGCGATTAAGACTGATGGAAAGCCAAACACGTAGACCAGGTAAAATAAAATAATACTTTTTTTATTAAAATCTATTTTATTTTGTGTTAATAAATAAAAATGTAATAACATTGAGGAGTAACTATAAAAAACATATTATCACAAAATAAATACGTACAGGAGTTAAACTTGTGTATGGTTGTAAATTTTCACTCACACATACATGCTATGCATACAGATACAGAGGCCTGTTTCAAGCAGATGACTTTCGCATTCAGTCTGTTCCGACGTGACCCAAACCCTGTTACGATAGACGCACACACAAACACGACAGTGTAGTATGTGTGTGTGTGTGCGTTGCACGCACGTGTTTTGTATTGAATTTGTCTTTGCCGTCTGTATCTTACTTTGTGTTACCCATTAACATTAAATGAAAGTAAACAATTTAAACATTAATGAATTAAGTGATTATAATTAGGCTTCATTATTAGAAAGTTACTACTGATAAAAAACATTAATCGTTGTGTTAAACCTTTTAACCTTTAGAGTTCATAGTATAAGCCCTTTTTAGGAAGGTAAAAGAGGAGACTCGCCTTGTATGGAATTACGAGCAAAACAATTAGTTGCGGTGACGTAGCTAACCTCAAATGAGATTAGGGACGTAGATGGAAGGCGAAGGGACCTAAGCCGTCAAACAAAACGCGATTAATGTTTGCTTATACTTGAAGTTTAATCTACCCTATAATTATGCTGAAGTAGCTCAATACTATTTTTTTTAATTTTATGAATGACTTAAGGTTTAACTACATATTCTTACACTAACGTTCAATCGCTAGAGATGATTCAATATCGCTCTGTCTCTTTCTCTCTTGATAAGAGTAACAGTGACAGTGACAGCATGATAAAAAGCCTTAATGTCGAGTATTGTCTCCAGATTTGGGCATAATATTAATAATTAATGTTTAACTAATGTGGCACGTTGTTTTTCCTTTTAAAGTTTAAACTATAATAATTTCTTTGGTAGGAAGGTAAAAGAGGAGACCCGCCTTGTATGGAATTACACCCAAAACAATTAGTTGCGGTGACGTAGCTAACCTCAAATGAGATTAGGGACGTAGATTGAAGGCGAAGGGACCTAAGCCGTCAAACAAAACGCGATTAAAGTTTACATATACTTGAAGTTTAATCTCTTCTATACGGTGATTATGGTAATAGTTTCGTTCAGTACTTAGTAATTTATTACCACACTCTAATTAATACATATAGACGAAACTGTCATATAGACCCAAATCTCCTTCGATAAATGTTGACATTTTCCGTTCGTGCTAATTATTCAAGGATAACAAAAATTTGTATTATATTGCATTTTAAACTCTTAATCAAAATTAAGTTTATAATGCGAAAATATCGTACGTAATATGGGTAACGATTTCGCCAACTTCCTGACTTAGGGCTGTTATATCCCTTTAAACCTCACCAGGTTGTCTGGCAAAGATCGCAGCTTTACGATAAATGCCAGACCTAGTTACACAAAATAAATAACCTTTTAGTTTACCAAATATTTACATTTTTTCAATATGGTAAAAATATAGAATTGTGCTGCTTAAGTTTATTTATAATAAAAACATATAAAAAATTAAAAAAAGTATATTTTTAAATATTTTGCGAAATTCTTTTATACCCTTTATATCTCAATAGAGTAATTTTTTAATAAATATGGCCGTAAATATGGATTAATGAAAGTATAACCCAATTACTTTGGATCGATTTCAGTTGGCACATTTTTATTCGCTGAAAGAACCTTTGTGTGAGACGTAAAATGGCTTTATATTAAAAACTTCATAGTGTATGGAACTTAAACCAAGCCAAGGAATTAAATGAGGCGTTGTATGGACTAAATGTTACTTTAT
>LQNK01000077.1:260253-301576 GCA_001586405.1 Phoebis sennae
GCGGTTTGCGGTTACATATGCTACGGTTGAAGCGAAACTATAGCTATCTTTATTACCACTAAAGACAAAGCCCGTGTGTAAGCGAGATGGATATGGGTTTAGTTATTTGTAAAGTTTGTCATATGCCCGGTTCCTATAAACAACGGAACGTCATAGTATAACACAAACGAATGGTTTTCATAACGGGCGGTTCTAATCAACCAATCAGAACCAAGTTTTGGTAGATATGTTAACGTCACGTTCCTTATAGAAACGCTTTAGACTTACGCCTAGTAGAATATTGTACTGCCCGTAAGTAAAACAACTCGTTTTATTTTTATAGGAACTGGGCATTAATGTTTGCGGAGAGTCAATATGAAAGAAGTTGACGGTATGTCGTGTGTGGTAATATTACGAGTGTCAAAGTCTGTTTTTAGACGCTTTTGGTGAACAATTCACGACTTATCTTTCACTTTTATAGCAGAAAAAAGACATTTATAACAGAAAAGATATGACCCTCTTCTGTGAGAATATACTAAAATATTTACTTTTACACGCTTCATTTCACCAAACGTCTAGTTCTACGGTATTTAAACATAGAGATAAATGAATATTATCAGTATTTGAACTCAGCAGTAAACTTTACGAGCGATTTGCGATATGCTATGGTCCAAGCTAAACTATAGCTAGCTTTATTACCACTAAAGACAAAGCTCGTGTGTGAGTGAGATAGATAGGTTTAGTTATTTCTGAAGGATATTTGCAAAGTTCGTATTAATGGTTGCGGAGAGTCGATATGAAAGAAGTTTGCTGAAAGTATTCCATGTGTAGTTATATTAAGGGTGGTCAACTGTTTTGTTTTAAGAGTTATTTCGTACATATTGCCACTTTCTCCTGTATCATAGAAACATTAATTCTTATTATAAACAGCAAATAAGTCTCCTTTTTATATCAGTGTGAATGTGATGTTGGACCTCTATTCGTTATAATGAGACAACTGCAAATTACATCATGAGAGTAGCACTATTAGTATGCCTATCAGTAGCCTGTGTTCCTCATTCCTCTCCTATCATATTCTAGTCCTCTACCAATTTCCTATCATTAACCCTCTATTTACTTCTAGCCGACAAAGCATCTATATATATGTATATGTCAAAGCATATTGTAGATGTTCATGGGTTGCGTTCAATCACTTAACATCAGGTAAACCATATGCTCCGCTTGTCTGCTCTAATATAAAAAAGTATCATAATTTACTAATTGTTTTATGTATAGTATCTGTAGATACTGCTGCTAAGTTATTTAACACGTCGTTGGATTGTATCTCTTTATTAAAATAGGATATTGGGTTCAACAAATGAAACTGAGAATTTCCTCTGCACAATCACACGTTTATAGAGTTAAGGGTTCACAGAAAAAGGAAGTATATATTTTGACAAAAGAGTATAGTATTGCCAACGACAATTTTTTTTTAAATAAAATTATATACTTAACACTCTTGAATGGTCATTGTATTATTTCGTGTAGGGAAAATGTAAAATACAGGAAGATTTTTATGACGTCGAATCCCGGACGTTTTCATTATCGTTAACAACTGTACATTGTTCTCATAAATATTAAACCTTCATAAGATTCACGGGAACGTGATAAATAGCCCAAATTTAATATTATCATAAATTTAATACGTCTAAATAAATTGGACATTTTCCCTGTGGATTATCTTCATCTCGTAGTTGCTACGTGATATTACGCGAGATAATATATTTCATGTATTGATTATAATCGCTAAATTATAGATTACCTGTATATATTACTAGCTGTTCCGTGCGGTTCCTCTTCCGTAGCATAATGTTATATAGCTTCTAGCCTCGATTGGGGACTTAAACCGGTAAGACATAACTTTAAAAAAAACCCGTACCGGTATTTTGGTTTAGGTTTTCTATTTTCGTCTTTGATCAAGCATAATATGATCATTTACTCTTCTGATCAGATGATATGTAATTATATAGTTTGTATGTATTAGATAAAAGTTATTTTAACTTTTGCAAAAAAATAAAACCGACTTCTTCACACTAAAAAGTAGAAAATAACTTTTATTTTATATTTGTTGAAATCTATACAAGGTCGGTGCAAAACCTTGTTAAATTGAAAAAAGGTAAAGTAACGATTTTGTATAGATCGAGGAGTTCCCTAGAATATCTTCTACAAGCCTTGAACCAAATTTCTGTGAGATCTCACTGACACTACTATATCTACTTTATAATTATATTTTTCAAATCGGTCCATAAATGCCGGAGATATGCAGTAATGTACATAAAAAATACGGTCTAATTGAGAACCTCATTTTTTGGAATTTATTTTAAATATTGTTTAAAGAAATTTATATAGCATCCAAAAATATTCTCATATTATTTAGAATATTCTGGAGCAAGAGAAAATCTCGGGAAAATCCATAACGTGTGGATGACGCTGTTGTACTTATTTTATGTGCCTATTTTACCTTCATTTTAAGGAAAAAACTCCAGTATCTTTCTTGGTAAAAAGATGAAACATTTTTTCTTATTATACTAAGACTTCTGCCTTCTATTATAGATTTGCGGTTATACCCACAACATTTGTGATAAAAATGATGCAGAAAAAGACATTGTTATGTTTGAAATAAAATAATTTTGTACAGTTTTAATGAAAACATGTCACGCTTCAGTGTGTATGGAATACATAATTTGCAAGAAATATAATTAAAATTTAACATTCCGTTCGCTTTTCCGACTTAAATACAACAAAATGTATAACTGGTTAAACTCATTACATTTAAATAATTTCACTGTTTTTCAAAATGAAATGAGCAGTGAATTACATTGGTCATTATCGATTGGAAAAAGGAACCATGATTCTGAAATATAAAACAACAGAAAATAGGAAGTACTTATAGATTAGCATTTTCAGTTTTTAGTCTATCTAACCTATGAATGGCATACACTAATCTAGAACAGATCTAGATTAGAACCTAAATTATACTTTTTCTTTTAACTATTAATTTGCCTTTAGAATAAAATCTATAGTTGCGCCAGCTAAAAAATACAACACAACACACATACACGCACACATATGCGTAAAGGATAATAACTCGCATTTAAAATCCTTTTTTTAATAGTGCTCATACATTTTCAACTGTAAACCTACACCGAATTCACTGAGAGTATAACGGGTGAAATTAACCGCGGCTAAAACTGTATGGTTACAATAAAGAATTTATTATCAGCATTATACTCGCCGTGTTTGAACACGCTATGAAAAGTTGTACAAAGTTAAACAACATTTTGAACATTCAGAATATCCCACGAAAGTCAACAGCGGTCCGAATATTTATTTCGGCCATGTTTGATGTTTATAATTAGACACATTTTCGATGGTTGTTCGTTGTAAAATTTGTTATAATTATACTAGGATGATTTTTGCAGCAGTGATGTAAAATATGAGAAAAGTTTTATATATTTGTATTCTGCAAGTTCTTTTTTAAACTTTTTAATATGCATGTATTGTATTAAGTATGGGTGATGTTAGATCACTAGTTTTCTCTAGTTTCCTAAAATAAATAAATCTAGTTTAGCTACAAGATGCAGACTTAAACAAAGTTAAGAAAAAAATGGTTTATCTTACATAATTAATCTTTTTTTATAAAGCAAAACGGGTTTTTTATAACATAGGATACTTTTGATCCCGGAAATCCCACGGGAACGGTCTCTATATAATTTTGATGAAAACTATTTACGTGAATACATAGGCTATTAATTGGATTAAGTGGTATCATACTTTTTATTGATTAATAAACCGCAAACTGGTAGGGGCAGCATACACTGAGCAGTTTCCCTTTTCTGTGTGGTTCTTGAATAAATCTTTCTTTCTTTTCTTTCTTTCTTTCTTTCAAATTTATTGCGAACGACGTAGCACGTAGAATCTAATTATTAATAAGTCACGATCATATTTTCTTTTAGATTATCCATTAACTAATGAATGAAAATAAACGGAATCAAAGTAATAGGAAGCTTTTCAAATGCACGATAAAATACTGAATAGAAACACGCCAAGATAGCAAATAAGTTTATTTGGGGCACGCAATCCAGGGCACGTATTACAAATACGGCTTTAGTATTGCCAATGTATGGACATTCATGTAAGAACTTCATTATTTGTCTTGTATGTTGAGTATATGTATAGGCTATATCTGTATTCTATACTAATATTATGAAGCGATAAAGCTTTTATGTTTATTAAACGCGCCGATATTGGAAACTACTATACTAGGATATTGGAGTGGATTACAAAATCTCTTGCTGATTTTCCTCAATAAAGGTGAAACCGATATATAATTGATCTCAGACTGGAGATGGTGATGGTTATAACACGAGGTCTAGCTCGGGACGAGTTAGTACAAATTTAGTGCTATTTTGTATATTTTTTAATCGATTCCTTTGCAATATTAAAATTAATAAATCTAATTATGATACTTACAAATATTTTATACAGCAGGTGTAAAAGAATCTTCGCCTTTTTAATAGATCAGTAATACCTTATATTATTCAAATTTTAAATATATTTTGAACTTCAAATCTTTCGTTACGCTACGATATTACGTCTCTAGATTAATTCGCATCTCAAACACATACACGACACGTTAATCATATTTCACGCTTTTCTTTAAACAATTATGATATTCTTAAGCACATACCTTCCATGTATGCACAGACGCATTAAATTGTAAAGCTAACGTTACTTAAGTTAATTACATAGCCCCAGGTAGGTCCGAAATCCGGAAGGGAGCGTTCATCAAATTATCAGACCGGTCACCGGCCGATACTAATCCTTCGTTATGTTAAACTGAGGATAACAGGTTTTTTTAACATTGATTGTTTTTTTTTTTCATTATCTGTTGCATAATGTTTTGAAGGTTAAGGTTTTATAATATTATTTTAGTAAATAAAATTTATTTTAAGTGTGTTATTAGGATAAATATAGTTATTTAATACTACTTTTTTTAAAACTACAATTAGTTTTAATAAACACCACTTAGTAGGACTTAAGGTCCTCACCAACAATAATAAAAGATATTTTAACATAGTCTGCAAATATACTTTATTATGTAACTTCTCGCTATTATAGGAATAAATATGAGTTACGTTTATTTTATTTGTTAGGATGTATATTATTAATGATGATTAAAACATCCTAGGATACCAAAACGTCAACACATATTGAAATTTTATTTGTTACAATATCTTTTTTGTCTTATTATGAATAACATTATATAAAGCTCCATCTATACATATATAAAACTCAAACGTGAGTGACTGTTCGTCAAACGACTGGATTGATCGGACTGAAATTTGGCATGTATTTTGGAAGATGTTATGACGTAGGCAACCGCTAAAAATTATTTTGATCAAATCCCACTGGAACGGGAAAAACATATATATTTAGTACAAATTGAAAGCAATAAATGAACTACACGAATCTTAAATTACTTCCTAAACATATACGGTTAATGTAATTATTATTTCCTTCTTTCCAGAATGGACTCGAGACTCAACACGCGCGCTGTCTGTTGAAAGACAATGGGCCACTTCCATAGAGCACCGTCTTTAACTTACACATCTCAGGTAACTCAGATTTATGACATGAGTGGGTTAACTCATTGAGACAAGTTTAACACGTCTCAGGAAAATAATAATATGACATGAGTAGGCTAACTCGTTGAGACGACGACCTCAAAATACGCTATATGCAGCTTACATTTGTAAAGACTTGTCAAGTTAGCAGTGTTCGTAAATTTTTTAACGACGTACAGTTAGAAGGATCTATGCATTTTTTAGCAAAAATATCTGCCGTAAGAATGAGTTCAATTATATCTGACTCACGTACACAGCAAAAATATCTGATATCAATTAGGCGGCAATAATATGTGCCTCGATTGGATTAAAATTAAAACGAAATAATATAATAACAACAACATCAACAACTTCTGACTGTACTGTCTTTACATATTTTTGCGTCAGTAGATATGTATCGATATACATTCAAGGTAATTTTTGAAGGCTTTCAGAATTAAATTTAATTAAAAAATTAATTTGTAGTTCTGATAAGTTGATGGCGTTAAATTATTTGTATGCTTTAAAAACTCCTGATATAGTAAATGAAACGAAAGTTATAAATAAAAAAAAATATGCGGCAAACGGAGCACCTGATAATATGTGACTGACCTCAGCCCATGAACATCCATTACAGCAAACTGTTGCAGACGCCTTGCCGGTTTGAAAGAAGGGGACCCCTCCCCTTCCTTCAAACCAGCAAGGCATAGGAAGAGAATTAATGATGGGAAAATGGGAGAGTCTCACTCTTTTATTGCTGAAGATGTTATGCGTCAGAATTACCTCCATCGCCTCTTACGACACTTACGGGTAGAAATGGAGTGGCAACACATGTGTTCTAACCCGTAAATCATAGCATATCCTCCCTAAAAGATTTATCCTGAAAATTGCGGCATCAGTACGTTAAAAAGCACTGTTTTATAATTCACTTCAAAATTCTACACTGAGTCTTGTGGACGAGGACAAAGATCGAAGGTTTATATCTTAGTATAAGTCAAAGGCCAAAGCTTTTTGCAAGTCCAAACTTTGTAATAAGACGTCCCATCTTGATTAATGTGCAATCGCAATGCGGATCACTCAGAACCTTTGCATTTAGCTGATGTGGAACATCTTTCATACCCAG
Source organism: Phoebis sennae (assembly GCA_001586405.1). Classification (NCBI taxonomy): domain Eukaryota; kingdom Metazoa; phylum Arthropoda; class Insecta; order Lepidoptera; family Pieridae; genus Phoebis; species Phoebis sennae. The sequence goes on from LQNK01000077.1 coordinate 267,001, forward strand.
TGAGCGGAAGGGTTCAGTTGTTTACATCTGCGAGTTATGTGCGGGTTACCTTGGAAAATGCTTTAGAAAATTTTAATGTTGTACGGTATAGATTGTGTGAAGCACTACTATAAAAGCAATCTAGTCCACATATACGAGTATCTATGATTTAAAAGATACTTACTAAGAGCTAATTGATTGTCTAGCAAATACTTCCCCTTAAATGCTACGTTAAGACGGCGCAATCCTAAATTTCGTGTTTTTATTTTTATGAACTAGGCTGAAAGCTACATATACTACTAGGTCTGTTTGTTTATATTAGTTCGGAACTGATAACGAATAACTTTGATACTGACCTGACCTGACTGAACTTTGTGACCGCGTAAACGTCCCACTCATCCTGATGAAGGACCTCCGAAACGGTCCGAAACTAGTAGTATAAACGTAGTGAGTATAAACCGTGCTAACTATTTTAAACTTTGATACTAATTTTCATGCAAATATTTCGTGCAATAATTAAATTAAATTTTTAGTGATTTATTAATAATTTTATAAATTATACTACTTCACAAAACTAAGTGTAGAAAAATCAGCGTATTATACAGCACCTATATTTTCATAAAGTAAATATTGTAGTTATTTTAAAAAAGTTACAGTATGCTGATTTTGCATTAATCTCATTTTTTTAATATTCAATTGCTGTTTTTCCGTAATTGGGCTCTATATTACTCTTAAACATTGTATAAAACGCATAAAATAATAGATTGTGCTGATGCAGAATTGAGTTTTCGTGAAATACTATGCCGGGATTGCCATCGTGTTAAAAAACTGTCAATGTAAAATGTATATTAACTCCATAGTGCACTAATCTTTCCTAAGACCGTAATAATCTTTGAATAATTTGTTAACATTACGATATTGCCCTTGAAAAACATAACACGTAATTTTGTACACCTCTTAAAGGTTTAAAGAGTAAACTGTTTAAGCAAGTTTAAACTTTATAATGAGACCATCTTGATTAATGTGCACTCGCAATGCGGGTCACTCAGACCCTTTGCATTTAGCTGATGTGGAACATCTTTCATACCCAGTGGGCGGAAGGGTCCTTGAGTTGTTTACATCTTACAGTTATGTGTTATTAAGAGGGTTAGTACGGAAAAGCTTTACATGTAAACATGTTTGGGTGGAAGTTGTGTGAAATGTAAATGTATTATAGGAACGGCTTACATTTCGGGTGTCATATCTTTGTATTCGTTTGATAAACCTATTAGTTAGACATTACTGAAGATGGTGTTCGAAACCGGTTTAATTTGTGAATAAATCTACACTAATATAGAGGAAAACGTTGTTTGTTTCATTGATTTTAATGAAAAGGCGCAAAAACTACTGGGCCGATTTAAAGAGTACTAAAGGCTACATCTTATAGGCTATTTAAATAACAATATGCTACGGGAGCGGGATCAACTAGCAATTAATATTGTGAAGGAAATAAATAACTGTGGAACTTAGTGAAGTGTTTTTTTACAAATAAATAAAGATGCAGTTCCATCAAGAGGTAACAATACAAAATATAAATTATATATTGGTTTCACTTTTGTGTGGAATATTATATCGTTCAAATGCAGATTCAATTAAAAACCACTCACACGATGCTGATATGTGAACACTTACCCTTAAAGTTATAACCTGAAAACATATTCTTATAGCATATTTACGTAATGAGACATTATAAAAGAAATGTTGTATATTCACGCAAGAGAAGTGCACGAAGGTATTTTCTCGGAAAGTTTTATGTTCCAGAGTCAATATTGGTCCGAAGCTATTCCTTGCATAGCTAACAAACATACTGCCGTGATCTCACCGACGTGGAAAACTTTCACAAACAGCACTACAGAATAATATGTTTATAGTAAAGTATAAAGTTGTAGGATGTCTTCTTCCTTATACATGGAATTACGTATTGTACAATACTTGACATTACTTATTTTAACAGCTTATAGAAATATCGATTCATTATATAATTTAAGCAAAACTCGAATTTCAGATAGTTACTTTCTTAAACCGATTAAGGGTAGGTATATAGCATAAAACTAGTCAGGCTTTCAACAACAAATACTTAATTACACAACTATACCACAAACCGGTACAAAAAACAATATACTCTTAATTATATTTCGCAGACGGTCTGATACAATACTTATACTACGTAAAAACGAGAACACATGTGAGAATTAAAGAATTAATTATATATTTTTTTATATTCCGTATTGAAAAAATACATAATATTAAGAAAAAGCACAGAAAACTTAATATATGAGTGCCCCAAAAGGGTTTCCACAGTAGTTTGAAAGAATTCTGCCACTAATAATATTCCATTACTGATTTTCAGTTAAGTACCATATTTTGACATAAAAAACCGACGCCACAACAACACTGATATAGAGGAAAATGGAATTACATAAATTAAATAAATTAGCTTGTATACTTTCTCCGATGTTCTGTCGGTTTCAAATTATAAAACAACTTCACTGTCTTATTCTTAGAAATTATACGTACTTGTACATAATAATTAAAGCCTACTCAGAAAATTCAATTTGCAGAATGTTATCTTATACACATTTCCCGAGGATATTTTCATTTTATAACAAAGAAACACACACAATGCTTTTCCTTAATGAAGCATATTTATGATTATTAGATTTGAAATTAGCGTGGTAATTGAGTTTTAGATATTATTATGGATTTGTAATTTTACTTGCGAAATAGTCACGATATCACGATGGAATTTTTAGAATAGTATTTGCGTTTATGGATGGTGTATCACAATTTAGATGAATAATAGAATTAGTCGTTTTTTTCTTTAATATTGTGTGCTGTAAAATACGTAAGTTGTTATACTCGATTAATGTGAAAAGACAATGTTTTTCAAATTGAACTAGTAGTTCCTGAATATAGCGAGTTCAAACAAGCTCTTCTTTATATAATTCTACTAGCTGTGCCCCGAAGTTTCACCCGTATATCTCCTGTTCCTCTGGGATTTCTGGGATAAAAGCTATCATATGTCCTATCATAGCTTTCAAACAATCGTGGATTAGGCGTAAAGAAGAGACAGACATATAGTCACTTTCACATTTATATTATAAGTAAAGAAGTAAGGATAAGGATAAATAGATGTATCCTCAATTTTTCCTTTCTTTAATTATTAATAAACGGTATTTTTTAAAATGATTTATGGTCCATGTAAAAATAAAAACTTAAAATTAAAGCTTCGCAGCCCGTATTCATTCCGACATCTCTTTTTCGGAATTTCCTACCATTGACTATAAGCGAAGGAATGTGAAGTACGTTATTTGCATACACTGTTGAATTTGTATTTTCGGGGTAATTGACTCAACTCTGAAGTGTGATGGTTGGAATTTGTTCAGCAATGCAGTTCTGCAAATCTATGGAATACACATGTAAATCTGCGCTGAAAACCCTTATTCGTATTCTGTAATATACAGAATGTGGCGTAATGAATGGATAATACTGTACCTGCAGATAGAAGACGTTATGATGGTTCAGAAAAATATTTTTTTTTAAGTAAAGGTTTCTCGGATTTCGCGATAATCATAATTTTCAAAAATTTTAAACAATTACATCTTTTTTTGCATAGGTAGTATTCCTGGATAGATGCGCTATCTTATATTAAACTATAATTTTGGTGAGCGTATGCGTAGTTTAGTTTAAACAAAGATCAAATTCAAAATTCAAGTTTCCTTTTACTTTTCTCCTAAATTTAAAATAGTGTGGTGTAAAATAAATATGGACACGTGAGTGCCAAAGTAAGAAAATATATGCCTGTTTAATAAGGTTTCCAAAATAGCATCATTGCATTTCCAGCATTGAATACAAACTAAATACCTAATACGATGAGTCAGCTTTAAGTCCTAATTACTAAAGTCGTAAAATTTACTACATTTCTTTAATTTTGACTGTATTATTTACATGTACATTACAATGCATTAACAATGTGCCATACATTTGTGCAGGGCTCAAGTTAGTACCGGCGCATGTGTTGATGGGCGGCGCGGCTGGCGGGCGGGCGGCGCGGGCGCTCCGCCTGCTCCTCCTGCTGGTGCTGGCGCTGGCCGCCGTGGAGTACCTCTTCGGCTCCATCCTGGACGCGTCGCCGCTTCGCACCTACCTCTACACGCCGATATACAACGCCACGCAGCCAACCGTCAAGTGAGTGGAGGTTTTCCAGAGCTATGGAGTATTTCTGTTCTTGCTGGTAGTGATGACGCTGGCTGCTGTGGAGTACCCCTTCGGCTCCATCCTGGATGCGTCAAAACTTCGCACCTACCTCTACACACCAATATATAACGGCATGCAGCCAACTCTCTACAAAAAAACTCTACTACAGCTACTACTCTACTAGCTAAACAAATATAATATTTAAGTAATGACGTTTAAATTCAGAGTATAATACATTCTGACAACTGTTGAACTGGGAATGGCCTTGAATGTTACAAATTGACGGGTGACTTCGCTAAACTTTTCACACGTGTAAAAATATCGTTGTTCTTTACCGTAAATTCCGTCAAGATTTTGTACTAAGTCAGCAATAAGTAAAAAAAAAGTTAAAAAGTTCAAACGTTGTTTTTCGTTGCAACAATTTTCTCTGCATTTGAAAAATTTCTCTAAAATCTTTATCGAACTATCAACTATCTACTTTCTGGGAATTGCGAAGAACCGCAATACCCAATTGATTCCTTGTTACTGAAGAAGCTCAAGAAAATGTATTTTTAAATATCACTTGAAATTGCATCGAAGTAGCTTCGCAGCTCTTTTTACTCTTTATATTCTCCTACAAATCCTACAATATTATTGTAAAGTAGACAGTTTTTTTTTGCATAAACTATCAGACACAATCATAACATTTTATAACACAATATAATCGATTTCAGGCAGATAGAATAATACTGAAGATTAATAGAATCAAATCCTAAAGTAATATTAAGGTGCGAGCGTTGCCAATCAGATCACTATATTAGTCAGTCATTCACCTTTGACTCATTCAAGTAAAACATACTTTCTAAGTAATGATACAGAACTAATTCTGGCTCTAGTATGCATTTAGCGTTAGTGACATTATATTTATCGAAAAAGCTCATTATTTCCCGCAGCTCCCAGATTGTTTTGCGGTCGCTTTTCGATTTTCTGAACTAAAACCACATACCGAGCGCTTATACTCGGTAAAATAGATAGATAGATAGATAGATAGATAAAACATTTATTCACAGAAAAAAGGTACACAACACACAATTACAGAGAAGGAGATACACAAGAAATACATATAAAAAAAAGATAGTGAAACATAACCAAAAAAAAGAATTACAATGTAAACGATCAGAGAGGTAGAATGCGTGGTGTACTACATTTCTGGAAAGGGTCCAGACTCAGCATTTTGCCACAATCATCAGACTGTGGCGCTGATATTCCGTCAGGGCCTCGTGAGGATAAAGAACCTTAATAAGTAGAAAGAAAATAAAAAAAAGAAAATACAATCAAGATAGTACATAAAGGATATTATATATACATATATTACTATACTGTTAAAATATATGATGTAAACAATATATATGCATAAATTTACAACAATATACATAAAAATAAAAAACACGAAATATAAACTAAGATAACCACAGACACTATAATTATAATCATTTTAATGTTCCATGACTTTAAACACTGTACACACCGAAGACTGAAATAATGATAATAAAAAAAAAATAACAAAATAAAATGAACATTAAATATCTTTTTGGTCGTTTAAAAGAAAAAGTTTGAACAGTTTTTTAAATGTAAATTTGGTACGAATAAGTAGAAGAGGTGGAGGAATATTGTTCCAGCATTTGGTGGCACAGTATTTAAAACTACCACGGAAGGCCATGGAACGATGCCTAGGAATGGATAAGGGTGCAACGATAGATCTTACCGGATTTCGGCTGTTATTCTTACGCCAAGTCAACTTTTGGAAAAGATACGGAGGAGATTTGTTTTTCATGAGGTCAAACAAGAAACTAGCCAGATAAAGTTTTTGTCTATTCTTCATGTTCAACATTTGTGCAGAATTAAAAAATGAAGCTTAGGTAATAGAATAATTAACTAAGAGGACTAATCTACGTTTCCTTTTCAGAACCGGCGAAAAAACATCGCAAACTTGGCCTAAAATAGCGCTCGCTATCCAAAACGCGACCCACAAAACTCCCTTGAACAACAGCTTAAACAATAATAGTTCACTCAGCGTGATGCGAAGGAACGAAACGGAATACTCAAGCACACCGCTGTTAATCACTAAAATAATGGAGGGGATAAAAAATCTGGTGACGACCGAGGAAGGTGTGAAGTTCAGTGAACCGACGCTGCCGCAGTGTGACGAAATGCCGCCAGATTTAGGTGAGACAATAGGCTAGGATAATGTTATATTTTGTATGATTTTTAGATTAAAACGTGACCGTTTATTTGTATAAATGCCTTTTTTCAGTTTGATCGCGCAATAATTTACGTGTCCAAAGAATTGCAAATAATGTGATGTGCTTTTCAAATATTTGTTTACTTATACATAAAATAGATAGAAAGTTAATGAGATTATTATGCTTTATATAAAAAAAAACAAACTGTAATGGCATTAGTAGCTAGTTATTTGATTACTTTTTGAGAATAAAAATGTAAGAACAAAAATATTAATTAAAAATAACTACAACATTTTAAATTCCACTAAGTTTATAAACGTGTCTTTAAAACGGGTGACAATCCTGTTGGACTGTTCCGACATAGTCCCAGATATCCTGTCGGTGAATGGTATCGATGTGTGTGTTGCTCAAAGGCGCATATTCGGAGTTTGACTGCTGTATCTATATATTTTTTGCTTCATATAAATACGTTTAATCCGTGATTAACCTCAGCTGTTTGATTTATTTCACGCGCCGTTAACACAAAGAGAACGCGTCAGTCTTAGCAATTAGTTAAAATGCCAATTAATCAAGTTCATTACAGTTGGTTAGTTAATCCAATTGTCCGTATTATTGTACTTTAACAGCAATGCTCGGCTTAATACGATTATATTTTGATATATCAGTCTTATACAAACAAACAAAAATACTTTATTGTGCACCATACAAAAAAAACTACAGTAATCTACTAATAAAACATAAAAAAGAGAATAAGAAATAAGCTTAATAAACAAATACATTATGTAAATAAATTAAATTCCCTTTACCTTTTGTTGAGTTACCTTTTACTAGTGGTCGTGTGGTATGTGTCAAATGTATGGTAGTGTGTAAAGTTTTATTTATTTATTGTTCTTTATAATTATTATCTGCACGTCTCGTACATAATATAAAGTATAAGTGTGCCAAATTTCATCTGTCCTTGCAATTGTTGTAAAAAGGGGTATAAAGTTTTTGCTTCACATATTTAAATATAGACTAGATGCCCACTAGACTAGATGCAATTCAATGTACGATAGAAAGTACGACACATCGAAATATTGTTCAAAGCGTAGTCGTAAGGTAAGGGTATTAGAAATTACTTTTCCTTGTATTATTATTAAGCTGCTAAACGTATGTCACAGCTATTATCACAAAGGATATTTTTCAGGTCCACTGCCGGTAAACAAGACAGAAATAGAACTAGACTGGGTGGAGAAGAAATATCCTGAAGTGCATCGAGGAGGACGTTACTCCCCGCCCAATTGCACCGCAAGGCACAAAGTCGCCATCATTGTACCGTACAGGTAATATTTCTATAATGTAATACTTAAGTATGATCACAATCATACTAAAGTATTAGAATATTTTATGGATGTTTGATACTCAATTACGAAATAGGCTCAACAGATTTTAACGAAATTTTGAACATAAGTATTTTTAATACGTTATCTTATTTTAAACAAAAAAAACCTTGCGACGCGACAACAGTGACTAACATAATTTAATATTTATTTTTTAATAAAAATCATTTAATAAATAATATACAAAATGGAGCTCCAAAGTTCCTGTATGAGGCTTCATGCTCTTTTATAATTACAATCTGCAATTTATTAAAAAAATTGTCGTTCTGAATATTAAACAGAATGTTAATGATCCCTTATGGACTATAAAGAAAAGCAATTTACATCTTTTTTACTGATTGTTTTTTTTTACTTCAAAACAACAAGCTTTATTAGGATTGTTCCTGATAAAACTTTGAAATTAAAATTTCTTAAAGTTGCACCTTTGTATTTTTGTGTTTTGTTTTCTCAAAAAATAAAGAAAATCCATGTCTTATCTATGGTACAATTGCATTTTATGCTAGGTTTTTTTGTCAATGCCATGATTGAGTATTTCAAAGAGCATTGATCATAACTTATATCATAAAGTTTGTTCATAGATAACTTAACTAGACGATAGTGAAAGCCTATTTATTTTTTAATAAATAATAATTTATTTATTGCCAAAGAAGTTTTACGACGTTTTGGACCTCAAACTAGGAGAGCCTGTATTTTGGGGTCCAAATGTAATTGGTAATTGTAACAATTCGTCTTAATTTTACCATTGATTCTAGATAAGAAGGAGAAAAAAATCAAATATTTATCGGTTTGTCTTAGTATTCAGGGAAAAATCTCGGATGTCATAAAAATAATATTACTTTACATAAATTCTTACATTGCGCTAAACGTAGAACGAATGTTTTATAAAGCAGAATACTGCTTATAAAACATTCGTTTATATAATAATATATACAACAAAGACACGGAGAAAAAAATATCATAGAAATATAACAAAGACTATGAAAATACTTCAGTAGCACACAAGAATCGTATTTGTATTGCTCAGCAACACATGACAACCATGTACAACACAACACAAGACAACATAAAGCCGTCTCTCTTTACCCAAGTTCGATAGCTGTTGGTTCAGTAAACGTACTATTTGTTTGATAGAATATCAATATAGATAACTATATACGCTTTATATACGTTAAATACTTAGGTTTATTCGAAGCTAAACAAATTTTCAGCTTTATATAATTAGGATACGTGTAATTGAGTATGTTTATTAGGTTTAGTTTTTCTTCATATTCCATTTTCTTCACGTTTGTATGATAGAATATCAATATCTAGTTAACGAAGTATTAATAGTGAACTTTTTTATGTTCGTAGTTAAATATATACGGTAATTTGGAGCTGGCCTTCAATATGAGACATTTAGAACATGTGTCTAAACACAAAAGCGTATACATTAGGGTCTTCAAGACATTGTTAAATTAAACCCCGTATTTATTGACCTGAGCATGACGTCAAAATTTCATGTTCGATGAATCATAAATAAATTAAAAAACCGTTTAGGTGTGAGTCGAACTCGTGTACGAAGGGGTCTGGTACATACCTCCTTAATATTTTTTAGTACTTTGCTATAGCAGCATGGGACTTATGTATTAAGTACTAAAAATTTTAACTTTCTGACTATCATCGCTTATGTGATACAGCCTGGTGACAGACAGACTGTGGAGTGAAAGTATTACTAATAATAGGGTACCGTTTTTACCCTTTAGGGACAGAACCCTAGAAATCACAATGATTTGTAGGCCATTATTTTATTTTATACGTGTTTAAATATATGGACTGAATGTTTTGTAAAAAAAATATAAAAGCCTAGCTCCAAATTGCCAATAGATTTTACGTAGTAAATATCGATATTTCAAGCCTTGAAAGTAAATTTTCATGCTAGTTAACCGCAATTTAAAAATGAAAATAGGTCAATCAAAATTTATGCTATATACTTCACGGTAAATAAAAACTCTATAACGAGTTTATTAATTCATAAAAAATGCATAATTATTTCATTTCAATAGTATAAAACTGCGAACATAAACATATTTTTCTGAATAACATGACGACGTTTATAAGAAATCGCTTAGAAAACTCAAGAGCTATTACAATCTTAACCTACTTTCCGCGTAGTTTGCGAGAGCCACGATGATTGTTCACGCTGAGTTAAGTATATCTTACTATATGTAAACCGTGGCTTTATTCGAATTCGTTTTTAATATGGAGAATTTCCATTATTTGGGGCATGGGTAACGTGATCATACGCTCGTTTTGAAGCTGAGTATCCCGCTGTCCCCAAAATTGTCCGGCTTTCACATCAAACTCGTATCCAAAGCTTGATTCGCAACAAGAACTCATCCCCCAGTAACACTGCGTACCCAAAACTTGATTTGCAATAAGATCTCACTCTCCGTTAACACTTCGTACCCATAACCTGATTTGCAATAAGAACCTACTCCTCGCTGACACTTCGTACCCATAACCTGATTTGCAACAAGATCTCAATCTCCATAGACACTTCTTACCCATAACCTGATTTGCAAGAACTCACTCCTCGCTGACACTGCGTACCCAAAACTTGATTTGCAATAAGATCCCACTCTCCGTTGACACTTCGTACCCACAACCTGATTTGCAACAAAAACTCGCCGCCCGCACACACTTTACTATTACACCTCTGCAAAATTCCGTAGGTGTCCCAATTTGACACGGATAAAAATGGTCACGTTAGGCAAAGGGCGGATGTAACAACCGTTTCACTGATCGATTTTTCGTTAGGGACAAGTAGGTAATCAGCGTTCTGTGCCCTGCCACTTTTTTACGCCTCCAGGGATCGAACCCAAGACCTCTCAATTGTTACGCTAATATACGTTTAATACGGTAACTTAAAAAATGACTATTCATAAGTGTTTTTTAAAAAGTTTATACGTTGAACCAGCAGGCGTTCAAAAATAACTTTTCTATAGGTTTTACAGAGATCGACTCCGCTCTTTACCTTGAATGTAACTTAAATATAAAGCTTAAAAAACGACATAGAAACTAACATAAAATTGAAATATTAATATGAATGCATTTATTTTTATGGAATAATATTACAAAGTAATTTACGGAGGCTACATATAAATTGCAGTTTTAATTAAAAATCTCGTGCAACCTTGAGCTGGAAACATTCAAAAATTTTAGTATAAATTAGAAACATGTGACCTAGGTTTTATTTAATTCTCATTTACCGGTCAGAAAGTTTATTTCGAACTAGCTGTTTCGTTCGACTTCGCTTCCGTAGCATAATATAGCCTTCTTCACTTGTCTCTCTGAAATAATTAATTTTCATATCGGACCAATAGTTCCTGAAAATAGAAAAAACAATTTTTCAGCTTTATATTAATAGTATAGAATGAATTAATGCTCTTGCTTTGCACCAAGCTAACAATAGGATAAGGGAAAAATATCTGTAATTGAGTATGTCTAGAAGTATGATTTTAACCTTTTTTGCATCAATTTCATACAAACTGCATAATCGCTATAAGCTTATTAGATCAATAATGAACACTATAAAATTATTTTCAAAGGGAAATGTGCAGAAAAGTGTCGAAAAATTGCGAAAATGTTACATAACCAGATGTTGACTTTCATCTGCATTGATGTCTCAGACTGCAGTATGCTTACGTAACCTTTGGCGAGATAAATTCTACAGATTCAATGTTACAAGATTTTTAGCGTTAGTATGGTTATGTCACATTCGTATATTATCTAAACGAATACATTCTAGATTATATTGTGATCTATACAAATAATAAAACAGTAACGAAACCATTTCTGTACATTGAAAATTATTTTTAAAAGAGGATTTGCTATGCAATATGTATATTTTATAGATCCCAAAAACATGGCTAGAATTTTTTTGTCTGTTTATTTTTGTGTGTGGCGTGGTGGAACAATATTAGGTGCAACCTATAGGCTATTTTTTTTAATAAATTTTAGGGGTGGCCCCCTCCATACATGTAATCAGATGTTAAAAAAAAATCACAAATATATCATTAAATTACATGTTATTGGATACGTAGTTAAAAATGAAATAGAGCTTTGTAAATAGGTTTTTTGCTAAAATGAATATTTTACGTTTATGATAAGGTAAATTTTCATTTATAAAAAAGGAATAGTATCGGATGAAACTTAAGCACCTGTTCTTTAGATATATATAGATATACCACAGCGTTAAAATCGTACTGTGGTTGCACGATTTTTGACGTTTGAAAAGTTTTAGGTTTGTGATAATCTACCTTATAGCCTACGTGTATACATTATATGATAATTTTATGAAAATCTGTTCAGTACTTGGGGCGTGATTGACACATAAACTTCCGAACATCCCAACATACACATTTATTATTTTGGTAGGATTATTTAAATCCTTTCATTACTTTTGCGTGTATACACAGTTACTAACTTTCGCGTTAATAATATTTGGAAAAAAATGTTTAGGTATTCAAAAATACGTAATACGATATTATATTGTTGACAGTTCACAAATGATATTACTATTAAACCACAAAACAGTATCAAACGTTAGCACATTTCGTGTTAAACGCAATAAAAGTAAATATGGCAACACTTAACATCTCACTCACGAGGGTGTGGGCTCTTTAGTAAGTGTAGCTAAATGAGGAAACATGTAACAACCACTTAGAAGTTATTTGCCTCCTTAATGTATGTGAAAATTAGGTCATTTGTATAAAAAAATTATGCAAGTCTGAAATATTGTGCCTAAGGGAATTTAATAAATGTTAAGGTTATTGAGGTTATTTGAAGAAAATACACATTTCAAACTATGCCAACATTTGGCATAATCTAGTTATAGTTTAGCATTTGGGTTGTTACATAATCTGACTTAAAATAAATCAAATTTATAACGTAACGTAAAATAATCAGGAAAAACTACTTTCACGCAAAAACTACTCAATGATGATGACTATACGTATAGATAAGGGTTGAGAAAACATATATAGGCTGCTAAAAAGTAAAATATGTGAAAAATTAATATGCCTCTATAATTTCTAAAAGAAGGGTCACAAATTATTGTCTTATTTCTACAAGTTTAAACACGCGATCACATGCAATACTTTAAATAAAAAGAATAAACCGCGTTTAAAATCCTTTAAAAAGTATTTTATTTCAAATGGCAAGTACTAGCGTTAAAACAAACACGATTATACTAAAAAGAATAAAGCAAACGATTACTACTATAACTTAAATTCTCACCTTGTTCCTAGCCCTTTGTCCGTTTATCGCAAAGGGCAGATCAGATTTATGACGTCACAATAAATTTCCGAGAAAGTCAGCAAGAGCCAATAAAAAACACTAGCGACTCTTTAGTTTATTGAATTTCTTTTCGTTAAATTTTCGTGTTAATTTTTGTGGAATGGTGCCGTTGGGGTGCACTTAACAAACGCTCAACCTACTTTTTGCGCGAAATATATTAGCTACCGCTGCTACTTCCAAATACTTTAGCTGTAGTAAACTACAGCTAAAGTATTTGGAACGAACGACTTTTGTTTACAAAAATTAAATAAAATGTTAAAATAATTAAAGTATTGATACAAAATACAATGTTTACTTGTTCATCTAGTTATCTAAACGAGTATCGATAAAGTTATATATAGGTATAGCCTATAAAATATTATAGTCAATGTTACTTACTCGTGGATAATGTAGCTTTCGAATGGTAAAAGAATTTTTAAAATCGGTCCATTAGTTTTTGAGCTATTCATAACAACGTAACAAACAAAGTTTTCCTCTTTATAATATTAGTGTAGAAAAAAAATTAAGCGTCTTTTCAGGAGTGACTTTTATCCAACATAAAAGTACTACCTACTCATATTATAAATGATGATTTATAATAAGGTCATGTTTTATGAGTCCATAAATTGTCTATCATTAATTTGGGAAAAAAATATTACTTATCTTGGGATCACCACTCCTTAAAGTACTAGATTTGTAAACAATAGCTTTAACACAATTATTTGAAAAATTGTCTGTCATTAATTTGGGAAAAAAATATTATTTATCTTGAGATCACCACTCCTTAAAGTACTAGAATTGTAGACAATTGTTTTAACACTATTATTTTAAAAAATTGTCTTTCATTAATTTTGGAAGAAAGTATTATGTAACTTTCATTAATTTTGGAAGAAAGTATTATGTAACACTACTCCTTAAAGAATTGTAGATAATAGCTTTAACATTATTATTTAAAAATTGCCTATCATTAATTTTGGAAAAAATATTATTTATTTTGGGATCACCACTCTAGCTTTAACTAATAGCTTTAACACTATTATTTGTTGTAGGGATCGCCAACAACACTTGGCGATTTTCTTGAACCACATGCATCCGTTTTTGATGAAACAACAAATAGAGTATGGGATATTCATCGTCGAGCAAGAAGGTATGTTAACTTTATGTATGTCTATTATTGTAAGATTAAAACGAGTTTTGGGAATTATATGGACTTTTTGATAAACCCTCAATCCAGCCATTTAGTCCCTATAACTATAGCTTTACTTATGAAAAGCAATATAGAATTTGTTTATATCTATCTCCTAAGTAGGTCATTAAAATATAATCAGCCACCACCATTGGATATCCTTGATAACTACGAATGTGTAATGTTCCAGTTTAACACTGGTCATAGCGTTCATATGTATAGCTATTACACATTTACATAAAGATTAGTAGATTAATGGAGTCCAGCAATGTATCATGTGCATCTTCATTTCTACTTCTAAATAAGACAATTGATGTTACTCCTACACTTCCAGCGGATACAACAATGACTGTTGAATTGTTACAGAAAATAAAAATATCCACTTATTACAATTTTTTACGAAAAATGTCTCGATATTGACTGAGATACAAATCCTCAAGAAGTCTTTGTCTAGATCAGTGATCCCCAAAGTGGTCTATATCGACCCCTAGTCTATGACAACCTGCAAGGGGTCTACGTTAGCGAAAAAGTTTAATTAACATGTGTTTTTACTTTAAGTTTTTAACATTAAACTTCAATATCAGGTAAATAGGGGTATACCCAACACGGAAAAACATGGTAACATACCAAAAAGTTTTGGGAACTCTGGTCTAGACTAAAACTATTGATAACTAAAAAACTAAAAAATATTTATAGTTTTTATTATATCCATGTGCATTTAGTTAAATAAATAAAGCATGCTAGACCTACCATGCTATACCTAGGTATCAAAAAATACGTCACTATAAGAGTATTATTTCAGGCTCAAGCGACTTCAACCGCGCCAAGCTCATGAACGTGGGCTTCGTGGAGAGTCAGAAGCAGAAGGCGGGAGGTTGGCAGTGTTTCATATTCCACGATATTGACCTCCTGCCCCTGGACTCGAGGAACTTGTACTCGTGCCCCAAGCAGCCGAGGCATATGTCCGCGTCGATAGATAAACTTAATTTTAAGTAAGTATTTTTATATATTTTTTTACTTTATTGAAAAGGAAGCGTTAGACTTTTATTAAAAGTATTTTTTTCTAATATATGCACATTAAAAAAATTACTCAACCCTAAATTGTGTATGTTAGGACTTTATTAACGGAATAGTCAATTCCGGGTTTTTTTTAAATCATTCTATTCACTTTTTGTTTTTACCACAAATTTTTTAATTTTGTTTTTCATATTTGAGACTTCATTTTCATATTTTATAATGTCTTTGTTAAATGTGTGCATAAATCATACGGCAGATTAAACCCTAATCTGTTACTAATAATAACCAATACCAATAGGTAAATTTAATACATACAAAATATGGCATTTTTATAACTACAAAAGAAATGATAAATCCTGTCGAAATAGGTATCACTCTTATCATAAAAAAATACATTTTAAGTTCCGAACGATTGGACGCAAGGATAAGTTTACCGAACCTTATGAGATATTTCAAAGTTAACTCATTCCCTTATCACGTTCCATTCGCCAAGTTCAAATAATTACTCAAAGTTTTAATAACCCTGAATTTCATATTTGATAAACGTCCATAAATTCGAATACAGTATTTTATCCTTTTTATAATTGTTCATAGAACAGCGTTTGATTTTATACATATGTTAGAAAAAGTTTTGACAGTCCAGAAAAATATATTTCACAAAAGAGTTTAATAAAGGGTGTATTTTTTTTAATTTTCGAAAATATTGAATATTTCCAAAACCGAGGTACTTTTACTGAACATAAAATGTATTCTTCTGAACCGTCATAACTTTCTCTATCGGTAGGTTAGGTATACAAGGTTATCCAATCCTTACGCTACACCCTGTAGCATATAATATAAGATAACATTATTTTAGGTTACCCTATGAAGATATCTTTGGCGGAGTATCAGCAATGACCAAAGAACAGTTCACGAAAGTCAACGGCTTCTCAAACAAGTATTGGGGCTGGGGAGGCGAAGATGACGATATGTTCTATAGGTAAGCTTAAAATATCTTGACTTTATTTCTTTAGACTTAATTAATCAAGAATAATTGATAGTGCAAGATCAGAAGATACTTTCGTGAATAGACGGTTTTTATTTTTATTGGCCTGTGAGGGCGAAACATTAACCGATCCGGAGTAAATAAAAATATATATTATTTATATGATATAGATATTCTTTATATGATATAAAACTTCTACTTTACTATCTCCATCCATTATCCATTCAAATGAATTGTTAGTATATAACGTTTCATTGCTACCTGTTTAAATTGGATATAGTAAACTCTTCTTTTACGATAATCAAATATACTTATATCGTATATCATTAAGTATTAATTTTTATTTTTCTATGCAGGATTAAGAAAATGAACTACCACATAGCTAGATACAAGATGTCCATTGCGCGATACGCCATGTTGGACCATAAGAAATCTGCACCAAATCCCAAAAGGTAATTGTTATATGAATACCTATAACAACTATTGAAATATTCCCTTTTTTCTCTCTACTTCAGAGCTTCGGTTTATACACATTGTAAAAAACGTACTCCTGTGCCTTCTTTTGCCAAAAAAAGTAAGGCTGGGATTGAAAAATCTCAACCAATCACTATGAAATATTTTTTTTAGATTTTACATTAAATATTCTTTGGCTTCAATTCATTATTGTATTTTTTTCCTAGGTACCAATTGTTATCCCAAACCAGTAAAACATTCCAAAAGGACGGTCTGTCGAGCCTCGAGTACGAGCTGGTGAGCGTAGAACAGCACCATCTGTACACCCATGTGCTCGCAAACATCGACGAGCGCAGCTGACGGACGTATTTAGCCAAACTACTGTTTGGCGACGCGCGGTAACGCGACCTTGTGATGTTATGCGATGTAACTGCAAATATTTTTCCATGATTTGACAAATTTTTACGAAGAACACAATTGTTATTACTGGTAACATTATCATATGTCACTCAAATATACCGCTCGAGGAGCTGTCACAAATGACAGCTGTCAATTTTGCGCGGTAAAACTATTAATGTTTTATGCTGCGAAAAGTTGTTTGAATGAAGAAAATAGTATTGTGAAATGCGATGATCGAGAATGTATCTGAATGTTAAATAATATGAGCAGTAAATGAAATTAATTCAATACTCACAATTTTGCTGCCTCATCCAGTGAAGTCTTTTACTTTTTTTGTGCTAAGGGCCAATTCAATGAATTCCTTTTTCTAAATTGAATTGCTATGATTGTTTTACACATAATTAAAAAAAGGATATTATCCTGATATTTTTTTTCTAAGGAAAAATACAAGTAATCATTTTAATTCCTAGTGTCGTTATT
Organism: Phoebis sennae; assembly: GCA_001586405.1. Taxonomy (NCBI): domain Eukaryota; kingdom Metazoa; phylum Arthropoda; class Insecta; order Lepidoptera; family Pieridae; genus Phoebis; species Phoebis sennae. The sequence continues at coordinate 284,653 of LQNK01000077.1, forward strand.
ATGATTGATATTGACTGTTATTTATTTCGAGATATTTTCAACAATAAAATGATATTATTATAAGCATATAATCAATGTATTTACCTTTATATGGAATGCTAACGATTACTACATCGCCGAAAATAATTTGCAGTTACATCGAGTCATGTATAGCTTTACATATTATAAAGAGTTACCTAGAGTTGTTATGATCTCTTTGTATTCGAACAGTAAAAAGTATATGTTCGGTATTTTTGGCGGTAACACCTTATTTAGTTAAGCGTATTTGAGTAATACATAATTTTAATGATGAATCTCAAATAATTTACATTCTTAATATCGCTTTGAAAATAACGGTTTATTTGCTTACAATTATCGCTTCGTAAATTTTTTTAGTCTGTAAATTTGTCAGGTAAATACGTGGATTTGGAATTGCAAAACTCAGTAGGCTTCAAATTTAAATACATATGTGTTATTGAATCTCATTTGCGTTTTGAAGCATACGTTAGGAAGGATTATATAATTAAATGGTGTACGGTACATGAATGAAATCAAAAGAAAAGATTAATAAACCGTCCAAATTACTATCATATAACAATTTGTTGTAGATACGCCAAAAATATCGATTTATACTAAGTCATATAATGGGTATCTAGTTGTTGTATGTAGACTAAAAAACTAATTTTAAGATGTATCATTAAAAGTCTCTTTTCTAATTTTCTTTTACTTGTCATTAATTTGTTATATTTTCTGTATAATTTGTGTTAATGCTTACTAAGAAATTAAAAATATATTTTCTTATTTTAATTTGGAATTTCTGATTACGGATCTGAAATTGTTGGACAATAATATAAATTGCTAAGATAATGGCCAAATAAATAACAACAAAATAACCACAAAATTATTTTTGTTCTGTAGGAACACATTTTGAACAAAAAATATTGTTTTTTTTTGTTGACGTGATTTCGGCCTAATTAGTCAAAAAATATTAAGAGGCGAAGTGTGTATTCGTAACTCGATCATCACGTACCTACATTTATAAATACTGAGTCCACACTATACATTAGTATTATAAAAATAGCGGATTTGGTAGGAAATATCAGGCTACGTGCTGTTTTGTTTAACCATTCAATGAAGTTAAATAAACTCTTTATTATTAATACTTAAATAAACCTGATGTGAATAGGATAAATTTATTTTTCGTTGTGATAAACCCTATTAAGTTATACCCATAAAAAAGGTAAGAAAGAAACAAAATCGAGCAAAATTGTTCTAGGATTCAACTATTTTACATAATTTCTATTTTCTATCAAAAAAGATACCTCTTTTTAACCTTTTATTCTTCCTTTTTCTCTATTTCTTATTTCTCTTTACAACATCAAAATTATTCACAAAGATAATTTTGATGTGATTACTATGAACCTCAAAAATAAATATAAATGTATACTCATGTTCTATACATTTCGCTTTGCTCTTTCATAAATCTAGGCCATTCATTATAAAACCCAGTCAATTTGTTAAATGCACTCACTATCAATATCAAATTTCTCAATCATTATAATCAGTGTTCAGGTTTTCAGTTTCATCAATAATTATATTAGGTTAAAAATCATTTAATAAGCAATATTTTCTTGCTTTTTAATCATTTGGATTATTTAAATAAAAAATTAATAATTATCAAAAGGTCATACCTTTTAAACGTCTTTAAAATAAATGAAGTTTAATATACACTTCATCATGAATTGAAATGCCATGTTTTTTTTGTAATTTTCGTATCTTTATTGCGTTATCAAAATAGCGCGTAGCCTGACCCTTTAATTATATAAAAATGTACTTACTTGTAAATAGCTTCCATAGTTTAGTTACTGCTGTATAACATTCTCGCTGTAAGCTGTTAAAATGTATACTTACTACTATAAATCTCAAAATTATCCTATTATGGCTTATCTCGAATTTTATTACGCGATTGTGATATAAGTGAGATTAATGAGTTAATGTATAATGTATACCGTAAAATGAAGCGAATTGTATTCGAGTTGATTGAAAATTGCCAGTCGTGAAAATGGAACGTTTTTTTGTTGGCAATGCTATTAATATTAAATACATATTATATATAATTTTAACATTGCTTATCTGTAAGTGTGAAATAATATTAATAAGATTGTAACGGAATTATTTAAAAAAAGAACAAAAAAAGAATGATTTGCATGTAAAGATGCATAAAAACTCTAAATAATTTCGATTCACTACATTTTACGGTATTGTATTTTTATTTTATAGATCAAATTATAAACGAATAATTGTATTTTTGTGTTGTTGATTCGTTCAGCTTCGAGTCAATTACCTATTTATAACTGTAAAAATAGTGAGATAAGGTGATACTTAAATCATTCTTGTTTGATGTTTATGGCTTTTTGTTTTTTTTTTTGTTAATGCTAGTGCCACACTAAATTAACGGAGACTATAAAAATTGGGGGAAGTTATAAGGACCTAACTTATAATGTATTTAGCTGAAATATATACCATTATTATTAAGCGGAATAGTAATTTGTTGTTTAAAAGTTCTAATCTATGAATAATTTTATTTCCTTTGAGGCAGGTTCCTAAGGAAGATCATACATAGGCTATGTAGCACGTAGCTACTATGAGGTACACAGCTAGTATACCAATAAAGCAGATTTTCCAAAGATATCCGTTGCTTTAGTGTAATATTAGCATTAAATTCGCTTTTATTCTTTCCACATTTAGGTCCACATTTGAACCAATATATAAATCATGTTTCAAAGAAAGTCCGAAAAATGTTCCTTAATTTCTCGCACTTCAGAAATATGTTCTGCTTAGAATCAAATTCTTTATATAGATCATTTCCAATTGTGCATTTCTTTTGTGTACTATAATTGTTTTATAAATATATTATTTGTTTTAAAATATACATTGTTTTATTTTTTAAATAATTAGTAATTAATACTTTATTCTTACTACACAGACCGAAACTAATCTTTCTTTATAAATATCTCTTGCGTAATAAAAAAAATATTTATAAATTAATTCTATTAATACTTTTCAATATTTCTTTAATAAATTATGCAGAGTAATTATATCGAGTAACACAATTTTAAATTTTCAATGCAAACTTTCGTCTTCCCGGGGTCTTAACTTTTCTGTCCCCATCTCCGTTATTAATTATTATTCATCTACTGATTAACAGACTTCAATTGGATAAATTTCTTCCAAAATAAAGTTTTACTCTTTTCAAAATAAACGATAAATTAATTATTTGAATCTACAAAATTTTATGTATATATGATAAATTGAATATATAAATTATATTAACTTAACAAAGCCTCGCCGACCCTTTTCATTATTTTTAACGTGTTTAGGAACATGTTCTGAATATCCTGTAAATGAAACGCTAGCTATGTTACACCTTATGTGTACGTGCAGTTTAGCGTAATAAAGCTAGGCGTCCACAGGTCGGTATCGTGCGCATCAGATTCTTAATTTTTAAAGAAATGCGTTCCTTACAATGTTGACCAGTGGATGTACAGTCAGAGGCATATATATCTGCCCATGGGCAGATTCGCAAAAATATCTACTGCAAGGATGAGTTCAAGAATATCTGACATACGCGGCATAAATATCTATGCTTCTGACTGTACTTGTGTGATATTCTATACAAGAATATCCGTCAAAAGATGACGTCCGATGCGTACAATACGCCTAGCATTAATCGGCTTTTGAGTCATATCAAGCACAGACATCTCACCGTGAGCTACAACTCAATACTTGTCTTCCAGATCGCGTACGCACGAACAAATTGAACCATTTATCTTACGAGTACGCCTATTTTTCTGACTTTGTAAGTTTGTGAATATTGAGAGGATTGATTCGACTGCTTACTCCTTATTTGCATCTCTAAAGGCTATCAAAACAAAATGGTCACTGAAATAAATAATAGGGTTGATTTTACTATTTATTTACGACTTTAAAAAGGCCCTGATACTTGACGTAATATATCAAGTAGTCTTTAGGTTTAGGTACCTAGGGTGTACTGAATAAAATAAGTTGAGTGAAACTAAAAATTATTTAAATGGCCGTATAGTAATATTATTAATATGAAAGTTTGGATATTTGTGTGTCAATTACGTCGCAACTAGTGAACGGCTTTTCACGAAATTTCGTATACATATATAAGATGAATTAGCTGATAGGACTCTTTTTATCGATCCATAGTATTAAGAAATTATTTCATTTATATTGTCATAATAATTACTGATTTATATTTGATTTTATCACGCGACAAGCGTATTAATGAATTGTCTCGATTGCTTTCCAATATTGAGAGGTTGCGAACAACCTTGATAACTACCTGAAAGATCAAAGTCATGAAAATTTATCAAAAGCAAATAGGTTTCAAGCAGCTTACTTAATAAATAAAAAAATAATTAAGTTGAGTTCAAATAGAAAGGTACAAAAGACGATCTCTAGCAATCTCTGGTGAACATCCTTTAAACAAAGTAAATTTTGGGATTTGCAAATAAATAAATCATTTAGATATATGCCAGAACATGAGTTAACAAGGTGTTCAGTGAAATAATTATAATGTCCCTCATATTCTACCTATACAAGTATACAAATTCAAAATATTTAATTTAAAAGTCTGATAAGTACGTTTATGTCAATTAATTTTAATTATATGTCAAGCAATTAACAATTATTATATTAAATTTTATCGTAAAGATTATTTGATTTCAAAAAATTTCATAAGTTATTAAACAAGGCAAAAATATTTTTAACAAAATTGATTATAGTTTTAAACTATTCTCCTCCAAGTATTATGAACTTTACAGGCAGTCAACGAACTGATTATATAGTCACAACTCCGTTTTTAGTATGTAGGAGCAAAGATCTTGAGAGGCAAACAACTCAAAATGCGCAAGTTAAGGTAAAACTTTGTGAAACAAACGATTGCAGCTTCAGCCCGTATTGTTCCGAGAAATACAAATACGCTATTGTTATTCACATACAAAATAATTATAATTAAGCGATGTTCATTATAAACAGTTAAATTCGTTTTGAGAAACTGTTCGAGCAAATATGTGTATGAACATGGTTATTTGTGTAATATTAATTACTGTGGTATTTTACAACTGTAATCAAATTAGTTTCAACCGACTGACGACTCGATTGGCGCAGTGGGATTACTATTGTATATAGTGCCAGAGAGTGTGGGTTCGATCCCCACGAATAGAAAATCTTGTTGTAATTTGTTATTTTTTTTTCTAGTCTCGGTGTCTGTATTGGAATAATATATTATGGTTGTTGAGTGTTTACTGTTGATGCATACGATAAGGATAGGAAACAACAAGGCCTTTGGCAACAAATATTTCCGCACACAGTACCCGAGATAATCTCCACACATTTATAAGAAAATATGTTTATCAGATCTACTTTCCATAGCTTGTATCATGCCTAACTATAGGTTTGTGCTTTGCAAAGTTGGGACTTGGTGGCAATGTGTCAAATGTCCTAGAATATTTATCTGTTTATTTAACTAAAACATTACCGTATTATTAATTAGGACAATGCTTAAAAATATATTTTTTTAAACTACAACAGGTTTTATAGAATTACTGTGAACAGTCAAAGCACTGATTAAGAAGTTACAACTTCGTTTTAGTGCATGTAGGAAACATCTTGCGAGGGCAATTCAAAATGAGTAAAGACAAGATTTTGCAAACAAACAACTGCAGCTTCAGCCCGTATTGTTCCGAGATGAAATACAAATACATGTGTACGAGCATGTTTATTCATTTGCGCATATAAATAGAATTAACTGATGTTCATTATAAAGTTAATTACGTTTTAATTTGTGGAACTTCCCGCTGCGCAAATATTTTTATAAAGCATGTTATAAAATACTGGAATTTTTATGGATGCAATGTAAACGTTGTAATTTTTAAAGTAACACAGCACAAATTAAGGTTTTTGAATTTGCAATAAAAAGTTCATTTTCATGTTACATATTTTCAATGCTGACTCGTTTTCATTTCTATTCCTCTAAAAAATGTCATTTCGTACTACTTTAGACATATTTATAATTACTATATCTACACTTAAAATTTCTATAAATTTCTATTACTTACATCATACATTTTCGCAATGAAATTATGCTAGTACTTAACATTTACGTAGTTTCAATGTTAGCTAGTCCAAAAAATAATAGAACACATTCATTTAAAAATATTCGAGTTTCAAATATGAAAACCCGTTAGAAAGAATTGCTCTCAAAAAGAATTCCGCGCACATTTAATTAAGCTAAAAGTTTCAGTAAAAATTTCGCACTCGGTTCCACATTCACATTAAAAAAGACATTAACTTTAAATGCAGAAAGTTGCAAACGCACGCAATCGTCGCCAGCCTGCCGCGAGCACTTTACATGCAGCGATCTTCATTTGAGCTTACATAAGAATTGTTATACGTTTCAAAGTTTGATATTGCGTTGTCCATTTTGTGCAACAATAATTACGGAAAACATTTGCTTGTACTAGTTGACGAAAAATGCAAGCAACCGTAAAAATATATATAAATCTTTTAAATCTCTTCTATTTTCTAATCTCTATAGTGTTGCGAGTTTTCACATCAAAAAAGAGACAAATACCATCTCAAAATTCACAAATAGAGGTCAAAAGCTTCGGTAGATATGATTGGAAGTATTGTTACTTCCTACTTACGTTGTGATAAAAGTTATTAACGAAATTCTGACATTGCTACTATGAACAACATTTTCATGTATATTCAAATACTAATTAAAATGCATAAAGTTTTCTACAACCATTAAAAACATATTTGTTCTACGCAAAAGCTGTGTCCATCCTTTTAAAATTTGCAATACAAATAGGAGATGCGCGGAGCGTAATTAACAATGCTCATGTTACAGTTTGTTGCAAAATATTTTACACTACATTGTGCCACGATAACTGCACTTAAACTATCCATCCTTCTCCATCACCATTAAAATAACAAGGACAGCGACATCAAGACTAATGTCCTCGTTTGTTTAATTATGTAAATCGTCGAGTTTTAACGGGAAATTTTGACAACTTCGCGAAACTTCACGCGAACCTTGTTTTTGTCCAGACATTTTAAGTAATGAAGTTAATCCAACTTTTCTCATTTATTCCTTTATAACTTTAAAGTTGCCTTCGTTATGTCAGCTGGTATGGAGGAAATTAATTTGGGAAATCAATTTTGGCGGCCGTCTTTTTTTCGCGGTTGTAACAGTATAAAATTCAAATGCACCGCTGTATCATTTGGTATTTTTATGAATAGCAAAATATTAAGGTCTTAAAATTCTTTGATAAGAAAGTGCGTCATATTTATCATTCTTTTTATGACAATAGTTCAAAGAAAAAAGATTTTAGGCTTTTCTCAAGAAGCATTCTATAAGCATGCGTAGCTATGTTTAAATAATTTTAATGAATTAATAAGACCGGCAATGTAAGCATAATTCTTGCAGATGAAGGTGGCTATAATAAAAAGCAGGTTTTTTGATGCTTTTTAAGTTGATTAATCGTATAATAATAAAAGCCTTAAATTTCTAGAAAAGAAAAATCATTACCTTTAGTAATTTACGGTATAAACTTAATTGTTTTAAAGAGCCTTCTGTTCGTAACTATTCCCTTTCCTATGGTAAACAATTGAATAAAACAGTCGTTTGTATTCCGTGTCGCTGCTTTGAAAGTAAAATGTATTAGGTTTCCTGAAACAGTAGCTTGTAGACGTTTCTAGCGGAGACTTGTTATATTTTCTTTAGAATAAATTACTGCACTGTGCAATTTTTATTATTATTCCTATTCACTACGTAGCATAAAACAAAGCCATCGCTTTATGTCCATGTGTATGAATGAATGAATGAATGAATGAATAAATGCTTTATTTCGCACCAAAGCTTAAAGCTAACAACACTATGCTTAGATCTTTAAAACTACCACACAGATTTTGATACGATTTTTTAAATAGGTTAGAGTTATTCGCATGTGCGTAGCCGGCCAGGTCGTTAGTTAAAAAAAATATTTAATTATTACTCACTGCTTCCTTTTTTAATATGTTCTTAGCAAATAGGATTTTTATTGGTAAATGTAGAATGTGGAGGAACCATACTATAAATTTATTGATATGAGTATAAGTTTTACCGTGCCGTTAAAAGATCTCTGTGTACCTTGAGAGATATTTCTCTGTCTCTCTCTATATCTTCATTATGATATTTTGTACCTCTTATTGCCAACTGCAAAACTAGAGCATCATTTAAACTCAATTTACAGTATACCTGAACATCTAATAGCAGAAAATAATTTGTAGCAGACATATTAGGGGCTTGATGAAGACTCAGGCTCGAAATTATGTTAACTAGATATTACAGGCAGAGCTCATTAACTATGTCTAATGATATTTCTCCGATCACGTGTTATTCGTCGAGTCTAGAATATTCTCATGTAAACTGGAAGTAATACCTACCTTTTGGGAATGAGTGTCGATAGAATTTGTAATAACGTTTGATATTGGTTTTATATCGATACTAGCTGCGCCCCAGGGCTTCGCTCCCGTGGGAATATCGGGATGATATATAGCCATTAGCGCATTCAAACAAACAAACTCTTCAGTTTTATAGTATTATTAGTATAGATTCGTTTTCAATTGACTAGGTACCGAATGTATACAAGTGATTTGGTGAGTAATAAGAACTTGAATTAATCGAGATCATTCCATCATCAAACTATAATATACGAGTCTTTTTACTCCTTTATTGAAAGAAAAGATATTTTTCAATGATAACATTTCTTTTCCTATGAGATAACATTGCCAGCAACAAAACTAAAGCATCATTTAAACTCGATTTACCTTTAATTGACCGAGCGAAGCGAGGTCTCAGAGTCGAGATGGCCGGGCGTTGTATGTTTGTATGTTTGTATGTTTGTATGTTTGTATGTTTGTATGTAAGTATGAAAAACTTTGTCCGACGATAACTTGAGTATGGTTTATCCGATTTTGATAAAATTTCATAGGCGTATAGTTTTGATAAAAGAAAATGTCGAGTTCGAAGATGAGCGTAATCGGTGGGGGGGTAAAGAAGATAGGGGGGATAAACAGTTAAATGTTTGTCGGACGATAACAGGTATATTTTTTATCCGATCTTGATAAAATTTTGTAAGCAAATAGTATAGATAAAAATAAATTTTGAGTTCGAAGATGAGTAAAATTGGTGTGGGGGTTGCGAAGATAGGGGGGGTCAAAAAGTGAGTAAAATATGAATATACCCGAGTGTGGTATCAAATGAAAGGTCAATATTTGTACATAACATAAAAAGTATTGAATTATTTTTAATATAAGCCGTTTTCAAAACATAAGTAAAATAAGAAAAAAAATAATTTTAATCAACGCCATCTATTGTCACATTTACAGTTCATTATTATGAATCATTCTTTCTTCAAACATCGATAATACTCAATAAAATACGAATTTCATAAAAGTTAATGTATGATAACTTATAAATATTGTATTTAAACATTAGGAATAGTTTTTATGTGATATTTTTTAAAATAACAAATTACTCATACAGGTTCCTTAGTTCCTCCGCCATCTAGTGGAAGCAACGCATATTATTATAACGATTGAATAAAACACCAACATAATAGCCCCAGGTTGCCCCTTATAAATGAATTTATTTCCAAATAGTTTGTTACAGAATTTTTATTTTTATTAAAGTATTTATAAAAATTTATAAATTTTATAATATCCATTATTATTAATAAATATTGAATTGAATTGCTTTCCGATGAGTAACGGTTCGATTTACGTAACTGTTCATTGTTTCTTTCTAAAAAGATAATAGTTGTATTATTTTCTTTTTCTTTTTATTTCGTTAAATATTTTATATTTGTATTTAACGACGATGTTTACTATGCCACGAAAAAATAAGAGTATAAAAAACCGCGTTTAATATATAAAGAACAAACCATCCTCAACGTGATATTTGAAAAATACAGATGGCGCTACGAGGCTTCTGAATCGCGCTATAGACTTTATTTTAAATCCCTTTAATAAGAATTGTATTTATTTAAAACAATAGTTTTTGAATGATCATTCTTCACTTATACGACGGACCGTCATAGTATAACACAAATGAATGGTTTTCAATTTTCATAACGGGCGGTTCTAATCAACCAATCAGAATTCAGAACCAAGTTTTGGTAGTTTTGTTAACGTCACGTTTATTATAGAAACGCTTTTGACTTACGTCTAGTAGGATATTGAACTGTCTGTAAGTAAAACGACTCGCTTTATTTTTATAGGAACTAGGCAATACTGACTTCAGACTTGCCATGCATTTTTAATTTTTCAATACTCAAATGCTGCGTTAGGTTCAGATACGTTACAGTCCTTCATCTTTTTTCTTTAAAATTCAACGAAAATAAATTATACAGATTACTTTTAATTTTTATCAGTTGTTATTTTGCACGTCATCTGCCGATGGTGTCCACGGCCATGAAGATGTAGTAATAAGCCACAGTAGTACAGCCGTAGTAGATAATTTACGTCTGACGATGTAACCGCCATCCATCATCAATGACGTTCGCGTATGCGTCTGCCGATGTGTAGTCTGGCTTTGGTCAAATGTAAGGTCTCGATGAATATAAACATTACAACGCGAGGTCCAGCTCGGGGCGAGCCACTAGTATCTAAATAATACCTTCAATTTTCTTAAATAATTTGTAGCAGACATATTAGGGGGTTGATGAAGACTCAGGCTCGAAATTATGTTAACTAGATATTACGTCTAATGATATTTCTCCGAACACGTGTAAATCGTCGCTAGAGTCTAGAGTATTCTCGTGTAAACTGGAAGTAATACCAACCTTTTGGGAATGAGTGTCAATAGAAATTGTAATAACGTTGGATATTGGTATTATATTGATATTTGTTTTCAATTAACTAGGTACCAAATGTATATATGTATATAAGTAACTTGGTGATTAATAAGAAGTTAAATTGATCGAGATCGTTCGATCGATCGTCGAACTATAATTTACGAGTCTTTTTACTCCTTTATTGAAAGAAAAACATTTTTATGTGTTAAATAAACGTGTCTTAGAAACATGAGCAGCACTCTTGAATATAATATTACTTTTTCTCTACTTTTTGCCAACAGCAAAACTAAAGCATCATTTAAACTCAATTTACATCTAATAACATCGCAAGAAATAATTTGAAGCAAATATATTAGGGAGTTGATGAAGACTCAGGCTCAAAATTATGTTAACTAGATATTACAGGCAGAGCTCATTAACTATGTCTAATGATATTTCTCCGAACACGTGCTTGGTGCTCGCTAAGAGTCTATAATAGAATGTTTTGATGAAAACTTTAATATCCTTTTAGAATGAATGTCAATAGAATTCGTGGAAACGTTTCATTGCTTTATATTGCTTTTCGCTTTAAATGTAAGATGTTATGGGTGTAAATTTTAAAAATTCAAACTGAATATTGCTTAAACATACTTTTTTGTAAATACATACATATGATAGATAAATTAACACCCAGAAAGTAGAAAATTACAATGTTCATCACATCAATTTTCTACGCGTGGAGATCGAACCCACACCCGCCGGCGGAATAGACCATTGCCATATCCAATGTGCCATTGGGGTCGTCATAATAAATAAGCATCGGAATATTCATACCATCAGATAATCATATCTGATGGTAGTAGTGGTAGTAGAGCGGGGTAAATAAAATATATCGATATTTTATTTACCACCCTCTATATATAGGATATGATTTTCGTAGAAATTCGATAATATCAATATTAATTCGTGTCAATCAAAACGTTTTATAGAGTTATCAAAAAAGTATACAATAACGACAGCATAAAATGTTTATTCTTGTAAATAACCATAAAATTCGCATTTTTCACATTGACTGCATCGTAAAAGCATTTTAATTTGCGTTAAAAAGTCGTAGAACTCTTGTCTTATTACTTCGCTCCCTTCATTAAAAATAATGAAATTTCAAGTATGTTCACAAGTTTGTCTTGTCAAAAGATATGCTTCATTACACACTGTTTTATTTTTATGAACGAGGTGAAAGCGAGCTTGCATGATGGGCACACAGACATGTTTTGTAAAATGAAGAAATAATGAATTCTAACTTTTATTTAAAGTCAAACACATTTTTATAGTTTAAATTCCACTATATTAGCACTTTTTACAATAATTATTTAGTTAAGCCCGAAAAATGACACTTAGAAAAAAGACTATTAATATTTTTATTTAATTTTAACTACCTGACGATGATGTACGAAAACGGTTGTGTTTAACTAAATAATAATTATTGTAAAAAAAATAAATAAAAATAATATGCAATTCCATCAAGAAGTTTCAATACAAAATATAAAGTATAATGAATTATTTTTTAGGGAAACCTTACAACTAGGTTTATAAGTGGAACACTACGTAATTATCCGTGGTTAATGAGATATCTACGGTTAGATTAGGTTAAGTTAGATTTGATGTCGCAGAAGGAGGCTGCGAAGAGGATTCGAGAGGACGACCCTCTCTCGGATCCTATCCGCAGGTGAAGGCTAGGGCGGAGACGGGGGGTGTATGCCCAACAACTCTAGCCCTAGTAGGGGCGCTGGGGCGGCGTGAATTTACACATCGCTCCACCAAATAGGGCCTCCGCAGTGGTTGTGGTCACCTATATGTTCCAGGAAGACCACGACGAGGATGAGAGCAAGATGGACACAGCTCCCTCCACCCACCCCCCATCCTACGGAAGAATGTTACGGCGTACTCATGAACCCCCCACAAGGTGTGTGAAGGAACATCGAGGGGTTTTAATCTGTGCAAGTCCGACATAACCCCGGCGTTGCCCCAGTCGGCCGGGTATGCGAAGGCATTTCTCCTCGTAAAAAAAGGTTAGGTAAGATTGGAATCGATTTAATTATTTAATGAAATGTAAAATCATACTATTATAAATATTTAATAGTTATCAATGTTTGTAATAAATTTATTAAAAATAGAATATTAAAAACAAATCGTCTATTATCAACATCAATAAGGGTAAATATATCAAACTTCATAGTTAAAAGCACCTTTAATCGTCCTTCATGGATCATCACACCCTAATCTCGTGTATATGCAAAGGGCCGGTTAATTCGCTGAACCAAACGTCACGACCTCTTCCACGTCACGCGCCGAATCGAGGGTCAGGGGTCGATTAATACCCTACAGTACGTTCGCTTTTTTTAATCGAAAAAGGACTGTGATTAATTTACTTTGCGCATATTATATGCACAATTTAACCAAGCTGTAGTTAGTAATTACACTTATGTGTTTAGCCGTTGTAATAAGACTTAAGTTTGCGGTTATGGGATTTGTTATTGACAACTATAAATTGTAATAATGTTGAAATAAATAAAGAGCAAACAGGTGCTATAACAAAGTTATGTTTCCTAATAATTTTGAGAGTCTTTCCTTAAATATTTATAGAAATATAATATTAATAAACATGTGAATATGTGTTTATAAATTTCCAGAAAATCACGTTAAATTTAGCAATAATATTGTATAGTTATTGAGGTCAATTTTTTTCCTTATGTTTCCACACAAAACCACTGGACTAATTTCAATAATTCCTTTACTATAATAAATTATTTTCACTGAGTGACGTAGGCTATATAACATTATGCTACGAGAGCGAAGCGCGGTACAACAAGCAAAGAAAATCTTCTGCACAGCTTATCATTGATAATACATAATTAGCAATTATTCCATTATTGATGTGGCCTAGCTATTAATTATGATCAAAGCAGACGCCCTGACGACATGAACATTATAATTATTCGTGATATAATCGCAACAGCTACGTATATACAACTGTTTGTTCAGGTAGGATCAAGTAGGGCTACCAGATCACAAAATTACCTGAAATTTCTGTCAATTTCAGGTCGTAATAGTCAGTAAAGGAACTAATTACCAAAAAAATATTTAATTTTTTACATACTTATTTGCTTATTTTGCACGATTGAAGAGTAGAATACCAAATTACTGAATCCCCAATGAATGATATTTCGATTTCATTCATTGGTCTTAAATAGTTAACCGAATATCAAATATGTGAAACTATCATGACACGATGCAATTGAGCGTAATTGAAGCATTTTTAGTTCAGTATACGTGAGACTCTTCAAGTCTACAATGTCGATGCATTGCACCGTAGGCGTAGCTCTAAGCGTAGCCCAGAATGTCGGCATCAGAAGTCGGAAAGTCCACGCTTAGCATCAGAAACCATACAACATAGTACCTAAAGCTAGCACAGCACGTAGCACTTAATGTCTACACGTAGCACCGAATGTCTACACCTACACTTTACTACGCGATTAAAACCGCTGAACACCAGTGACTATAAAAAATTCTATCAGTGAAATAAATCTCTTTGGAACTCTCATCAGAAATAAATTTACAGCCTGCGTATTCCAGAATACTGTGTACAAATAGCCTTAAATCTGGTAACCCTACCAGGAATTGATTATAGGATACCACACTACGGTATTCGTTACTGGATCACCGCAGGCTTTGTCAAAGGCTTTTAATTAATATGTTGAGGCTGTACCGTCTATATTGCCTTCCGAAAGCGTTATGACTTGTTGTCAGTGTTTTATCCGATAGCTGGAACTTCTGTTGACGGGAATTTTGGGCAAAATTTCAACGTCAGTCTATAAGCAAGATATTTTGTGTTGATTTTCAAAAGCAAATGTTTATTGACGAAGCTATGTATGTGTGAGTAAGCTATGTATACTAGTATGTGTGGCAGTTTGCATTTTTATTTTGTTTCGTATAGTGCGAAGACTTAAAAGAACTAAACCTTTCGATCTAGTGTAGTGTAGTTTTATAAAAGTGTCTTCCCCTTAACAAAGACAATAAGAAAAGTGTTAATGGACACATTCTTAATTTTATTTACTAATTAAGTTAAATTAAAATTACTTGTTAGTCTTATAGACTAGATCGTACTTGGAAAAGATATTCTTAAGTAATCCTAGAATAAAAAAAATGTTTCACAATTTTTTATAGTCTACCTAGTAAAAAAAGTAATAAATACAGCAATACCAACTTGCTTTATTTTCGTGTGTACTTGGCTAGTGTCTGTTATACGACTAATACAACCATTAGACTTATTAACAACGGTTCTATTTTCGGACGTAAACATAAATTGCGGTCTGGCTTTAAACGGGCTAACCCGTAATAATCTGTAAACTGCACTTTTAAACTTAGTTTAAGTTTACTTTCCAACTCAGAAGTTCTGATTGGCGTAGTTTCAAAAGATTTATCTGGATTGCAAGGAATTTGTTAATCTGACTCACTTAAAAGTTTTTGTAGGAGGAAAAGATCGGGAAATATTCCGTCGTGAAGGGAAATTGGTGTGGAAATTTGTTTTGGAACCTACGATATATAAATAGAATATTTTTTATTTTCGTTAGAATTCGTATTTATAATTTAAATTAAAATATCATAAAAATATAAATCATTAACATAATTACTCTTCACAGTAGACAAGTGGATGTCACATTTCGCGTTATTTTAGCGCAGGATATTTATGACTTTAAATACGCGTATAAACGCTTGTTGAAACTAAGCATTAAAATTTTATTTATATCCTATTTTTATATTTTTATTTAATCGTTGTTTTAAATTACGATATTCCGCTATTAGAGTACTAGGAAAAACTTCATGACCACTGTTAAAAACCTTTAATCAAAAGAAAATAAGCGACAACGACAGTAAAACCGAAGTATTTTCAAACGTTTCAAATTATTTTATATATTGAAAAAGCTAAATTTTTTAATCATACACGTTATAAAACATCAAATCCCGGGATGAGCTGAAAAGCCCCTCAAAATGCTTACAACCCGACCGTAATTAAACGGAAAAAGAGCAATCAAGGCGTGAAGGGCCAGCCCGAACTGTCGCCGGCGAGGGCCTTGTAAATTAAACCCGCTTCACATTTGCGACGTGCTATCGGCCGCTTCTCGACAGCGATTAACGTAATGTCACGTGTGGCTGGTAACACATGTGTTTTTTTTTTAATTTTTATTAAGCAAAGGATTCGAAGTGTCCAGTGTCAACTTATCAAACAAAATTCTTTCTTTTTTTTTCTTTTTATAAAGAGGGAAGCTTCGCGCAATGGAAAGGTATAATAAACGTCCATCTAAAAATATTAGTTGCGAATATTATACAATTCTTAAACCAAAGTATTGTTGGAAATTTATGTGTCCTAAACACCAGTTGGATTTTATTATTTTGCTCGTAATTAAACGGAAAAAAGGTAATCAAGGGTCTGGTTCGAACTGTCGCCGACGAAGACCTTATAAATTAATCCCGTTTTACATTCACGACTAGCTATCGGTCGCGTCTCGCCTAACGGGCTGTCACGTGGCTTAGAGATTGATATTTTTTTCAAACCGGTGGACAATTCAGACAATTCAAGTGTCAGATGTGACATGTCAGATAATATAGCAAAATTATGTTTTTTTTTCTGAAATAGGCAGATACGTAGGAGCTTTATCTAAGTGAATATATCGGCACTTATATCTATCAGTTTTTCGACCATCATCAATTTTCCTGTAGCTTCATTCCTTATAACATTTGCGAATTGGTTATTTCGAGAAAACATCGGTAATGTTACTATCATTGTTTACCGTCAATCAAATCAAATTATATATGATCAATCACACCTTGGAATACTTCAAAACTAATTGATACTGGCAAAATCCTTCTTCCGTGGAAAGCCATTAATTAATAGAGAATCAAACAGCCTACACACATTCAAATCCTCTGCAATCATTAGCAGTCCGCGTCTGCGCGTGCGAGCGAGCATACGTGTATCG
>LQNK01000077.1:301736-370622 GCA_001586405.1 Phoebis sennae
ACCTGAAATAAACATTTATTATTATTATTATTATTATTAACGAATGATTATACGCAATAGTGGATGGTTCAAAGACCATTATCACATAATACAGAACTGTCGCTGAAATTACGTTAATCCGCGCCATATTTATTTCATAATGAATTGTTGTTGTAGTGAGACATGACACGCAACGTATTGCGAGGATTTTGGGTGCTATATTAATGTGCGGGTAACTTTGGCTTTATCGTATTGGAATATCGTATTTTTTATACTTATAAACTGATTAAATTTTGTACTTAGTGAACAGTATTATTTTGGTACCTTGAGGTACATTTTAATTATAATTTAAATACTTTTGAAAGCATAATGTTTCGTTTCTACATTTTGTATATAACAACTTTTAAGTCACTTTTCTCTTATATTATGAGTATGTTCCTTTATGAGAAATATCCTTTAACCACAAATCTATACCGTAAATTTCAAATGAATTTTAAATAGAATTAATTCGGTATCTTTACATGTTTTCTACTTATAATGAAATGCTTCAGGCTATAAATTCTGAAGGTACTATTGAGATTGCAAAAGCTTACCTTTATTCGAATTACAATTAATATATTTGGTTTGTTATGAATATATATGATACCCATTTATTAAAAGTACGTGTTCACTTTGTGTAGACATACATTATACGCAATTAGCGTATTCCTTTCATCTTTTGTTTTAGGCCATTAATAATAATCCAAATTCAAATTGTTTATTTTTTAAATCGAGTATTTTATGTCTTTCAGATACATTGACAGAACGTCATAACATATTATATTAAGTGTTGAATTAAAGACTTTTTTATACTATTTCCACTATTTATTTTTACAACTTTATTTAACTACAACGGGTTACTAGAATTTATCATCAGTAGTAAAAAAGTCTTTAATTCAATACTTAATACATTATTATATTACATAATACAATCTATCAATTATATTACATATATTTTGTTTTTAATTTACTACCGTTCGGAAGGCAGTGTCTACCAAGCAAAACCTACAAGATATTCGAGTAGTTGCTCTTGTCAAAAAATTGTAAATATTTACCAATGTCTCTGAAATAATTCTTTAATCAGAATGAAAATTTAAAATTGAATTTTTTATATAATAAGAAATAATTGTACTCAGTTTTACCTGTCGGGTGCCTGTCTGTAATCAAATCTTGCAAGTTAAATTTGACCTACTTTCCGGTGTTCGCTTCAGTTGAAATTTTGTATAGGCGTGTAAATTGTATGACAATGCAATATCTTCATAGAAAAGTAAAAGCTTTATTCTTTTACTTTAATCATCTTCTTCGATAAAGTCAATTGACCGAATGAAGCGAGCTCTCGGAGTTGAGATGGCCCAGCGATTGTATGTTTGTATGTTAGTATGAAAAAGTTGTCTGATAGTATACTATCAGACAACTTTAAATAAATGGAGGTAGACACACAATTTTTGAAACACTCATGAAGACAACTGCCATCTCAGTCTCCCGTGACCACGCTCGCTGTAAAGTGCTCGAAACGTCGGGTTAAATAATAATGTAAAATAATGTATAATAAACCGCGTTTAAAATCCTTTAAAAAGTATTTTATTTAAGTTGTCTGATGATAAGTAGGGTATCGATTATCCGATCTTCAGAAAATAAAAAAAAAATGTCGTAAAGAAAATATAGCACGAAACTTGCACTTAAACTGAACTTGCAAAAACATTTTAAAACATTTTTTGGGAACCCTTGCGCTAGACTAATGAGGCAATCAAAACACTAATACATAGTCTAAACATCTTACATCAATATTTAACAGAAAAAATAAATAAAACAATAGACCTATTTGTTTTAATAACTACTTTGACGCGCGGTTTTACTCGCGTATATCCCATCCCTGTGGGAATCAAATAATCTCTGTACAAAATTTTCAGAAACCTGAAGAAGAGACGAACGGACAGTTACTTTCGCGTTTATAATATTAAGTGAGAACTAATTAGGATTAATAAGGAAGGATTTTGTTTTATTTTTAAACTAATCGATAAACTTCATAGTATTTTATCCTGAATTAGCTCATCTAATACATGGTGTTTATACTGAACTGGCGTCATACGTTTTATGTTAGGGCGAAGTAAACAATAAAAGACGCGCGATCGAGCCAACATATTGCCTTTTATGGCTATATTCGTTAATGAAATGTGAACTTCGGTCGTTCGATTGATTATGAAATATGATTTGGGGCGTGTAATAGCCCAATTGAACAGCACTTTTGGTTATCAGAGTTGTAAAGATGCATGACAAAGAAAGAGAGACAGTTAAAAAAGTATCAAGCATTTAGAGAGAACACTCTATATATAAGAGATTTGTAATTTGTATATTTCTTATATATTTTCAAACTCAAATTAAATTTTGTATTTATCTGCAACAATTTGCGAAGAGATTAAAAAATTCTACCAATTTTATCGTTCCTACTTGAATAAAAATACTTTTTTAAAGGATTTTAAACGCGGTTTAATAGTGAAAGTATTTTACTTGTGTATTTTTATTCAATATGGAAAGAATTCGCGTTAAAATAAACACAAGTGAAATATCGTTCTTACCTATCTTTGGATACAACGATATTACCTACTTAAAAATAAATTTGATGATTTAAAAAAATTCTTACTCTAGGAGACGGAAAAATACCTTAAGAAAAATTTAACAGTGAAATAATTGTTAATATTCCACCCTGCTGCATGGCAAAATTGGGTTTTAATTTGTTCAAATTAAGGACACAGATTCATAAAAATTGTAATCAAGTTATGATGCAATAAAAATAAATGATAATTTGTATCGCTTATAATAAAATAATTTGTGTCGCTTAACAAATTTAGAAACTCAATTTACATTTACTGTTTCATACAAAAACATTTTGTTAATTTTTAACTAACATTATAAATGTGAAAGTTTGGATGTGTCATTCACACCACTGCTGTTCGGATTTGATGAAATTTCGAATGAATATAAGCTAGTTGGATTTAAAAGTCAAAATGTTCATTTTCCAAATCGGCCTCTTTCGAGGCATTTACAAAGGGATTAGACGAAGGGTGCCTTTTATTGATCTATAGACTTCGTATTTACACGAGCAAAAAAGCGGACAAAACCTAGTAAAGAATATTTAATCTAGGATTGAATTTTCACACAATTTCTCTATTTTAATCTCGCGGTCTCAGGTGCGTCTCAGATAGCTACATTGTCTGCCTAGCACTAAGCTGAACTAGCATCCTTTATATAATATGAATGTGTATTAATATCATGCCTTTATATACGCGTTTATGAAGTAGGTTATTTATAAGTCTAGTGTAAGACGCTTGCTATACATACTTCATATGTTTATTTATGAGATTTGCCCTAAATTTATCAATTTATAAAACGAGGAGGTTATCACCTCTTCGTTTTATAAATTGATTGGCAAGTCGGTTAAAAACACAATGTTATATAACTTTTAACCTAAAGGTTGCTTTTTGATCTATCTAACACAAATACATTATCCAAAATCAAACCAGTAGTTCCTAAGATAGTATGTTAAATATTTGATTTTTCTTCTGACTCTTTAACTACTACTTACTACTTCATGAAAATGAAAATTATGTAGTAATTTTTTATTTACTTTACAAGTCATAAAGATTTTCTACGAAGCAATATACTGGTTATTAACTTGAATAAAAATTACATCTATAAATTTCCAGCTTTAATGACCATAAAAATCACAGCATAAATTCCTTTCAAAGTGAGAGGTTTCTTGTAAAAACGTTGTCTTCGAGCAAAGGCCGGTATGCTCGAACGCGATATTAAAAGTCTGGGAAAATGTTCAAAGTACACGCTGAAACATCAAGCTGGCCACGAGAATAATTCTACGTTTTGCGAGAATATATATTTTGTGTTTTAATTTCCGTGAATCAGAAACGAAGATTTTGAACGTGTTTTGATAGAAATGTGTTTCTTAGAAATCATATAAAGCGACGTCTAAATAATACAATAATATAAAGCGTGAAGAGTTTGTTTGTTTATATGCACGTGCTAATCTTAATAACATTTGATATAACAAAAAATAATAAAGGAAGGCTAGCATTATTAACGGAGCTCCGCGGTTTCACCCGCGCGTATATTCCGTTCCCGTAGGACTTTTGGAATAAAACCTCATGTCATTTCTAGGGTTTCAAAGAATCTTTGTACAAAATTTCATCTAAATCGGTCCTGTACTTTCGGAGCATATTCAATACAAAGAAACAAACAAATCTTTCTTTCTATAATATTAGTATAGATTACGGGAGTGATGCCGTGCGGAACAGCGACTAGTATTTAACAAAAATAAGTTTACTCCTATAATAAATGCACAGTGTTAAAATCATACAGTTGTTACACGATTTAAGATGACCTACGGTTATTTCTTAATATCAGTTGAACCGTATATTCTTGTCTGCTATGACATATAAGACGACAAAACTGCCTGTCGATATAAACCATCCTAATTGCACTGAATCAGATAATGTAAACGCAGCGCTGACCCATTCCTACATTGCTTTAAATGTCGACAGCCATTGTTCTCAATTCCACCTTTATCGGGAAATCGCATAAAAATTGGAAGCTGGATCAGCGATTCATTACCTGGACGTTTTTATCTCAGTGAAAACGGTTTGATCATTGAATTTCCTGCTGCTAAGAGGTTTGAATATAGAATATGATCGATAGTTGTTTTAATGCACTGAAGCTTAGATGATTCATATAATCAGACAATTTTTAATAATCATAAAAAGTGCATATATAATAAGTAAAAGTAAAGTATGTGTACTACGTTTGTATTGTGAATAAACTAAGGTATTAGTCATGAAAATAATTAATACATTCCTAGTGCATTAAAAGAAAAGAAAGCTTTATTGACTCATTGAGAAAACTTTTTTTTATAATATAAATATTTGTTGTATACAAATATATTTTGTACGGAAAAATAGACCATAAAAACGTAGCCGTAGCTTAATTTCTTGTTACATCATTAATACTGTTACAAGTTTAAATCCCTACTAATATATTTATGAACCTCACTAATAATTATTGTAAACGCTAAAGTCTGTCTGTCTGTTCTTCATGCTTTAACCACTGAGCTGTATTGGATATCATTTTGTACAAAGATAGTATGAAGGTCGATTAAGGATATTATCTTCTTCATACCCGGTTTTTTATCCCGGCAATCCCACCCCAACGTGGCGGAACATAGGTAATAAATAATAATTAATTAAGTACGTCGAACCTTCTCGAGCGTCGGCCATCTTAACTTTATCGAATCTTTAAATTTGTAATTCATTTTTCAGTGCGCTGTCAGGCAGTTTTATATAAAAACGTCCCAGACGGCACCCGACACTTTGTAGCGAGTCGACGAAGTTTAATGCACACTTAATATTACGTAACTTCGAGCACATTTACTAGTTTACATTTAGTTGAAGTTCTTTTTTCTATTTATTGGCAAGAAAACGCGACGGAGTTATACTATAAACTGTTATTCTAATAACCTCCTCCTTTTTTTGGAAATCAGTTAATAAGTTAAAAAAATAAGACCGGTTTCGAGCGCCATCTTCGGTAAAATGTTCAGATCGGAATTGAAAAAAACGGTAATCGTTTATTAATGCTCATCTGCTAAGAAAATAATATTCGTAGTTAATAGTTTAAGTAAATTACATCGAATCTTCAGTAGTCTTGGCCATATCAATCTTATTTCTATATTGCCGACTCAATTATATCCAGGATCTTAAAAGTCTTGTTTTATGATGTACAAAAGGTTATTAAAAGATCGATGAAATTTATGTTTCGTATAAGTAAGGTTATAAACGTTATAGCACAAAAAGTAACAACAAATAATACCTTGAAATATAATTATAGAGGTAAATAACGTCTTTAACTAGGCCAAAACGAGAAATTTATACAATACAATATTGATAACTTAAGTCTAATAAATACGCAATTTTCATTAAATATCTTGAAGAAATTTTATTAATACACAAGCGATTCGTGTAAAGATTGAAATGTAAACCTGACCTAATTTTGGCAGTTATTTTTTTAATAAATAGCCTTTTTTATGTTCAATCCTAAAGGCTAAATGGATTCATTTAATTAATTTATTAGGAGCGAGCAAATCTCCTGCAACTGAAGAGTTTCTTTGCAGAAAAAAAATCTATTAGTTACTAAGTAAAGCGAAATACTATTGCCATCTTTCTTAGTTTTTCTTTTAATTCAATTTCAATGAGTTATTTTTAATTTCTGTGTGTATTTTTAACTTCTGTTTTTATACAATTTTATATTATTTATCTTTTTTGTACCTACTAAATAATGTTCATCATTTGATATTTTGGTTTATTCGTTTTTCCTGAGTTTTCATTACGTATCCTAAAATAAATAAACTATTTACTAGCAAAAAATACATAAGAAGATTGCATTTGGGATGCAAATTTGTAATTACTAGCTGCGCCCCGCGATATCACATGCATATAATATCATCAGTTCCTATGGGCTTTTCGGGATAAAATATAGATATAGGATAGCCTATATCCTTTTCGGATTTCAAAGAATCTCTGTACGAAATTTCATTCAAATCGGTTCATTGGTTTCGACGTGAAGAAGGGACAGAGTTACTTTCGCATTTATAATATCATTTAAAGTAAGGATTAAATAATTCATTAAGTTTATAAATGACGAATAATAAGTAGAAATAAAAGCGTCTATGAAGTAGTATCAAGTCTCAACCAAAGTCTATCTATAATATAAGGCTTAGGATCAGCTGTAGTGTGCACTCGCAATGGGAACTTCAAAATGAAATTTGGCTTCCAAAGCCACTTCAAGGCTTACCGCATATAGCCTAGAATACAATTGAAGAACTCTAAAGGATGTCTTACTTTAGTTTTAAAGTGTTTCCTATCCATTGACACAAAAGAAATAATTTAAACTAGCTAACCGACAAACGTCATCTTGTCTTTGACTTGACTTTCTTAATTTTTTTAATTTTCTACACAATTACATTACATTTAAGGAACAGAAACTTAGAAAATTTTCTAATGTTGTTCTTTCATCAATACTACCAATATCAAACAAATCAAATCACCAAAAAGAATCAGTAAATCCGGTCAAACCTTTGCGTGATCTGTGATCAAGGAAAATAAGGATTAATTACACCTGTTAAAGTTTCAATATAAGTTGGTCGTAGCTAGGAGAGGCTAGGACACGAATGGCTTCGGGCGCAAACACTAACAAAATCTAGGTCACAAGCGAGTCACTAAAAAGTGGGATCTCTTTGGGAAATTCAAAGTTTAATGAGTATTTCGAGCGCAGAAGACAAATATTGGGGAATGATGAGAAACTATTTGCGTTTGGGTAGGGTTGGCGAAGTTGTATTAATTAAAATTGTATGTAACCGATTTTGGCCTTTGATTTAATTCCATTTAAACTGTTAGCTATGTGCATATTATACATACGTAAGTATTCCTGCTTTGTTTTATCTAAATGCTTGGAATGACTGGTGATAAACTCCGGTGTTTGAACCGAAGTCAATTTTGATGTGAAAACCAGTAGTTAGAGATTTGTATTATGTAGAATGACCTTTTTTGTATCACGTTACTCGTCTTAAAATTGTATGCATTTCCTGTATTCAAATGTATATTTTGTAATGCCAAATAAAGATGTGTCTATTGTATAGAGTTACATCTTTACCACCTATGCTAATAATATCTGTTAAAAGGCTGTAGTTTTTTAAGGGCGTTAATCTCGGGAACTATTAGAAAAAATATTGTATGTTACATAGATACAGTTGAGTTTAATATAACGTGTTTCGAGCCAGTCGTACGTTTCTAGGGACAGACAGCTTTTTGCTCTTGATCAAATTTCCACCATTATTACTATTCTACAACTCAATTGTTTTAGCTTGGCGTCTAAAAATCATGTCCTTTACAAATTTGTAAGCTATCTTTTTAATCTGAAATAATACATTGAATAATTTCTTATGAGGATGAAAAAAAGGAAGAAAGAAACAATTATTTATTAACATACCATATAAAAAAGAAAACAATAAAATAAGATGGTTTGCGGTTATATCTTTTTAAAATTAATTTCAACACACAAAGTAGTCTTGAAGACATGACAATTATTATATAATCTCCATTCCCATCATAGCAACGAACTCGAAATTAATGCACAGACTATAAAAGTTAATAATACAGATAAAATCGTGGGTATATTCCGGCAGCCGGCGTGTTTAATGAAATCTAAGGAACTCGGTAATGGAACGGGCAGCAAGTTTACTTACAAATCGAGTTAAGATGAAGTCGGAATATTACCGACTACTTTACTGGAGAGCGTTGACGTTATATACCATTGCATTTAATGAGGGAGGGAGCTATGAATAATCAGTACGTTACAAGGTATCTGCAAATAGGTATTCAAGAAAAACTCGCGTATCGACTTTTCTTACGTGCGAAAATTCTTTGTGCACAAACACAAACGAAAGAAACGTATGATATTACGTGTCTTTCGTCAGTGTTTAATTGTGATGTAATGCGTCTTCTTTGCTTTAGATTGTTTTTTTGATAAAAAATCTCTTGAATTTAACTTCTACTTAAAATAATATGAAAAATAGTGACAGATGTTTCTAGAACAAAAGAAGAAAATGCTTTATGGTCGTAGGACAGTCCCAAATATTTGCTGAAAGGAACAAGTCCTTTCGGAAAATACATTTTAAGGACTTTTGTGCAGCGATAAAACCTTACACTCGGAATGAATCCCTCTTGCAGAGTTTTATATTTATTTACTTATTGTATATTGGCACAACCAACAGCTTACAGGCTACACTCCACACACTTTTAAACATAACGAGTTTAATATTAAATAAATGTTGTTTCACACCTATTATTAGCAAGTAGGCTAGGATATAAATATATATACAATATGTTAGTAACAAGAGAAATAATTGAAAAGTAACAAAAACAAAAATCAGAACAATTATTTATATAAAAAATGTATTTTTCTAAAGAAACCTTTACTATAAAAGAACGTCACGTTGTAGAATACGTCCTACGCAAATCTGCATCCAGTTAAAATAATACCTAGTTTTTATCAATTCTATGGCTAAAGAGGAAATCGTCAAATATGTGATTTATGAGCGGGATAACAATGTATCTGACATTTTGATTGATTAAAGGATTTGAAGGTATGAATATTTGATGCGGTGCCGTGTCCTCTATTATCCCCGCATAATATTTTCTTATGGGTTTCATGGTGCTATTTTTATAGCACATGGTGAATTTAATAAGACCTATTATTTTTACGAGTACATGGAGCAGGAATTAAATTGATTTATTTAATCAAAACAATCGATTGATTAAAAAGTTTATCTATATAAATAAATGCTAAATATATCTAATATATATAGGATCTTGCAAAGGCGATTTTCTAACTTTAAATTTAAATGAAACAAATGAAGTATGAGATCTCGTCGTATTTCGTATTCATTTGTAAGACCTTTTTGATAACTCTTGTCCGTTTATATTTGGGCTATTTATTTCAAACTTTAAATTATGTAATATTGAAAACTACTTTAAATATATATTTTATAGTCTAACATAAAAATAAACTAGAATTTCAAATGAACTCAACCATTAATAAGTCGCATCATTTCCCTTAACTATTTAAATAACTCCAAATCACTGAAACGTGGGTAGAAATCTAAATGGCACTGGGGATCCCCATCATCAATTATTCCCGGGTGGTCTTACTTGTCTTACGGAGTGTCCCGGTATCACTTGTCAAAGCATTTAAAGTCACCCAATTTAAACTGAAAACTGAACTCGGAATTTACACATGACATCTTTATGCATTAAAATGTGATTATTGTGATAGTGATAGAAATTGTTCGAAGTGAATCTTCTTGTGTACCCAATTAAACTAGCTAGTGGCATTTGATACCAACCTCGACTATATTTACATGAAAATTGCCTAATTCTTAATCTTCGCTATCGTAGGTAGTTACCTATTCTTTAGTTTAATGTCATGCAGCAAAATTACCCTCTATCACCTCTTACGAATAGCGACACACATATTCTAACTTAAAAGGAATTACTATTGTACAAACATCAACACTGTTCTAAGTATGAAGCAGAATCTTTTGTTGTGTGATGAATTCTGCGTATAGTATAAAGCAGGGCTGCCCAACGTAGCCCCGAGGCTATTTGCAAGCTGTCTATCTCTTTTCCAAGCGTTTTGTTGTCAAGAAAAAGAGATAAAAAGTCAAAATATGGTGTTAAAGAACACGACATAATGAAATTTTTTTATTCTATTCAGCTTTTACTAATTGTTTTAGGTTGTCTGGAAGAGACTGCTGCAATCGATAAGACTTATCACTTCTTTAGCTATAATTATTCTTCATCCTTTCTTGTGCAGTAAAGAGTTATTTATTCATTCATTGAGGAGAACGCCGTTAACTTGAAACTTTGTTCTTAGAATGAGGGGTGTCAATTTATAACCTACCTGCAAAATTATTTATCGTTTCGTCAGCCCTACAAAGCCTGATACGATTGAATCCAATACAAATTAAGCAACATGGCGTCAGCACACGATTGATCTCATTAAAGTTGATTGATTCGACAGACATCGCTAGAGGTGGCTAAGATTAAGGCTCCCTTTGTAGTTAGATCTTTAAACCGTGTCTGAGAATATGTTTGTGAATATATTAAGATTGAAACTAAGATTTGCAGACTGTACCTCTTCTGAGAATAAAAGATACAATAGTTCTAATCGAAGTCTACGAAACTACGTGGATTTAAAAATATAACTTTTATGATAGGCAGATAGATAACTTATTTAGAACTAGCTTTCCGCCCGCGGCTTCGCACGCGTGGGCTACTAATTTCTGTATTTTGTAGAGGCGCACAACAAAAGTCTAAAATAATTACGGTCGCATGACCGCTGATATATGCATGTGTATAGTTTTTTATTTTTATAATTTTCTATAGAAATAGGTTTGACCAAAATCTGACGGTACGCACGCCTCTTCAAAATACAGAAAATTTTAGCCCGCGCGAAGGAAGCCGCGGGCGGAGAGTTAGTTATTTTTTGAAGAATTCATTAGACGTTTTTATCGTTTTAACCTATAGATATTGACCTTTTTGTACTATTAACGTATTCGTTAAAGTATAAAAAGGCATGTCCGCAACTCAACCAAAATCTCATATTGTCACGACATTTATTGACACATTTACGACTTTAGAAGCGTATATCTCAAAAAATATTTATTTTAGCAAAAAACGCATTTACAAACCTCTACTTTATTTTCAAAGACCTATCCAATGATATCTCATTTAATGATGTATTAGCAAATTTATTTTTTTACCCTCCGATTACACGTATGGAGAGTCACCCTTAAAAATATTTTTTTTTAAATAAAATGTAGCCTATAAGTTGAACCTAATATTGGTCTATCAGCATGTGAAATTTTATCAAAATTTGCTCAGTAGTTATTACGTGATTGACGAACATACAAACAGATAAACAGACAAACAGACAAACAGACAAACAGACAAACAGATAAACAGACAAACAGACAAACAGAAAAAAAAAATTCTAACCATGGTTTTGGTATCTATGGAACATACATATTACATACCAATCACTCTTTTTGAAAAATATTCAATGTACAGAAATGGTTCGGTTACTCTTTTATTATATGTATAGATTATAAATAACTAGTGGTTGTAATGCATAAATCACGACTTTTTATTTGATACCAAACTCGATTCTATATTCATATGAAAATCGGTTGTTTCACCAAACCCACGGCCCTTTTTCGTTACCCCCAATTTCGCTCATTTTTGTACTGAAGATTTTTCTTTATCTACACTATTCGCGTTCAAAATTATATCGAGATCGAAAAACCATACTCCAGATTTCCTCGAAAACTTTCACCTATTTGACCCTCCCCCACTCCCTACCTTCGTTACCCGCGTCGATTTCGCTCATCTTCGAACTCTTTGAAATGATACTACGCCTACGAAATTTCATAGAAGGTACAATATAACCTAACCTAACTTACCATCGCAGTCGGGTGGTAAATAAAATTAAAACAAATGTTCCTTTAAATTCACGATAAAAATCTGTTGTTTTCACATTTCAATTGTTTTATAAAATAAAGGCGATTAACAATAAAACCACTAGACAAATTTTTATAAAATTTTACATGCTGATAGATCAATATTAGGTGCAAAATATATTCTACATTTAAAAGGAAAAAACATATATTTAGGGGTGGTTCTTGATACATGTAACCGGAGGGTAATAAAATAAATTCGCGAATATATCATTAAATAGTTTCATTTGATAGGTCTTTAAAAATGAATTAGTGGTTATTTAATAGGATTTAAACTAAAATAAATATTTTACGAGATATACGCTTCTAAAGTCGTAAAAATTTTACAGTGCGACACTGAGATTTTGGGTGACTTGTTGACATGCCATTTTATATAATAGAGATAGATTAAGACATAAAAACATTGAATAATTTAATAAACAAATACAGAATTTTATAGTTCACGCGAGCGAAGCCGCGGGTGGAATGCTAGCAATACATAAAATCGGATTTGTTACGCACGCGGTCTGCGGTCGTTTAATATTATGTGGGGTTCAAATATTTAGTTACACCTCATAGATGTGGTGAGAATTTGGACAAAGGATCATTTATTTTGTTTAAATTTAGCGTAAACAGTAAAGCCTTTAATTTTATTATCATGACAATGTGATTTTAATAGGCTAGTTGACTCACTTCTAATTTCCCATAATAAATCAATATTTCATATATTACAAATCTATTATAAGCAAGAACTATAAAGAAGTAGGCTTTTAAGTATATTAGAATATTTATCACACGTATAAAAGGAATGGTTACACCCACAGAATAGCCTGTAACATATACTATGTTCCTATGTAATATAATAGCCCATTACTTGGATGCAAAATCGATACGGTGATCAAGAAACGTCTGGCTTTCAACCCACATTCATTAACCTCAAAGCTGTTATAATATGTTGCTTATATAATAGGACGTAGACCAAAAGGATATGGTGAGAAAATTTATTTGAACTGAGATTTATTAATTCGGGTTAAGAGATTCCAAAATTACGCTATTTTCATGTTTTTTCAAGGGCAATATCGTAATGATGTTAACAAATTATTCAAAGATTATTATGATTATAGAAATGATAAGTCGTGTTTTATATAAAGAGTTAAATTACATTTTATATTAACAGTTTTCCAAAATCAGCAATCTCAGCATAGTATTCTACGAAAACTCACGTCAGCTAAAAAGTTTGGATTTTTAATTCCGATGTGTTTAAAAATTAAATAAAAAATTTTAAAGATGTATTTTTTAGTAATTAGCAGAAATGATAAACAACATGAACAAATAATATAGTTTTCTTAACCTAATGTGATTCATGCAATTAATGTGAAAAATTGCATTAAGTAAAATAAAATCTTATCAAAAATTCCTATCACGGGAGTCATAAAACGACTTACCGACTTCGATCCACTCCGCGCCTTGTCCCCGCACGGCACTTCCAAACTGTATCGACAATGTCACAAATGATGAAGTTTTGCAGCATTACAATTATTTTAAGTTCGAAGTTTTAGACATTCTAGAATATTACCCGATTTTGCAGTATTTACAGTGGTATGCGTTAAACTCGCATTTCTCCATGTGCCATCTTGTCATTAAAACTTCGTATCTATTAGTTCGTGTTCTAAAAGTGTTTTTGATAGATTTGCTTTCTTAAGGCATACCTTGTCTGAGACCTTCGAAAATGCTTATAAAATTATTTTTCACATCTGTGCGGTGGTCAATCTATACATATAATAAAATCGTAGACTAGCCGTGTCTGTACATTTAATATTTTCAAGAAAAAATTAGTGTTTCGAGTTTCATCTATGATCCCAAACTCAAAACAATGATTTTTAGAATTTTTGTCTGTTTGTCGGTTTGTCTGTTTGTCTGTTTGTCGGGCGTTTGTACGCAGTGAACTTCGAAACGGCTTAACCGATTTAAATACGGTTTTCGATTAGGTATTACGGCTAGCCCCCCGAAGGTGTTAGTGTTTATTTCATTCAAATCGGTTAACAAATAAAAAAGATATGAGGGTTCAAAGTGATCCATCAAAACATATCATCAATGCGCGTAGGTATATTACATTTAATATTTTGTAAGTGTTATTTAAATCACTTTTTATTGATAAATGTAGCCTTCTCTTGATCTCGAAAGTAGATTACGATCATGGCGGCTAATCACAACAAAGACTAACCAACATGCAGAAGATATTATTTGCGTCCATAAGGAAATATGTGTTAAATCCATGGAAACATCAACTCTTTTATTCTTAGAGTACACGACAGATTTCCAAAATGTTAATATTTTGCAAAGAAATTAAAATAGAATTATTAGAATTACTTATATAAAACTGAACAGTGACACTTTTGTTATATTTAATGTAGGATATACTTCGAACTTAAACCTTTTACGAGATATATTTTTAGAAACGTACGTTTCTAAATCCTTAAAAATTGTCATACCACCTCTACTTCGAAAATCCACAAAGTACAGAAATTTGTAATCCACGCGGGCGAAGCCGCGGGCGGAAAGCTAGTAAAAAATTAAATACAAATGTGAAATTTCAAAAAAGACAAAAATAATAAACGATTTGAATTTGAATTTCAATCGTATAAAACACGAATTTCTTGGCTAATTGTGCAAAAATTACGCCAGGTAAGCTACATTCTAATAAAAAAAAGATTCTTTCTTTGAGACCAATTCCACATGTATTATAAAAATTAGTTTATTTTTTTATTTCATAAAACACATTTTTGTATAAAAAAATTTGTAGACATTAACGACACATAGAAAAAAACACAAGACAATAACTAAGATATTAAATACCTCCATATAAAAAGAAGGACTTATTGCTAAAAAGCAATTCTTTATTTAAAATAAATTTGGTTAAGTTTTAACCTCAGGTAGTTTGAAAGAGTGCTTCTAAAACCAATAATAATAAAATATGCATCATTTTCTTAGAAATCAAAATATCAAGCTCCTTTATAAGTCATCAACGACCCGAGAGTACAAAGTCGCAAATCGTGTCCCATTCATAAAATTTCCCTAAATCAACTGAACAATTATTCAAAGCAGGTCAATATTAGCCTCCAAAGCCTAATAAAACGTCCCAAAGATCTGAAATCCATAAAGCGGATTCTCGCCACAAAATTACAACATTAATCTCTATAACTACTCCATTCAACGGCTGCGTATAAATTCCAGATAACCAGTATTGCTTACAATAAATAGAATTTAACACTTTATAAGGGATAAGAGATAAATACTTTGGGACCGCTATAGGTCGTAAAAGTTTGGAATTTTTCCCATAAATTACTATACGAGATAAACACTACTCTTTTATGGCGGTTAGCTGAAAAGTAATTTACGATTTGATTTATGTCGATTTTCCTGAAAAATTGCTTTCCGTGTGAAAATTTTTCGGGCAATCTCGTAGTTTCTTCATAATTTGTCTCGTTTATGAGCTTCCTTATTTTTGGTTATTTGCTTCTGAATAAATTGCAATAAATTAAATCAATCAATAAATAACTTCCTACTATATTATTATGTAGAATATTATAAGCATTTGTTGTTTGATAGTCGCTAGCGCTACCTCTTTCAACTTCAGACTTATAAGTCTGGTTTTAAAAAGTCAAGACTACAAATATATACCTACGTTTTAATACAAAGGTTAAAAATAATAAAAATATTTTTTTTACTTTAATAATTAATTTATTTCCCTTGAGTAAATAAAATGGTTATATTGATTCATCCTATATACACATATAGGATGGAAATTGACTAATAAAACTAAACCATACAGAGTTATATGAACGCTGAGAGCCGTGGATTCCACAAAATTGGGACTCAAATGAGTTTTGGATATTCGCCAGAGTTCCTTAAAAATATGGCGATATATTTTTATCTGGGTCACCGGTTCCTTATTATTAAACTTGGAAGCATTTCGTCGTAAAATGGAAATGGTGATTTTATTAAGACAATACCTTTTTTGAATATGAGCATTCCTAGAATATTGATCTTAAAGAATTTTTATCCTAATAAATGTTTAACGAAACGAAAGTTTGTGAGGATAAATGTATGTATGTTTATTACTCTTTGACGCAAAAAGTACTGAACCGATTGTGATGAAATCTGCTATAGATATAGGTAAGGATCCAGAATAACATATAGGCTATTTCTATTGCTGGACTGACCATCAGAAGTTAGATACGCAGTTGAAGCCGCGGGGGGTGACTGGTCTTTTATAATTATAACAATGGGAGAAAATTATTTACTGTATGATGGCGATAGGTATTATAAATTTCAATGTTTTAGATATCTTTCAATTGAACAGGAAATAAATATTGATACTTAAACAAAAAAAATCCATGACATGACCCAAAATTAATAATTGTATTTCAAAAAGCGACTATCAACCAATATTTGATGTTTAAAAATGTTTTGCGTGATATTAATAATTCATCAACTTTTTCCATACACGTGTAATGTTCTTCATTAAGACCCGTCAGTCGTCTCGAACCACTCAAAGCCCGTGAAAGCATTTTAATAGCTTGCCCTACTTGGGATAACATGATATCTTAGTAAAGAATAGGGTTTCGTTCTTAGTTCTTACGTCTTCCACAATGTACTTAAAGCTAATTTTTACTCCCATTTTTTCGAAGTCACATTCACGCTTTTAGTACCTACGTCATTTATACATTTACATAATTAATATAGTTTTTTTAATTACCGCCGATCCAGAAATCTATCTTCGCTAGAAGGCTAGAACCGGCAAGAAACTAGAGAAGTTGCTCTTTAAAAAAACGTTTAAATACAATGAACAATTGCTTACATGATTTGAATTCATTAAAGATCCAATAATAAGAATAATGTCCTAATTTAAAACTGATAATAAAATAGTGGGATAAGAAAAGTAAAAATGTGTTTTTCTCTAAATAAAAATAAGTTGATGCTGGTCACTTGTAATTACATTAACTTAAAAATTGCAAATAGAAATGCACAATATAATGGCATATGGTATCGAGTGGTATGGTCACTTGTACGCCAAAGTTGGTAATTGACTCCAACTATGTATTAATAGTAACACAAGCATTATAGTATAACCTGTTTTGCCGTATAGATAGTAAATCTAAATTCGGAGCATCCGTAATTGGATTTACGTACAAGTCCGGACTAATTTCGTGAGGATGTATATCGAAATTACGTTCACGTTCCGATGGAATTTTCACGAATTCATACTGTTGAACTAAATTACTGACTTACCTTATCTAAGCTTCGCTAACACGATATAATTTATTTACTTACCTGAGTAAAATTATATATGAAGATTATTTATTATTTATATTAAGATGTAATAAAACTAAAAAGCTTGTTGGTTCAAAACCCGCTTATCTGCAAAGTACCGGGTGGATTTGGAAATTATATCAAATATAATAGGTAGCGTTATCCTACTACGCAAATGAAACCGCCGGGCACACTTTGTACAATAATAAATCCAAAAGTAACCCCAGAAAATTTAAAACTTCGGCAAAATGCGTTTTGGTACAAAGTTATAAAGCCTTTGATTTTGATATTTCTCAAAAAGAATATAATATTCAGTCAGGTGCATGAGAAGATCACAAATAAAATTCTATAACGGTATATCAACGCACAGCCCAAACCGCTGGACAGTGGACGGATCAGGCGGAAATTTGGCATTCCGGGAGATGATATGACGTAGTCATCCGCTAAGAAAGGATATTGACAAAACCCACGGAGAAAACACAAATACGCGGTTTACCGCGGAGCATGGCTAGTAAATAAAGAAAAATTTAGAACGCATTTACAATTATTGAACCACAAAGACACTGAAATGCATTTCATTACAAAAATGTACTTCGATTTCCAACTGCAACGTTTCCTAAAGAAAGCGTGATTTTGTTTTCAGCTAATAAACTGTGGAGTGGACAGCACACAGTAGCCAGAGCTCAAAGTGACTCCATCGCGATAATTAAATCGATATGCACCAGATGTTTAGCTCTTATTGCAATTAGTTTCCGCGCTTTTTGCCTGCACTCTATTAATTAGTTGCTTTAGAAGCTTGAATAAATATTTCCATTCGGTATTTATCTCGTAATACCGTGATTGGATTGGAAATTAATGAACCCGATTTATGATTGCTTCTTGGACATTTGTATTGGATTATTGGGGAAGTTACATAATTATTTAAGCTTTCATTTATATATTTCTAGTTCGGAAAATTGGAGTCAATAGATCAATAAACCCTAATCCAGATAATTATGTGAATATGAAATTTCAAATCCGTTCAGTACCTGCGGTGTGATGTACACACAAATATCCAAACTTTCAAATTTATTATATTAATAAGATGCAAGTACATTTTCCGATATACAACGTGTCCCAAAATTCAACGTTAATACAGCACCAGGTGGTGGGCCTACTCATAACTACTTGAGGAAAAATAAAATAAAAATTTAATCTAACTTATTTTTTAAATTATAAAAAAAAATTGATTTGCTTCAAAAAATTTCACCTACTAAGACATTTTTTGTTACCATGTCCACAATTTTACTAATATTTCTAACTTTTCTTTTGTATTGGAAACTTAAGTAGCACTGCTATCCACCACAATCATTTAAATACCCAGAATGCATGTAGTTTTTACATAAAAACAATTGAAATTGTATTTTTCTCTAAAATTTCGAAAGATTTTTACTTTCAGTCAACTTTGATTCATTGTGGTGTAATAAAAATGTACAGTCACCACTATGGCAAGTCTTATCAAAAGTTGGCGCATCTATTCAAGATTATAAAATGGTAAAATACTTTTATAAAACTAGCAAGAAAAATCGTACAGGTCTATGCAAGAGTAAAGCAAGAGCAAAAAGTTGAAAACGACTTTTACTAATCAACTTTTTCTATGAGACCAAAACAATAATTGTTCTTTAAAAGAGTATTGTGGTGGATAGCAGTGCTACTTAAGTTTCCAATACAAAAGAAAAGTTAGAAATATTAGTAAAATTGTGGACATGGTAACAAAAAATGTCTTAGTAGATGAAATTTTTTGAAGCAAATCAATTTTTTTTTATAATTTAAAAAATAAGTTAGATTGAATTTTTATTTTATTTTCCCTTAAGTAGTTATGAGTAGGCCCACCACCTGGTGCCGTATTAATGTTGAATTTTGGGACACCATGTATATCACTATATTTCCAAAGTGCCGCCAATGTCAACAACGCAGAAGCAATTTTTAAATTGTTGTATAGGTTAAATAAATGCTATATTTATTTCCATTCACATGTACACAATCTATAAATTACAAGACGTTTTCGCCGAGCAATAGCATTAGATATTTATTGAAAAGCTCACAAGGATGAGGACCAGGGAGACCAATTTCATAGTGCTTGAAAACATTTCTTATTTGTAATTCAACGTACATTGTTACTACTTGAAAAATACATTGTTTTATTTAGGCTTTGCAACATTATTAACATTAAGATCATCGTTAATTTACTTATATGATGTGATTTAAATAAAATGCAACCTAATCCCAACACACAAACATAAAAAAATGTAATATATAAATTCAAAATGGTTGTAGATGATTAGACAAGAAAACTTTTATTATATCTACAGATTTCATAATTGTGTATAAAATTGTGTACATGTAATTTTTAAAATGTACTGATTTTTACTTCAAATGAAAGCTGAAAGAGCACAAACAAAATTAAACATTTTTGTTTAATTAAAAAATAGAACAATGAACAAAAGCAAGTTTATTTTTTAAAACAATATATTTGCAACGATACCGAAATCACAAAACATTGAACTGTACACTTGCACTTTCACTTCTGTGGGAAGTCTCAGCTAAAAATAAAAAGAATAAAAAAATTACGTCATGTAATGTGAAGTCAAAAACCGCGGGAAATTTTGGCATTTCTAAACGGCCGCGTCATATCTTGGGAGCAATCCGTTGTAGGAATTTAAAGACGTAAATCGGTCGATTACTGAACTGCAATGAAGCTTGAAGTCCTGTGGCCAGTTGTGGAAGACCCATCATCTGTGATGTTTCTCGCCAAGCAATTCTTCGGAGATACCAAGATGGCGCCGGTGTGTATGCTAGTGTCAAATCCAGCCAATTATTATCGACTTCATTCTTGCTTCTGAAAATAAAAAATATATCCTTAATAATCATATTGGGATTTGCGATTAGTTCAAGTAGGTATAAGGTTTTTGTTATAATTTTCTTCAAAGCACCAGTTTTAATCCAATCAACCAAATATTTAATATGTATATGTACCAATTTACGTCCATTGATTTCTGTGAGAATTTTTGTAATACTACATAAACTATGATGTATGATATACTGATAAATTCGCCATTCCATTAAATATACCTAGTAGAATGCATCATGCAGTAATGTTCTTACTTATATACTATTAAATAGTACTAAACTTCTTACTACTAAAGATTTCGTATTCTGAAAGCACTGATGAGTTTGAAAGTAATTACTTATTGGTATACCTTTCTATTTCCCTGTCCTTTTCTTTAACTTTCCTTTTTGGTTTCCGAGTCGGTGTCGTTGCTCTGAACCTGTAGTACTTCGGCATTTTCGGAAATTTTGTAAAAAATATTAAACGAAATAACGTGCTCGACGCCCCCAAAATGCCATTTCCTAATTCCTTTCGTTGACAAACGAATTGACGCTGTCATTTATGATTTTTATTAATCTACCCTACAAGCAACCAGTTACAAATTAATATAAATATGTCATTAGTAATATAGGGTGACAATGGAAGAAAATGCAATGAACCATCTTCCAAAGTAAACATTAAAAAATTATATATATTTATTATATATTATGTAGCAAACCTTTTTCAGTCGAATTATTATTTATCGATTTTCTGTCATACTTTTTCAAAGCTTTGACTTTGACAATTAATTTATAAAGTTATAAAATATAAACATGTTTTCTTAAATTTACAACGAAAGCCTTTATTTTTATTACAAATATCTATAATTTTAAAAATACGATGACTCAATACAAAACTACGCGTAAAATCTTAATAATTTTTGTAATAGCAGCGTTGATAAGTATCTTAAATCAAATAAGTTATGCGTTGTATTACACAATTTGGTTAAAACAAAACGTCAAATCTCGCACAAACGATTCATCGAACGAAGATATCCAGGGGTAAAGTACCATTTAAAAAATGTATACATATATATAACATAAGCAAGCAACTTTAAGGCAAACCTATCAAAATTATATATTTTCATATACATATTTCGTAAGACTCTTTTATAATAGTGCAGTTGTATTTATTTTCACTACACAATTTGGTTATAGAGTACACGCAGATCATTTCCGTATTTTACCGGTGAATATATCGAATAACTGGAAAATTTTATACAATAGTATTATCTGTGGAAACAACGCACCGCGGGAAGGCAATGTGTCAAATAAAACAGAGCCCGCCGAAAACCATGTGGTGAAAGATGGGTTATATTATTACTTTCAGAACTATGAGGCTGAGAGGAATGAATTATGCCCATTGATACCGCCCAATTTAGTTAAGTACCTACATTGTTCTTTTTCTTTGCCTGCTACATTATTTCTTTCAATAAAAATAATTAATTTAAAAAGTTAATTTTCATGTTTTGCCTATTTGTTTAAAATAAGAATACATATTATTATCTTTGCAACATTTTTCAAAGGCTTTCTCATGTACTCGAATGCCTTATATCTGTCTGAATTCAGTATTCTACAGATAAACTATCAAATTATAGGGTCCTCAACTTTCAGGTCCCGTACCCGGAGACAAATCTATTGTCGGATTGTACGGCATAGAGAATATGTACATAGAAATTGTAACAGGGGGTATTCATTCACCTTCAGCATGCATTGCCAGACAAAACGCTGCGATCATCGTGCCTATACATGAAACTAATAAGTAAAATACATTTTATACACTTATTTTTATACCTACCCGCAATTTTGTTACATTTTAAAACATTGATCAAAAACTTTTTTTTTTAATACATTGAAAGGTTGTGAAAACTATAGTTTATAATAATTTTAAACAAAGTTTTATATTATTATTCTCGTAACGATTCTAGGAATATTGTACATGATGTAGTATGTTTGGTGACACAAAATGTCAGTACATTTTTTATACAATTCAGAAACCAACAATTTATTTTGTCGGCACGTCGGTATCTGCGGTAGTAATTAAACTGTGCTACAGATGCCAGGGCCTTCCCCTCATTACTGTTTTTTTCATCGTTTGACGCTAATTTCAGCTCATTATTCAGACCTATAGGTTTTGTAAAATAAAAAAAATATTTAGTTTTATATCTCAAATCGAGATAATATTTATAAGCTGGTCGATAGACCTATAAAACTATAACTAAGTATACACATATACCTTACGATAAACCTAATATAAGTCTTTCGGATAACTATGTTATGTTAGGTGTATACATCTAAACTCAAATCTTTTTATTGCAGGCGCATGAAGAGTTACTTGGCAAGCTTTATCTTCTATATGCATCCTTTCCTAATGAAACAATTACTAGAATATCAGATATTTGTGATATACAAATGTAAGTTACATCATTTTATAAATGCCCTTACATCGTAAATGCACTGCAAGAGAATAATAATAAAATCCTCTTCTTATTACCTCCCCTTCCTTCAAGCCGGCAAGGCATCTGTGACACTTTGATGTTGTAGATGTTCATGGGCTGCGGTTAGTCACTTAAAATCAGGTGAACCGCATGATCCGCTGCTTTAACATAAAAAAATATTAGCATCATTAATGTTGATAACAAATCTTATCTACAAAAATGTAAAGGTGAGGGTAGTTGCACGTTAATTGCGTCTTATGGCGACGACTATGATTCGCTCATTGTAGTATTCATTTTCACGTATTTTTGAAAAAGAATATAAAATTAAATTATTTTAGTCCCTAGCCTGCCTATTTAGAAGTTGAAAATAAGTTTTTCATTTTTTTTATTATTATATTCCAAACAAGATTTAATTAATCCTGGATGTATTCCGTAAATGTCCTACACAAAGTACAAATAAGTTATGTGAATTTTCTTGTCAAATATTTTCAAGTAAACGCCTCGCTGCCATACAAACGCGGAGAGTTATATAACATGGGGTTTGAAGTGGCTCAAACGAAACGGCCTGAAGGCTGGCAATGTGTGATCTTCCACGACGCTTACCTTGTGCCTGAGGACACTCGCAATCTGTACAAATGTGCTCAACATCCTAGGCGACTTATAGCGGATTCACGGAAGCCTCATAGGTGACTTGTACAACGATACACTTTGTTTAATTTTTGAAAATTTCCATGGTACATAAGGCAGGTAGTGGATTAGAATATTGCGTCTGAACAGTAGAGTAGATAATGGTATGTATTAACGTAAGAAAAAGACCTACTTGCTACTTGACTATTGAGAAATTTGAAAGTGGATATTTGTTTATTTGGATGTGTGTATGTTTTATTGATCTATAGACTCCGAATTTAAAGCGAATGGAGCCCCGCGGGTAAAAGCTATTTATTAATATTCATAGATAATATTCTCTGACATGACTGTGCTTCATGAACTTGGTAATCATGTCTTTACATAATGGCTAGATTGAATTCTATCACGTTCGTTTTTATTATGATTCTTGCGAATTATTCCAATAAAAAAATATTATGCTTAAACTAAGAAAATCGAACTCAAAACATTGTTATGGGAATGTTCATTCTATTCACATAACATACTAAGCCTTAATTCACTTAGATTTGGGGGTGCAGTCGCCTTAACGCCTGAACAATTCATAGCGAGCAATGGCTTCTCCAACCTAGCTTGGAATGAAGACGATGATTACATTGACATGTACAGACGGTATGTATGTTACGTTCATTTATGTTAATAATTAATAAAAAAAATACTTTTTGTTTTAACATCATCGAAAGGTATATAAATTTGTAAAATTAGATTTTTTTACCTTTAAATTGTTTGTTACAGGTTGATATTAGCGAATTTCTCTGTAGAAACAAACGTGCCAAATATAGGCAAATATGCGCCATTGGAATATTTGAAGCAAATAAACTACAAGTACGCAGCCTATTAATATAAAGTGAATTTAATTAATTTAATTTCATACTGCATTAAGTGTCTAATAATTTTGTTACAGCTTAACTAGAAAACAAACACCGGTTCCATTACAATCGAAAGATGGTTTTGACGACGCTAAATTAAAAATAGAGACTGTTCAGTATCAGCAACTTTACACATTAATTACCGTGTCCGATTAAATCCACGTAGATGTTCCATAAAACAAATACAGCTAGAATTTACATTGATTCCATTTTAACAGTAGCTAAACTTCGTATTGTGTTAAGTGAATACAGAACTACTCAGAAAATTACAATCGTAAGCTGGTGATATATTGTGGGTTTATTTAGATGTGCTACGGATGCGAAACAGAATAAAACTTATAAGAATATGGAAGAGAATTGACTTGCGCAGTATCGTTTACAATGTATTATGAACCAAATTATATAAAATATGGTATAATAGGTACCTATATATTTTAAGTTTATCTTAATCCACTCTTCGTCTAATATTTCAAAGTTATTTGATCTTCCATTTAAGTTACGTACTTATTGACAATCCACAAAACATATAATACAATACTGCTTATAAATCTCCGTAGGTGGTTTATCTTGGTTAGGAAAACATGTTATTAAAAAGTTCTATATTACTTGAACATAACTTTATATTTCTAAGAGCGATAACACTAGTATTGCCATTAATATTTTTAAAAATGTAACATAACATGTAATGTCAGTGTCAACATGAAATATTGTCGTGTCAGTGTCATTTGTTTATTAAATGTTGAGTTTTGTTGAAAATAATATTTTCTGTTACTTTGTATAAAGATATCAGCGAAAGTTTAATAGATTCCATGATATTTATTAATTCCTGAAAAATGGCGTTTTTGGAGGTAAGTTCAATACTCATTTCAATCAATTGCACAAGATCTTTGAGCTTAAATTAATATTGGCGTTTTAGTTAAGATTTGTTAATTAACTACAAATATATGTATTATTTCTGTAAATCCTTAGGAAAATAAACATTGTACATAATTGAGAGACTAGTACTATGAAGCAGTGTTAATTTGGTATTGTCATTACCAACATAACTATCTTTTATATTCTGTTCACTTTATTGTTTTGTTGTTACAGTGGCGGCGATTTACATTTTTTGATATTCACAAAAATATTGACAATGGCAAAATTGCGGAGTGTCTCCAAGTAAGTTTGTTTTGTAATACATTATAGATATTTACTTCTACCAGTCAATTTTTCTAAAAGGGAAAAATACAGTCATGTTATATACTTTTATTTTTGAATGTTTGAATACCGACTAATATACATTTCAAATTTAAATCATGACCATTCATACAAGAAGAGTGATAAAATCATTAAAACTTGATATAAATTTCAACATAAAATGAGATTTCATTATAATAAATACAGTACTGATAAGCTATCTGAAATTTTATATGTACTGAAAGTGGAAATCAAACCATTATTATAACAATAATATTAAATGTTATGTATATTTCAGTGTTAATGATGTTTTTTTTTAGTTATGTTTTTTTTTATTTTATTCAGAACATTTAGACATTGCAGGGTTCTCAATCTTTTTTAATCCACAACACACTAACTCGTAGTATAATAAAGTTAGGTGCTGCATAGTCCGGAGGCTCCGGCTTAAGTATATCTTAACTAATAATAATAGTGCGAGCAAGTTATCCGCATATCAACGTCAAGCCCCTATTTTGCGTGAGAGGGGATGGTCGCTATTTGAACCACCCCAACTCCTCTATGAAGCCCACCAGTCTTCCTAGATTGATGAAGGCCTCAGGGAGTGACCCGGGGTCACCCAGGTGTTTTGCTCTGCAGTTCGCCACTCCTGAGCACTTGTATACAACGTGGGCGGCCGTTTCTTCAGCCTATAAGCAGGCTCTGCAAATGGGACTATATATCTTAACTAATATTTATCAAATTCAAAAAAAAAATATTTTGCTTTTAGAATGTCATATACATTTGACATAATTAATATTTTTTAATTACCACTGATTCGAAAGGCTGTCTCTACTGAGAAGAACTTCTTATACTAACTGGATAAAATAATTTACTTTTATAAAATTATAGATTTCTATAGAATTAATTCATTTTAGGATACACATGTCACAGTGGCTACCAGCGGTAACAACCATGTAGTACTGTGCGACTTGACTGGGTGGGCTCACCTGATTTCCCGTTCCTGGGAAATTACATCATTTAAGGCGTATGAGCTCATCATCACACATGCTCAACAACTTCCACATGATCCACTGTTGGTGACCATTGGTGTGAGTAATGCAATGAATATTTGACTCTTTTTATGTTAAGTTTTTTACATTCATAGATGTGGAAATAAATTAATTGACTTTAACTTTTAATTAATTTTTCAGT
Source organism: Phoebis sennae (assembly GCA_001586405.1). Lineage (NCBI taxonomy): Eukaryota > Metazoa > Arthropoda > Insecta > Lepidoptera > Pieridae > Phoebis > Phoebis sennae. The sequence continues at coordinate 328,424 of LQNK01000077.1, forward strand.
TTTCTTTGTAATTCTGCTTATCTACTAAAATGTTTCATTTTCCAATATTTTTATATTATATAGTTAAATATAATTTAAATGAGAAAAAACATATAATAAAATTGTTTAAATGAAAATAGAAAGTTATAAAAAATTATATTATGTTTATTATCGCTTGCATTATATTTGGGGCTTATAGACCAATAATAGATATCCTTATAGCCTAATCTAGCTAATTACCTATCTGTGTATGAAATTTTTATCAAATCTGTCCTATAGTTGTGACATGATTGACCAATGAACATCATTTACATTTTATTTTCTGTTCTGCTAAATAAATATTTTTCCTTTCTTTCTTTCTTTCAACTATTCACATTTATAATATCAGTGGGATGATTTTTGCACATTAAATTTGTTATTTATGTTATTATTTTTGCGAGCCTATAGCCTTCCTCAATAAATGGACTATCTAACACAAATAATTTTTCGAATCGGACCAGTAGTTCCTGAGATTAATGCGTCCAAACAAACAAACTCTTCAGCTTTATAATATTAGTATAGACTAGCTTTTGCCCGCGGCTTCGCACGCGTAGACTACAAAATTAACATAGTTGTTATAAAAATGATATTATGACTTTAATTATAAGTATTTTAATTACACGCTCGTCTGTATAATTTTAAAATTCAATCGGAACCAATATTTTATATCGGTGTTTTCTAAAAACTTAACTGTAACTTAATAGTCTCTAGGTCAGACAATTTCTAGGAAAGTATGTTCAGATTACATAAGGAATACTCATACAATAAATCAACTAAAAACAAAATAAAAATCTGAGATATATCTACCTAAACAAAATATGTATGTAGGTGCAATCTTTGCCGATTCCATCCTCCCTATGTTCCCTAAAGAAATAATAGAACGAAAGTGAGACTTGTGACAAAACAAAAAAAAATATTCGCGCACGCCCCCAGCCACAGGCCCCCGGCCACCGGCCCACGGCCACCGGCCCCAGGCCCCCGGCCCCCGGCCCCTGGATCCCGGCCCCTGGACCCTGGACACCGGCCCCCGGTCTCCGGGCCCCCTAGGTTTGAATAAACGATAATCTTGTTTAAGACACTGAGTCACATGTAAAGTAAGAAATTCAATGCATAAATATTGGTTAGCTTTTGGTATCCCATATATCCCTTAAAATAGTAGTACCTTGATAATGTTACTGAACCAAACTAATGGACATTTCTTACAATTAGCAATGGAAATTTAAAATTGGCATGAAAATTGAAATACTCTGCGAACAAACAACACTCTTTAAGAAATCTTTATGCATTCTTCTTTTACCCTAAAATGGGCGCAGGAGGGGAGGGTTTACTCGTTAAGTCTTATATGGAACCAAAGAAAATGTAAAATAATAATAATTAATACTTAATCTTTATAATTTATTGAGAAGTAATTGCTAAAGCAATTGGTAAGGCGGCGTTTAACGTTTCATGTTATTCCAACATATCTTCGCTTTTACTGAACTAATGTTAATGAAATAAAAGTGGAATTGTAGATCTGCGGACATTTTATCTAATCATATGAAATATTTTCTTGTTTCAATCACCTGCTGGTCGATTCTGTAAAATACGATTTTCGATTTCGAATCTCTTCTCGACTCTCACCCTCACTTCGAAAATCACTTCGATTCTCACATTTTTAGTGTTCTGTAACGTCAATGTCGCTCAAGTGAAGTGAAATGAGTTTCGATATGTCGAGTGAAATTACGTCATAAATTAGTGATGACCTTTTTAGGTTACAGTTTTAGATGATCATTTACGATTATATTAAAAAAAAATAATAAACCATTATTTGAATGTTCACGGTTACACATTATTGTTATTATTGAGACGTTTATTCACAAAAAATAATTTTTAAACTCGATTTATTTGAAAAAAAAAATCTAATACACCTTAAATACTTTTTTTTTCAAATAAAAAACAAACTATGAAGTCTCTGACATTTTCAGACTTTGACAAGTCAAAATACCGATTTGTCGTTATTATAAGCAAAATTGTTAGAAATATTATCAATAATTAAGCATTTTAAGCATTATTTAGACGCTGAAGAAGGCTATTTTGTGGTAGATGGAGGATTTATATCTCTACTCTGACAATATTTCTTAGTTTGGAATTGCTGAAAATGTATCGAATAGAAGCAAGGATGAAAACGTTTGTGGAAAACTATAGCAACTATTAGAAGGAGACCTACGTACGACCTACGATATGGCCAAACGCCTATTGCTTTTGTCAGATATATTATAATTATAGTGATCAAGTTGTTTATGTTAAAATATGTTTTTCTTATAAAAGTATGTCCATCTTAATAAACAAAGATAAATAAACTTGAATCTCTTACTATGTGGGTTTGTTTTATTATTTCTTTATACAATAGTAACGAATTTTTGTTAAAACGACATTTAATGTTGATGTTTTATACATTTGTGTAGGTATATTAAAACTTAAATACCTATACAATTATATTTTCTTAAAAATCGCCCTGCTGCTCTTAAGTACAGTCAAAAACAATATAAACTTGTAAGCCTCTATCCCACGGGAACCACTTGATTTTCCGGGATAAATCATACATATTATGTTAGCCTATAATATAAGCAGCAATTGTGTAAATTTTCATATCAATCCATGCAGTAGTTTTGGAGGAGTAGATGTTCAAAGAAACAGACAGACAGACATGAAAGAAAAAAAATATTGATTTGCCTTCTGTATCCCTTATATTAACGCCCTGTATTAAAATTTCCCCAATATATTCAATGTACAAATTTTTACTTGCTACGATTTTATTATATGTATTGATTATTAATTTACTTCTACAAAAATCTAATATTTTTTCTATTATATAAACAGGAAGACGAAGCAGGTGTAACTCCGCTCATCAAAGTGTGGGACTGGTCTCGGGTGGACAGGCACGGGAACCCGCAGTGTGTGAGGACGTCCAGGGCTGTTCCGTCTCATATGTTCCCCACGCCAGCTACGGCGCTTGCTGTAAATGATAATAAGGTGGGATTTTGTATTGAGATGTGTTGTTTGCCTGCTTGAAATTTGTCCAAAAAATAATCTCTAATAATTGAATTTTTGAATTTGAATATTAAATAAAATACTTTTTAAAGAATTTTAAACGCTATTATACATTATTTTACTTTATTCTTAACCCGAAGTTTCGAGCATTTTATAGCGAGCGTCGTCACGGGTGAAAATACTCGCGTTAAAACAGATACAGGATGATGATTATGATTGTTGAATGATTAAAATCTATACATATAATAAAATCGTAGACTAGCCGTGTCTGTACATTTAATATTTTCAAGAAAAAATTAGTGTTTCGTGTTTCATTTATGATGCTAAACTCAAAACAATGATTTTTAGAATTTTTGTCGGTTTGTCGGGCGTTTGTACGCAGTGAACTTCGAAATGGCTTAACCGATTTAAATACGGTTTTCGATTATGTATTACGGCTAGCCCCCCGGAGGTTTTAGAGTTTATTTCATTCAAATCGGTTAACAAATAAAAAAGATATGAGGGTTCAAAGTGATCCATGAAAACATATCATCAATGCGCGGAGGTATATTAAATTTAATATTTTAAGTGTTATTTAAAGCACTTTTTATTGATAAATGTAGCCTTCTCTTGATCTCGAAAGTAGATTACGATCATGGCGGCTAATCATAACAAAGACTAATCAACACGCAGAAGATATTATTTGCGTCCATAAGCAAATATGTGTTAAATCCATGGAAACACCAACTCTTTTATTCTGAGAGTACACGGCAGATTTCCAAAACGTCAAAAAAAATAAAATAGAATTATTAGAATTATATAAAACTGAACAGTGACACTTTTGTTATATTTAATGTAGGATATACTTCGAACTTAAACCTTTTACGAGATATATTTTTACAAACGTACGTTTCTAAATCTTAAAAATTGTCATACCACCTCTACTTCGAAAATCCACAAAGTACAGAAATTAGTAGTCCACGCGGGCGAAGCCGCGGGCGGAAAGCTAGTATTAAGTATAGTTTTAATAGCATTTTTTTTTACATGAATTAAAAGTATGAGAGGATCCAATATACGAAGTAAGCAATTTTAAGGTAATATGAAAATTATGTTGTAGAATCTTCTAGCAGTTGGTTTTCAAGATGGTTCAGTGTCTCTATTCCGTGGTGACATCGCCAGGCAGCGCAGTGGGAAAATGAAGACATTGTCTGATACAGGCACCAGTCCAATCACTGGTCTTGCGTTCAAGTAAGTTTATCCAAATGGTCTTCTTTCATCTGTCCAGTAGTCAGGCGTGATTGACACACAAACATCAAAATTTTCACATTTTAGTTTTTTTCTTTCACTGATATTATTATTAGTAGGATAAATAGCATAATAAATAGTAAGATAGTAAATATTTTCACATGTAAAAATTTGGGTAAAAAGTTGTTTAAATAAAAAAAGTATAAAAAAAATTATTTAAAGATGCATTGGTGCATTAGTTATTCGGCGTATTCGGCATCTTTTTCACTATGTATTTTCACAATTCAATTTTCTTATATTATTAAAAAATTCCAAGCCTTGATGTTAAAACGTATATACGCGAAAAAACAGTGAAAGAATGGCAAAAAATTTTCCGAATATTCGGTTCAGTTTAAATCAAATAGTATTCGGTACCCAGTTATTCGGTTTCAATTGACTGTTAACTGTTTTAACTATTATTTATTGTATTAACTGTTTTCAGTTTATTATATAAAATTCATAATTTCGCATCCACACCTTGTATTACTGAGAAGTGATAGGTGAACTAACAATTACATAGGTATATAATTTGTGTTCGTACAGAGACGCGGACAAGCTGTTCGTCGTGTCGCGCAGCTGCGTGATGGTGTGCTGGGTGAGCAGCGAGCGGTGCGTGGTGCTGGACGCGATGGGCGCCGTGGCCGGCTGCAGCGTGCTCGCCGACCGGCACCGCCTCACCGTCGCCACTAGCGATGTATGTATGCGGTATTAGTATTCGTAATAATAATAGCTCCCCTGACCGATTTCAGTCATGGTGGCCAATCTCAACAGAGACTAACCAACTGCGCAGGAGATATTATAGTGCACAAGTGTACGCGCGAACACAAGTGCACTCTCTTTTCCTTTTACTCTCATGACCCGATGGGACGGCAGACCGACACGACCGGAGAGAGTTCAGGCGCAGGACCGACGGCGACACGTGCTCTCCGAGGCACGCGGGTGTTCCAACACCGCCAACTTCCAGACTCAGGACTGTTACTATGATTTCTTTGTCAGAAAAATCCTAATAACATTTTTTTTTCTTCTGGCCCCACCCGGGAATCGAACCCGGGATCCCTCGATCTGTAGTCAAAGATGCAACCACTAGACCAACGAGACAGTCAGTATTCATAATATCGCACCTTTAAATACAAACTGAATTTGCTAACGATTTTTTTTTGAGTTGAGTTATTTTACTTTATTTATTTATTGTACAAAAGTTACAAAAACACAAACAAAAATATATATAAGTTACCCAGAGGTTAAAGAAAAAAAAATTAAATAGAAGGTGGGGAAGGAAGAAAACAAAACAAGGAAAAATTAGTTAATGTACATATAGATATAAATATAATAGTTATGAATGCTATCTATCTTAAAATTACGTAATAAATAAAAAAATCAGTTCTGTAATTTTTTTTTCGTTTAGTAACGGTTTGTCTATAAAGGTACGCTAAGCCTCTAAAATTATTTGGATATCAAAAAATAAAAGCTGACAAGTATGTGTACTGACATGCACTCTAGATGAAGTCCTAAAGGATGTGGAATTAGTAGTAAATTTGCTCCGCTTCTTGACTCCTGATCGCTACTAAAATTTTTAAAGAAATGCATTAACTGCAAATGCGTGCGCGTACATTTTATGCGCACCAACGTGCATTTGTGCGTGTTGCACCTTAAAATTAATATATTATTTAATAAGTTTCAATATGAGAATAAGTCCCATATGAAAATAAATAAATAAAGCTTTTAGTAGGTATTCATTAATTTAAAATTTGTTTTTACAAACATTTTAACATAAAAAAGAGAGTTAGATTGGAATACTTCTGAAAAATTGTGTCATCTTATTTAACTTACATCGCATATGGCACTATCAACTCCTCTTCTCCAGTCAGTCCAGGGCCTGATCGCTCCGTGTTAACGTAAAATGTATCTCTTTTCTTGTACTTAATAGTGTCTGCTTCTTCTTGGTTTTCGATTTCGACTTTTTCTTTCCATTCACTGAAAGATTTGATTCTTAGAAATATGTTATTTAAATTGGATCAATGCCATCTATACGACATAGTATAACACAAAGTCGCTTTAAATTTACAGGCAATATACTGCTACACCACTGAGGGCCGTGGTCCTTGCTACGCGCTCGAAGGCGAGAAACTCCGCCTCAACTGGTTCCGCAGCTACCTGGTCATCACTGCCAACGAGACCTCCAACAAACCGTCCAGTTCCACAAACACACCAAAATCTCACCACGTCACCATTCTAGACATACAAAACAAATTCATAGTCTTTTCAAAGACGTTTGAAGAAATCGATGCTGTATTAACGGAATGGGGGTCGTTCTATATTCTGACTAAGAATAAAGAAATGATTTATCTGGATGAAAAGGATCTGCAGTCGAAGCTGTCGTTGCTGTTTAAGAAGAATTTGTATGATGTTGCGATCAGGATTGCGAGCAGTCAGCATTATGATGCGGAAGGGTTGACGGAGATTTACAAGCAGTATGGGGACCATTTGTATAGTAAGGTGTGTAAATTTTATTAAATTGAATACTACTTTTCTTGATCTTTGTCACAGTCTATTAAAAATAGCTATTTATTTATTTATGTTTTTAGAATATGTGATGTTAAATACTTTGGAACAATCATATTGATATTCTTTCTATTTTAATTTGAAATGGATTTTCATTCTTTTAATTAATTAAATAAATAGAAATAAATATCAAAAATATATTCAAAATTGAACATAGTATAATGGAATTTAAAAACGAAATATGCAAGAAATTTGATTAATTAATTATCAAGCTATAGTGGCTAAGAGTCCTTATTTTAAAGCTAAGCGTCCACAGGCCGGTATCGAACGCATCTGATTTACTATTTTTATACAATATGCGCTCCGTACGCATGGATCAGTAGACGCACTTGTGTGACTTTCTATACAAAGTATATTACATAGCTACTAGCAAAGCTAAAATATAAAAATAGACTAAGCTATTTTTATATTTTTTTTTTCAATTTCTATAATTTTTTACAGGGTGACCTCAAAGGAGCAATAGATCAATACGTAAAGACAATAGGCTGGTTAGAAACATCGTACGTCATTCGGAAATATCTAGAATCCAGACATTTAGAGCCGCTTATACAATATCTGGAAGAGCTACACAAGAAAGGCTATGCAACTGAAGATCATACAACATTATTATTGACGTGTTATGTGAAGATAGATCAGCACGATCAGCAAGGGAAACTGAAAGAGTTTATCAATTCTAAAGATAAGGCTATTGATTTTGATGTGGATGTGGCTATAAAGGTGAGTGCACATGAATTATTAATTAAATACTATTTTTCTCTTAAAATTAAATATGTATAGATTGTTTTGTCCTGGTTGAAATGCATCTGATGCATCTGTGCTGTGTTTTAATTAATGATCTTGTCTATTACTAATGTTGTAAAATTTTATAAACAAATAATAATTATGTTATTTTGGGGATTTCTCTCCACATTTTCTTTGCGCGGCTTCGCTGTAGAATAAATTTATATGGCAAAAAAACGTTAAAAAAGTATTAAATTAAGTGACCGTCCCGTCCGTCCGTCCGTCCGTAAAGTTTACGTGTTTAGGTACATGTTCTGAATGTCCTGTAAACGAATGAAACGCTACCTTATTTATGTGTATTTATTACTCTTTCACGCAATAATTACTAAATTGATTATGATTAAACTTGGTATACATATAGGTAAATGTTTAGAATTACATATAGGCTACTTTTAATCATGGAATTGCCATGAGATCAGAAGTCACGCGGGTGAAACCGTTATACCGGCAAGCTTTGTAATTTAACACATACTGAAAATTTGATAATATCAGGTGGTCCGTCAAGTCAGCATAGACGACGCCCTATCGTTAGCCGCAAACCACAATCGTCACGACTGGTACCTCAAGATGATCATCGAAGACAAGAAGGAGTACTCCAAAGCCCTGGATTATATCGCAGAGCTGGAGTTTGATGACGCAGACCTGTATATGAAGAAGTACGGCCATAAACTGATACAGCATGAGCCAGACGAGAGCACTAAATTGTTGAAATGTAAGTATTTGTTGGGTACTTTTATTTTAAAGACTAAGGTGTGTATTAGTATGTTAAAAAGATATGTATATCTTACATGTTTTTTTTTATAGTAAAACTTAATTTTTTAAACTCTGATCTGTAAAAAAATTAAATGACTGAACTAGTATATGCTAAATATAAAAACTATCTATGCCCCATGATTGCATGTGTAAGTAACATAATACTTTCTAATGAATCTGCCTATTATAATTAGAATAATTTTTAAATTTCACTGAATAAATTCGAAGATAAGTTGCGAAATATAGATCAAAGTTTTGCCAATTTTTTATAAAGAAATGTACAATTGTTTTCAAAACTGCTTTCTAATTAATTAATTATCTTGAGGTCCCAAAACTTATCATTTAACATTATTCAAATACATAAAATGGATTCATAATATTTTACCGTTCTACTTTAAAATGTAATGTCTGTCACTAATTAGTAGTGTTAGTGGTAATTGTTTGAAAGATCACAATTCGTGAACCAAGTAAAAAAATAAACACCCATTTCAGTACTGTGCACGGACTACAGACCTCGCAGTCGCCCTCTAGTCGACGAGCAATCCCTGGCCGGTCGATACCGGGAACCAGACAGATCCATCCCCGATGACTTCATACACATGTTCTTGAGCAACTCGGAGGGGCTGATTGTGTTCCTGGAGCACATGATATCCACTGATGTGAAATGCTCCACGCTGGTGTATGACGCGCTGATCGAACATTATATACATGTGTGGTGAGTATGGGGATATTTTAGGAGATTTTTGACAATGACTTCATACACATGTTCCTCAGTAACTGAGAGGGGCTGATTGTGTTCCTGGAGCACATGATATCCACTGATGTGAAGTGCTCCACGCTGGTGTATGACGCGCTGATCGAACATTATATACATGTGTGGTGAGTATGGGGATATTTTAGAGGATTTTTGATGTTACGATAACTTCACACATATGTTCTTCAGCAACTGATTGGAGATGATTGTGTTCCTGGAGTACATTATATCCATTGATGTAAAGTGCTCCACGCTGATGTAACATGACTTCAGTACCCATCAGGTTAATAGTTGTTTTAGTTGTTGTAACAGGTGCGAAGGACCATACTGAGTTATCAAATCAGTTGTGATGAATTTTGCATTTTTATAAACATAGCACATGATTCTCTTTGTTAGAACAATACATTTTATTTTATTCTTTGTTTTATTTATCAATACCGTTTAAATCACTATTTAATGCACTCATTTGAACAAAGTTCACTGTCTATAATTTAAAAAAAGCTTTCTATATGATGATAAATAACACATACATTTTTCGTTTTTGGATCATATTTTTTATTCAAATCTAATAACTAGTTACCAACTACAGCACAATATTTTGACATGTAGTTTTCATTTGTTTACAGGGCAAAATCTCCAGATAGTGAAAAACTAATCTATGAACAGAAAATACTGGGAGTGCTGAAGGACCCAGAGGCCAACTATGATAAGGACCACACATTAATTATCTGTCAAATGTTGGGATTCAAGGCTGGAATCCTACACTTGTATGAAGAGAAGAAATTGTAAGTATAGGAGTGTGACATGATTAATTCCCAGTATGAGATATAAAAAAAATATGATACAAAAAATTATCTCAGCATAGCTATAATATTTCTTGGTTTACCTTTATTTCTATGTCATACTCATATTAATTTGGTGACAATGGGTTCATTCATGGGGTCAAGATTTTTTAATTAACAATATTGTCCAAAATTAAAAATCTATTAATAAAATCGTTAAACTTTATAGGTTTGTAACTGGACGGGGCAAAAGGTTATGCATTTGTAAGGTCATAGATCTCGTTTTAACTCAATTGAATCCGCTTTGTTCATCCATATATTTCCAACGTACGCATGGGATTCTTTACTTGTATGGAATACGATCCGTACGACGCCGATCGTACGTCCACTATTGTGTGATATTCTATACAAATAATATTACGGCTCGTGAAATCCGATGCGCCCGAGGCGTAAAATGCTGATGAGTGGACGCCTAGCTTAGGGCCGTCCATTAATCCCGTGGGGGGTAAAAAAGGTTTTCGAATTTTTTACCCCCTCCCTCTCCCTTGGTCATATCGTCTATTTTTTAGCACCTAAAATTTTTACAAAATACAGGTTAGGATTTATTTATTTTATCCTTGCTGGATAACGAACACGCGAAGAAAAAGTGTATTGTACGCGTAACGACTCTTTTCGGTAAATTATCTTTTAAAAAAAATAGCCCCTTCCCCCCTGCTTTGGAACCGCACGTGATTAATGTACTGTCCCTAAAACGTGCACTGTATTGTAGATGGCGTGCTCAAGTGTCGCTGCACATGCGCGGCGGCGCGGCGGAGCGGGCGCTGGGCGTGTGCCGCAAGCGCGGCGCGGCCAGCCCGCGGCTGTGGCTCGACGTGCTGTGGGCGCCGCCGCCGCCGCGCTGCCTGCCCGAGCTGCTGCACGTCGTGGGTACTGACTTGACTATGTACTAGCTGATCCGCGCCCGTGCCACAATGTTATATATTTATATATATATCATATAAAATATAAAATATAGCTTATACGGATTCGGAAGAATCCCTCTAAGTCATGGTAAAACAAAATTTTGAAATCGGTCCATTAGTTTTTGAGCTTATTCAAAAATACATAAATACAAATTTCCTCTTTATAATATTATCCATACTTATAAAAAAAGAAAAAAAATACGGTCGAATTGATAACCTCCTTTTTTTTGAAAGTCGGTTAAAAATATAGCATTATATAATATTAGCTGTACCGCGCGGCTCCGCTCCCGTAACATAATGTTCTACATATATATAGCCTATAAAATATAGCCTATGTGACTCGTGGATAATGTAGCTTAGGAATGGTTAAAGAATTTTTAGAATCGGTCCAGTAGTTTTTGAGCCTATTCATTACAACCAAACAAACAAAGTTTTACTCATTATAATATTAATGTAGATAGAAATGAAAATTCTGTACATTAAATATATTTAAAAAATAATTTGTTGGCGGTATTACCACATGGGTATAAAAACCAAAAATGTCTTTATATTTTTTGTCTGTCTGTTCGTATGTTTGTGCGCGCATCTTATGAAAACTACTGATCCGATTCGAATGCGGTTTTCACATATGTATTAGTCTTCTTTCAACTTAACATCTTGTGTATAAAATTTTTTGATGTTTCACCGGTGTAAACGTGGGGCATGGCTAGTAAATGATAGTTAAATAGTACCCGCTGCACGTTGTGGGTACCTAATATTAATTTGCCTGTACAAATAAAAATTTCAGCATACCCTCCTCAAGGCCTAAATCCAGACTAAAGTTGTAAATACAAATGTTTTAGATTTTTGAGCTCGGAAAAAAAATATGAAATACATTAAATTTTTTGTTTCAGCGACAGAAAAGCTGATGTCTCCAATACTAGTCATTGATTGTTTGGCGAGTACACCTACGTACACATTGGGAGACGTTCGCAAGTAAGTCATTTTTTTAACTCCACCACCCCATCGAAAAATTCTTGTATCGTCTGTGGAGTCACGTGACGTCACAATTTCTAAATCACGATGTTGAAATGTTTTCGCCGCTTGTATATATACAACTTCCAAACATCAATCCTCAGGGCCTCACGGCCGGCCAGTTCTGTGGCTCGGATTGGTCGACATTCCTCCCTTTTCGTTCGAGGAATAATACCATCCTCCACATGTCTATCATTGAAACAACTTTTTTATTGAATAAAAATAAATAATAATTTATAATAAACTGCGTTTAAAACCTTTCAAAAGTATTTTTATTCAATATAGAAAGTACTCGCGTTAAAACAAACCCTTAATTTTTTTTTATTGATTGAACATATGTTACATAGTATATAATTTTCAGGTATCTAATGGACGTCTTGAAATCCGAGGACGAGGTGATAACTCGCGAAATGGAACTTGCAACCAAATACAAGAACGAAATAGAGAAAATGAAGTCCCACATCCAGGTGATCCAGCACGAGCCGGTCACGTTCCAGAGCTCGCGATGCGCCGCCTGCAACAGGCCGCTGGAGCTGCCCACTGTGCACTTCCTGTGCCAACATTCCTACCACCAGGAGTGAGTGCTATACGACAGCGAATAGAGAAGTTGCAGTCCCACATTGCAATTTATTGAGTACTAGCTGACCCGACAGCCGTGGTCTAGACTTAAGTTTGAGATCGATAGTTATCAAAAAGTTATATTATAGATATGATTTATAAATTTTCGACGCATCGAAAAATTGTTTACACATAATGTGATCAATTTTGTATTTATTTTAAAATTTACATATCTATACATATTTCTGTATTTCAGCTGTTTCCAAACGTACAGCGAGTCGGAGCGCGAGTGTCCCGCGTGCGCGTCGCCCTCACGCAGAGCCGAGCCACCGCCGCGCGCCGCAGAGGCGCTGCACTCGCGCCTGCACCACCAGCGAGACCCGTGAGTGTGTGTGTGTGTGTGTATACCGGCTGCTCCACACGTACAGCGAGTCGCAGCGCGAGTGTCCCGCGTGCGCGTCGCCCTCACGCAGAGCCGAGCCACCGCCGCGCGCCGCAGAGGCGCTGCACTCGCGCCTGCACCACCAGCGAGACCCGTGAGTGTGTGTGTGTGTGTGTATACCGGCTGCTCCACACGTACAGCGAGTCGGAGCGCGAGTGTCCCGCGTGCGCGTCGCCCTCACGCAGAGTAAAATAACAAATGTAAAATACCGTCCTACCCCCACCCACCCTGCGAAAGATCGGCGTAAAGTATATTGCCCCGGAGGGCTATACTTCCATCCCCTTCCTCTTCCATCCTTTTCTACTCCTCACCCAATTTCCCATCATTAATCAAGGTTTAAGAACTTTATTATTTCTCCAAGATTATTGATACTAATATGTCCCTTAGTCCTACCCCTGTCAAGGAGACAGGGGTAGGACTAAGGGACATATTAAAGCCGGCAAGGCATCTGCGGTCAGTCACTTAACATCAGGTGAACCGCATGCTCCGCTTGCCTGCTGACATAAAAAACAAACAAATCGCAAAAGAGTTGGAATATTTTATTTGATATAATCGGATAGTATTTCTTCGTTAGGCGTTTTTTTAATATTCACTGATTTTTATATGAACATTAATTAATAAATTAGTAGAATTTGAATGAAGATTATTTAATGTGTACTTTCCTCAATATTTTTGAATTATCATTGTAACGGAAATAATTTCGAGATTACATCAATTATTGATAAAATAAATAATACAGGGCCAATTTACGGCCCCTGCGATACACCGCAATAATTCAAAAATGTAATTACCCTATTACTATTACTTGACCTCTTAATAATCTATAAATACCTTTACAACTTTTCTGCCATATGTGTCTATAAATATAGGAAAAGAAAAACTATAATAGTGTATGTATGTTCTAGCTTTTATAATAACGCATCACATTGTTGACCTTCCTAATGGCATTAATGAAATCTGTATAGACAGAATATTAACTTACCCTGACTTATAGATACATAATATGAAAATTTATAATAAAATTTAAATAAATTTCATTAATGTTTAGTGTAGCTTTGTGTAGCGGTGTGTAGGGAGTGTGTTTTAAGAACTTATATTAACAAACCAATTCAGACACTAATCTAAAACAGTCTATATCATAAGGTCCACAAATTAAAAATAAAGAAAGCTATATAACCATAGAAAATTCCAAGAAAACCTTGAAAGTTGTGAAAATTTTCATACTGTACCAAGGTTCACGGAATCACAAAAATAAGAAATGTAACAGATGAGTACGTCAGTATTTGTTCGTTTAATTGTGACGTATTGTTGTTTCAGCTTTTCAAATACATGAAGTGTATAATCCATATTTAGTTCTGCATTTTATACTACTACATTATTTTCTCTGTAAACTAGCTACGTGGTGCAGTTTCACCAGCGTGTATTTTCTGTTCCCTTTGGAATTCCGTTATAAACACTAGTCTATCCTCGGGTTTTAAACTACCTTTATACATAAGTTCATCCAAAACCCACTAGAACAAGCGGTTTATGCGTGAAAAAAAGACAGGCAAACACATAGTTACATTCGCATTATTCTTTAAATTTAGGATTTGTTCATTCGTTTTACGGTTAAAAAAGGCCATCGTTCAATCAGCAATCAGATGCATATTGTATAATATAGAAGCATAATTATTATGCCTTAATATTTTACCTTCCATTGGGTCATTATTGCCTACCGACATAAGCCATTGTTCTTTACGATATTTTATTAGTATTGCTCACCAACTCGGAAATTCATGATGTGATATCTACTAATTACAACCATATTAATTATAAAATAACAAAGAAAATTTATCCATCCTGACTGCAGTTTTTTAATATTTAACGAATGACCTTGCGTTACGATACTTATCAGCATTTTAATTGCTTTTAATTCTTTAAGTGCTTAGCGTAGTAAACAATTCATAGTATCACACCTTATCTAGTAGCTACGTTAATCTTAACAATGTTTTACAATAGAAGATTACTGTCATACATTGTTCTAAAAATTAAAAATGTTCGTCCAATTATCAGTTATAGATCGTGTATAAAATAAATCAATTTTTCTATTTGATACTACTATATATTTTTCTGACCTTATTATATGTATGTATGTAATATTATATTAATGGTTTCTCTTCCCGCGAATACAAGGCCCCAGAACACTTATTACTTACTTACTAACACTAAAAACCATTTGAACATCATTTTTCGTAGTTTTATTTAGACTACGAAATTCATTTTGATCATCAATCGAACTGCGCATGTATTAGTGCTCTCTAAAAAATAAATTGTTGTTATATTTGGATGACCCTGACCTTTCTTATTATATAATTAATGGCAAGCTAAAAAGTCTCAATTGATATGCACATATTAAAAAAAATTGCCCATAATTAGAACGGATAGAAATTATACGGATTGGTGGACACGGCCTTTCCCAATGTCATTGTAGTACCGCCAGCCTGCGCGCGCGCATGTACCTTATCGAAAACATTAAATTATACCATCGATAAATATTATGTTTGTTCATCGCAGAGACAATATGTTTCCACCGTTCTCGTGGTGTTTTCGAAACAATGTAGACGATGGGTATGTTTAATCACGTTTTTATAATAATTATTGTGTTATGTGGATCTGTTGTAGAACTTGTTTTAAAACGTGTTTTGTGACTGGTGTGAATTTTGTTTTGTAGAATTGTTATCGACGATAATATATTTTTAGATAAGGTTTAATTTATTTTGTTATTAATCCTGATACGAAATTTTGCACTGTATTGATATTTGTGTAGAACGGTTAAAAGATTTTACACCTTAATCAAGGCTTTGAAAACCGTATCATCGACGTTATTTCAAAAATATAGGTCCTAATAAAATTACGTTGCTTTTTGTCTCAATTATTTTATTAGGAATTTTAATTTTATAATGATGTAATTAAGACACATCACAAATGCTTACTTCATTGGTTTATTATTATTATTATTGCATCGTACTCGTAACGTGCGTACTCTATTGTTATAGAACAATAACACGCTAATGTTCCGTAGGGAAAAGGAACAGTTAGTTAAAACTCGGCCCAATAATAAGTTACTAATGACATACATATAGCTAACATATTCTAAGCTAGATTATTTCAAATATTACAAATAATAAATTCCATTGGAAAAATTATATCTCAATGTTATTCTGTTCTTTTAATTAAACAGTCATATTTTCCGGCTTGTCTAGACGAATTTAGAATTTAAAAGTTTTATTTACGTTCTCTATTTTAATAAAAGGCGTAATTGTGAATAGTAGTAGCAAATTTTATACAGCCTTTGAGACTAACACAAGCTGATAAATCGTCCATAACAATTCAGATAAAATTGTAGTTAATCTTCAATGATATAGGGGTCTGTTGTATATTTTTATTAACAGACCCGGCGAATTTCACACCGCCATTTTTGGACATGGCGTATGAACATGGCAAAATATAATTGTGGTTTTTATTTTACAATTCTATTCACAATTTCTTCATATTTTCTCATCGTTTTAACCTTCCCTGGACTTCCACGCATATTTCAAAACTAAAATTAATCAAATCGGTTCAGCCGCTCTCGAGTTTTAGCGAGACTAACAAACAGCAATTTTTATTATATAGACTAGCTTTCCGCCCGCGGCTTCGCTCGCGTGGACCCAACAATTCGAATTTTTCTCACCTTTTCTAGACCTTCCCTAGACCTCCACGAATAATTCAAGACCAAGATAAGATAAATTCGTTCAGCCGTTCTCGAGTTTTAGCGAGACTAACGAACAGCAATTTTTATTATATAGATTTAATGACTTAAGACAATTTTTTCTTGAATTTTTAAACACATTTTCAGATTCGCAGTAGTATCAGAGTACTTCGGGCGCGGTCTCTTCAACAAGGTGACGGTGGTGACGGAGCCGCCCACCCCGACGCAAGCCGCCCCGGACGCACCGCCGCCGCAGACCAACACACAGACAAACACGCAAACCCTGTCGTATGGACCGGGGGCTGAGGCGAAGCTAAGACTGCAGGAGGGACAGAGTAAACAAAGTACGTATGAATGTACATAACATTTTACTTCTTATATACTGATGTTTGAGATTGGTTTATTAGATAATTTTGTCTGTTGTTCATGATTTTTTGATCTTCAACTTTTTCTCGGACAAAATTTTTGAAAACTATTAATTGCTTTATAATAAAGCATAGCCAAGTACAGATTTGAAAAGCAATAACGAAGGTTTGAACTTAAAGGAACTTATTTGCAAATTTACACTCGTCAAATTCTACATTAAAAGTCGTGAACAGTATCCAATAATATTTCAAGTAAGGCTGTACGTTTTTTTTTTCAGTTTACGTCTTGACATATCGTGCATATTAATTCATTGCAGTACAAGCATTATATGAATGATAATATAGATAATGTATGTAACACTATTAACACGTTAACACATGTACTGCAACGTGCATGACAACGGTGTGTGAACCGCGTCTAATGAGATGTTATTTTTCATTGCAGTGTTCGTTTCAAACGCGCCAAAACAAATGGCGCCAAAGGGTACCTCAGTGGTTCCAGTGCCAGAAGGTCGTATGCGCGTGCTGGAGCAACAGCAATACAGCTCCAGCCTCGAGGCCAACATGAACAGGCTCGAGCCCAGGGTCCACGCCATCACCATCCCCCGGGACGAGCCGAGGATATCCCCGAAACTATCCCCCAACATATCCTCGGCTATAACGAACTCCAACCCGTTTGAGGATACGTACGATGAGTCCAAGAACCCCTTCGCTGATGAAGAGTCCAGCGACCCCGCTAACCCCTTCTCTGAGGATGACGACTATGATAAGAATTTAAACCCGTTCGCTTGAAGTGTTTAGTGTATGTGATAAAGTGCGGAAGTGTTAGTTCCATTGTATGCTTTAAACTGAGTAATCTCAGTAGTGAATTTGAATATTAATCAATGTATTGAAATGTATAATCGGTGAAACTTTGGCTCATTAAAGGCAACTCGGTTTTAAGTGTCTCTTTATTCAGCAGTTTGTCACTTGTTTTGGTTTAGCTACTAATTGAGTATTGTATGAGAGATAATAATGTATGGTTTATGGCAGAAATAGGTAATAATATATTTTTGCATAGAAATCCTATTAGTTAATTTAATGTATTGTTTTGATATATATTTTTATTATGTTTAAATTATGAAAAATGTACTATTTCATATTTATTATAGTTAATATTCTTATTCCACGTTGACTTCTATTTTGATATTATAATATGGCATAAAAATATTTTTTATTAATCCGTATTTACGTCAAGTAGTAAAATCGTACTTGCCTGGTAGATACAAAAAAATATTCGAAATTCAAATAAAAAATAGAATGAGTTAGTTTTTTTGTGCGAAAAACCTATTGTATTGACTACAACATCTATTTGTATATACATTTCGTACTGAATCAGATATATGATATGAAATATTTTAGTATAAGATAGGAATATATTGTATAGATAATAATTGCATTACTTGTGATACACCATGAATAAATTTTTATAAATCCAAACATTTTTAATTACTATAAAATACTCGTATTTATACCCCATAAAACATGGCGATGAAAGAAATAGACGTGATGAAATATTTTCATTTAGAAGTCCATTAATTATTATTGAATATTTAAGACATTTGAACAAAATAAGCATTATTTCGGCCCAAGATACTGACGTGAGTCTAGTTTGGGTCTCACTTAAACTTGTAGTATACTTTAAGTTACATCTTACTGTTATTCTTGACATTCCTTATGTAATTGTAATTTAAAATTATTACTAGTGCTTGGATGCTAATACTTTGTGTATAACGTGAGTAACCTGATGTCACAATTAATTATCTTGCTTACTTTCTATTTTTGACATCATTATAGAGCGAAGTTAAATAATCTATTTATTGCACCATTTGCAATGTGCCTTAACTACAATATTTTTACTACTTAGTTCAAATATCACTAAACTTAAATTTCTGATGTTCATAAGGAACTAAATTTTATAAATCGTTAATTCATTCATGTATTGTACGTTAGTTTCTGTTTCTTTAGATTCCTATTAAATATTATATGTGTATGATGTACAATTTACGCATTGAATATAAACCTTTGATTTATTGCTCAGATTTATAAACGGCTACATTAAATATTGATAACAAATAGATATACTTTGTAAATGCGATTATTACCAAGATCAGACTCTTAGGTGCCCGGAGTACAGGAGAGAGGAAAAGGGGAAGGGATAGAAGAATAAAACAACAGTATGGAAATTTTCAAAGCATTTTATTTATGACCTTTAACACTGTGTATAATATATTTTGATAGTACATTTAGAGCAATAAGTAATATTACCAATTATTACATTGTTCTTATTTTCATAAATTGAATGAAATCCATAAATTATATATAGAATATATAATTTCAAATATCGTTCTCGCCCAACAAACAACAATCACTATCGAATCACAAGGAGCCCTCCAACACATCGTGAGTAATAAAAAGCTAAACAAAAGCTCCTTCGTCCAAACATTTAAATAAACGTACGAACAGTCAACTTAAATCCGCTACTCTATAAAAATAACAGTATAGCTTTTGAGTATACTCTATAAAAATATATATAATCCAGCTTAAGCTGCTATATCTAATTTAAAAAGGTCTTTCGAAATTTCAAAAATACAATTAGACAAGAAGCTCCGCAAAACTTATTTAAAAAAGAAAACTAAACAAGAAAAATATATTACATCCAACGCACGGCACTTCCGTGTTTTTATAATTCCTGCTATATTTTCCTACGTAAACACCATTTTGCTATGCAAAATACATTATCCTAGTTCATTCGAAAAGAAGAGCAACATTGGAATGTATAAAAATGACTAGAAAAGAACGCGTAATATTAGAAAACAATTTGAGATCCATAATTATTATGTGAGGTAAACAGATGATTGCATGAACGTGAACAACGTAACAAATAATTATTGCAAACAATTACAATTTAGTAAAATAATCTTTACAAGAGGTACGCGAGACATATCGTCAAGATCTAATGCACATCTGAAAGGTGGTTATTCGTTAGCTAATTATATCGACAGGGATGTTAAAGCAATAGTTGATAGAAAAATATTGAATTGACGACACGTCCCCACCGAAATGAAGTCCGACTGTTTCGTGGGTACCAATCAACTTGACAATGTAATAATGTATTAATTTCCAGATAATAACACACAGCATGCCTAATTTGGATAATACTTCTTGACCTTACACCTATATATTTTATTTTAATCTAATTTATTTGGATACTCTAGTGTTCAGCAGGGTATTCGTCTACGAGTCAATGTGCAAGCCTGTGATCGGATTCAAAACACAAATATAAAGCAATTCGATTATTTTACTCATAACTGTAACACATTTAATAATAAAACGAAGTATTTAAAGACTTATTTACAACGACCAAAATTCACTTAAGCTTACGAAATTTTTCATGAAATAGATCTTAAAATTACGCTCAATAATTTATATATAGATTGAAAATAGTCACCTAGAAGCGATAGGACAGTGACATTACAAGTTTACTCAACATTAATCGAAGCTGTAACGAGATTAAAATTGTTTTGGACTTTGATATTCGATACGAGAAATGAAATACAATAACTCTACCGTTACATACATTTATCTAACTACGATGACATAAATTGTATCTGTTAATTTAACGAAGGAAAGAGCTATGTGTTAGCGCGAGGGTAGATTACAATAAGTGTACAACGTAACACCGAGACATTTATTAACAAACTACTATGTGATTGTATGCACAGCATCATTGTATATGTAACTATGGACTACCCTATCACGCAATACTCCTACGCCGCGTATATGACTAGAAAATTCCAGAACGATTTGTGACGTTGGACACTTCCGAACTGAACCGTTACAAAACCATCACTTCTACGCCGATAATATTACATTAACCTACTTTATACAATCAAATTTAATTAATACGATAATAGTACAAATAAACATAATTGGAAGGTATAAATAAAAACGTTCACTGGACACATAAAGAGGGTCGAAAATTATAATCTGAAACGCATATACTACATTTAACTACACATATTATAATAATGTATTTACAATCAATACTAGAGTGAAAAGAAACGTTACGTATGACGTCACAAGGACTACCGCCACATCGGATTGACCTTAAGCCACAAAATATACTTTATACCTCTACCGTTCGGGTCATACGTATATACAAGTTAAATTACATTAATAACGTATGCAACATTAGAAGAAAATCTATATATTTAGATACTTTTAGTAACATGTTGTTTTCGTGTAAATTCATCTCACCTTAATGGAGTCTACTCGAAATCGCCGAATAATACTTTTGTGCGCAACTTTGAAGACCATTAACATTATATTGCACGTAATACATAAGTAGATAAAGTTAACATGATTGGCATATTTGTTGTCATTAGAGTCTTTGCATATCTAACATCTAGGACTACCACAGATAAATAATTCGAACCGATGAATCGCAGCACTCAACTAAGCGTTAAAAACATTATTATCTACTTTATAAGTATGTACTATTAAACACAATCTACATAAACTCCGTACGTAACAAGTAATATCGTCGGCCTAATTTATCACAATTCATCACTACCGAAAACCTGCATTCAGTTCAAACGCGATTCTAAGTTACAAAAAACTTAAAATCGATTTAAATTATAAATCTATACTATTTATTCCAGTACGTGGTTATAGCATTATTATAGCAATATCTTAAATACAATAATAAAATTCTCAAAATTACCGATACTAATTAGACTGACGATATGAGAAAAATTTGGCGAGAAATGTAAACAACATCGATGCAAAGACAATAACGCTAACAATATTCGTCTAAAATCGATTACAAATACAGTTCAAAGTTATAAAACAGTGTGCGTCCCGCGGTAGATATTAAAGCCAGCCCATTCTCAGGGTTCCATGTAAACATACAATTATTGTTCTTAAATTCTTTCTCTGTAAATAGCTCTCATACCCCGTTTCCAACAGTGCACCGGTTTGGTCCCAACTCGCTCTCCCTCATATATTTTATATTAGATATTCGAACATTCAAAATAATATAAAACATATACACCTATATTTATGTATAGAATAGACCGTATCTCGCATTAAATGCAATCAATTAATACTGTCAATAAAGATCGATAGCACACCGTGCTACAATGATTTATATTATATTTATACAACTTATTTTAAATAATTGATAGATATAAAAGAGCCTCACGGACTCAGGATAGGGAGTCTTTGGATCACAAAAAATACCCCATTCACTCGTAAAAAGCAAATAATTTGGTAACTCCATTCTACCAAACCAGTCACGATTCGTTTCAATCGACGTCCCGCTTTCGTTTGGTGCGATACAATCGGATCGAAAGAGTAGATACTGATGTGATTACGGGCACGCGACCAGTTCCTTTCGTTCGAAAGTTACGTGTCGCTTTCCCGTTCGAAAAGCGACACCACTGCGCGTGCCGACGTTCAATGAATACCGAAATAAGAGTTCTCTTTCTCTTTCAAACAATGCGACTCGACAATTCTCCTCCGGACTCGGTCGTCCCAAGCGAGAGCGGGCGCGTTGACCGCGAGCCGGTTTCAATATCTAGCGGAGCGCACGGCGCGGACCGGTCTGTGCGCGTACACGCGTCCGTCGGCGACGCATTTAAAAAACGAGTATAGACTCCATTGTGAGGGTGTCTCATGCGGGCGTGGGGGCCTTGTCCGCGGGGCCCGGGCTGGGGGCCGCAGGGGCGAGGGCCCCGGCTGCGAGGGCCCCAGGGCCCGGCCCCGCGCCGCGCCGGGCGGACCGCGACCTGTGCGCGCACACCTTTATGCGTGTATATTGATTTGGGCCGAGCCGGGATGCTCATATGCTTATAGTACGGCGCAATGGAGTGTGTGCACATTTTATTTTTCGTGAAAAAATGTCACAGAAAAGAAAAAAAATCATCATGTGATGTGATGAATTATGTAATTAACTTGAAATATAAAATTGCAAACACCCCATTGTCATTATGAAATAGATGCATTCTAATGTACTCTAGCAAATCAAATACTACATTTCTAACATTGTGTGTGTTAAAAGAATATCATGGGAGTCGAACCCATACGTGTAAATAAATAGTAAAATTGGATTAATTCAAAAATCTTAATTTCTCTTATAAAAGTTATAAATTTTACTTATTAAGTTATTATTATATATTTTATTATAATAAATAAACAAATCGGATACTTCGGACCACAAAATACCAATTCATAAAGAAATTAATCACTAAACTACTTGAAAATCTTTAACAATGATCATGAACTAATATCAAGATATGTGAATATTTAGCAAAAGGTATGCAATGCTCACCTTATCTGTCCAGCCAGCAGCGGGTTGATGGCGTAGAGCCAGTCGTGCACTTCCTTGTCGCCGAGCGTTTGCAGCAGGTAGCCGCGCTCCTTGCTCACCACACTGCAATATACAAGTCAATGTGTTACTATACACTCTTTAAACAAAAAGGTATTTCTCAAATACTTGGAAATATAAGGGCAATAGAATTAATGAAGAAAATTAAGACCGAGTTATCACAATAATAATAATAGAACAAGAAATAATGGAAATCTTCCTTTTTTTTTAAATTATATATTACACTAGTTATATGAATATTTTATC
The DNA here is from genome assembly GCA_001586405.1 of Phoebis sennae. Taxonomy (NCBI): domain Eukaryota; kingdom Metazoa; phylum Arthropoda; class Insecta; order Lepidoptera; family Pieridae; genus Phoebis; species Phoebis sennae. The sequence goes on from LQNK01000077.1 coordinate 352,113, forward strand.
AGAATTTGACACGGCTTGTTATCGTGGGTTTTCCCGAATTAAAAGTATTCTATGTTATTCTCCTTGTCCTAATCTATCTCCCTAAGAATTTTCCGCCAAATTAGTGTAAACCCGTCTTTGATTTATATATAATTTAATTCTATTTAATTTCATTTTACAAACATAACGCAGTGCGCACACTCTCGCTCACCTGAACGTGTTGGGCATGCGCACCATCTGCTCCTGGTCCTCGGAGTACTCCACGTGCGCGTTGGCGAGGTTGATGAGCGCGCGCTCGATGGGGTCGCGCTCGTCGCGGTACATGAACACGTACGGCCGGCGCACCACCTGGGAGTGTGAATGGGGCTTTATAGTTTTTGTTAACGTACGAAGCATAATTCTAGGTTATAGTAGGTTAGTAGTATGGTTTGAAAGTGTGACAGGAATTTAATAGTGATGAAGGAAAAGTAATTTTTTCGCCATGGTTTACATTTAATTTATTAAATTGCTTTATTTCACCTTCATGCTTCGGAAAACCGTCGTTCCAGCGCATGATGTCTTTCCAGTCGTATCTGTCGACCGTCCCTTGAAATGATGGGGTTTAAAAGAATGCACCTGTGTTCGCGCACAAACTTGTACAATATAATATCTTCTGCGCACTTGGTAAGTTTCTGTAGAGAATGTCCACCATCAGCGATATCAGCTGGCACGTACAGCGCGCCCGCGTGCTCACACTCACCAGCCAGCGCTTCTTCCAGCCGTGCGTGCCGTGCTGCAGCACGTTGAGGTAGCCCCGCCTGGCCACGGCGGCGGACACGCGCACCTCCTCGCACTCGGGCACGTACAGCGCGCCCGCGTGCTCACACTCACCAGCCAGCGCTTCTTCCAGCCGTGCGTGCCGTGCTGCAGCACGTTGAGGTAGCCCCGCCTGGCCACGGCGGCGGACACGCGCACCTCCTCGCACTCGGGCACGTACAGCGCGCCGGCGCCCGACACGGACGCGGCGCCCGCGCCCGCCAGCCCCACGCCGCAGCCCCAGCCCGACATCGACTTCTCCAGCAGCGCGCGCTCCGGGGAGCATAGTCTGTGGATATTAATATGGTGACAATTAAAAAAAATATTAAACACCAAATTTCATAAACAGATGTCGAATTTTCCAAACCGAATGAAAGAATGCTTACGCGGAATTCTATCTCACATAAATTGGCTCTTGGCCCCTTAATAAGCTAAATTGATTTTTCAAATAAAGCCATAAAAATGAATACCTGCTTTAAATATCAACATTAAACAATTAAACCCATAAATAACGTCTCAAATACTCACTCAAAACTGCTAGCGCTGTGAATAGAAGACAACAAGCTTGGAGTGGAGATGTCGGCCGACACGCCCTCGTCGACCGGCGTCGCCGGAGACACTGCGGTCTCCACCTCCTTGTTGTTTGAGCCTATCCGTCCTGAAAACGATTTCACAAATATAGTAATAGCACACCCGTTGATAGATACTTAAAGTATTTTCTTGTCTTTGTTTTAACGCGAGTAATTTCAATATTTAATTTTTAAATAAAATATTATTTTTTTAATTTAATACGTTTCTCAGTCAAGTCAATCTCGCTGTAAAGTGCTCGAAACGCGATTAAAATCCTTTAAAAAGTATTTCATTTAAAATGTCTATTTATTTTTACTTATAGATTAAATCATGTTAAATATCATATAAAGATATTTTACAGACTTTCATTATGAAATATTTAGATGATATAAGACGCACATAACGAAATTGTCACTAACTATTACGAGTCCTAAAGTTAGTTCGCGTTCAACGAAACGTTAATTTGTGGAGATAATTTAAATCCAATAATTAAATATACACACCCTGTATGAGTTTCACGAATTTGGTAGCGAGTTCCCTCTCGCGCGGAGTCATGTCCCAGCGTTCGGGGAGGTCATGTGCACATTCGGAAGCTGCCTTGGCCGCCATGTTGCACACCTCCTACAGACAAACATACACACACAATTACATTAGCAATCGATATAGACAAATAAAATTGCTAAAAATAACAATAAATTGTCCATGGTACAGGACACGATGACTCCAGGAATTGTTAGTGAAATATATTATTTGTTTTATTCTTTTTTAAAAGTTTTAATAACCATATACTCAAAGTTATGTTCATGACAAGTAGTCAAAGGTTTGAAAGAGACAAAATCACTTCTCCTATCACACTTATTCAGCAATAATTCATTCATAAAGGCTTAACAGTCAAGTTTAGTAGTTGTGAGAATTCCTATCTATTACAGTTTATGAGATACATCATGTTGACAAAAACAAAGACAAAGACAAAGTTGTACAGTGGAGGCTTAGTAATCCCGGTCCAGTTTTCACTTTATTGCTACGAAATTAGGGTTTTGTAAAAGCAATGAATAATAACATTACCTTTTCAGTTTTGGTAAAGTCGTTAGGTGCGACGGTATTCTCATGTCCGTGCCTCAGTCGCTCGCGCAGAGCGAGGAAGTGTCGTGTGCGACCCACTTGCTCCAAACGGGTCATTTTCTCCAATTCCCACTGAAAATATTACCTCATTCAACAACTGTTCTTCGTAAATCTTCATTAAGGGTAATGAAAGACGCATAATCTGAACGACATTGGTAAGCAATTGATGAGTGCTTTTTAATTTTGTTCATTGTATTAAAATTATTTAAAAAGCTCACAGATCCAAGATCTTGGGTATAATTAATCGTTAACAATAACTCTTCTAGAAAAGTTTCATCACACGTCACAGCAATAATAACAATTAATTTCAAATTATTCTTGCAACATTAGAGGAATGTTTATATAAAAATCCAAAACGTGCAATATGCAAATGCGCAAAAGTCATGCAAAAAATTAATGTAGATGCGTTCAGCAAAAGTATGGTCAACACATTAGTAGCCATGCCACGATAAATACATTGGTACAATATGATGGAATGCTATATATCTTCTATTGCCCAAATACTCTAATAATTCAACTTCAGAAAATTCTTAAATATCACGCTGTCACTTTCACTCTTATGGCGAGAAAAAGGAACAGAATGATATTTAAGTATGCCTTAAAGTTTCGACGTAAAAGTCACTACTACTTTGAAACAAATATTACAGCGCTATTCAAACATCAATTATATAATAGCAACAAATTTCAACCAAAGCAATCACGATATATAAACATAAAAAGCAGCAATTACACTATATACCATACTATACAAAACGAATCATAAAGTGTACTAATATTGAATCCCTCTACCTACTATATCTAAAAGCATGAACTAACTAATGAAAACCATATCCACATGGAGAAATATGACAACATATGGGCCAGTACACAAATAACTTTCAATAGCTATTTAGTATGAATGGTAGAGGAACATCGAGTGAGTGAATGCGCACATACTAAATAGCTAAGAAAACATTTGTGGACCTGAAATCTATCGATAACTTCCAGCGGCCAATCATAGATCACTTTGCGCCAAATGCGTTTCTGTTCGAGTGAGAAAAAAGGTTTTGTTAATGGCCGTTACTGGTGCTACAGTATCTGTGGCTGTTTTCAGCTCACGTTATATTTGACTGTGACAATGTCTATAGCCCCTTTATAACTATGCGAAGGATTTTTAGATAGACATGTGTTTATTTTTAGTAATGATTTGTTATATTATGATCTTTAAGGTATATAAATCGATTTCAATGAAATTTTGTTAGACGCTGCCATGTTTTAAAATGACTTTTGTTTTAATATAATCTAATACTTTTAATAAGAAATTTTTTATACTCGACGACAAAGTAAGACGTTGTCACGTCAAATTATATTAATAGAAAATTGAAGGATCCATTTATTAATTCAATACTTCAAAGTAATTTCGCACTACAAATATATAGCATAGCAACCAATAACGCTAACACTACTAGCTTATTCGGACAAAACGTGATAGCCACCAAACTTGCAATTAAAACAATTTTATTTTACATTTGTTTACAACGAATCGGTTCAATAATTTTCCACTGTTTTATTTTTACTTTACGAAATTAATGAAATATTCAAAATCTTTTATTTATATTTCATTTTTTTTAATAGTGCGCCACAAAATGATGATGTTTACAATGATGCTATCCGTCATGCACATGTCACAACGAAATAAGCCTATCCCATTTAATTCTCAATTCAAACTCCTTCAAATTCCCTGTTTAAATCCAAGATCTTTACATTCGAATTTTAAATCATATGCCATATTCAATATGGCGCTTCGTCATGCACCACCAATTTAAATTTAATTCGATATTCAAACAGTGCGCCACAGTGATGGTAACAATGACGTCATCGTCATGCACAGTCAGCTACGTAGCGTGCGCGTGCAGTCTGCGCTCACCTGGTGGTCGAAGATGAGCGAGTCGCCGCGCGGCCGCCAGCCGTGCAGGTTCTCCTCACCGCGGACGTATGTGCCGCTCGTGTCGAGCACGCGCCGCTGGCGTCTTTGTACACCTGGTGAATTATTGTGAAAATTCATTGTTACATTCGATTTATCAATCATGTAAGATTATTGTAAACTATCTGCGCCATGCGTGTATCCCGTTTTTGTGGGATTTTCGTTATAAAAGCCATTATCGGATTTTAAACGATCTCTGTACAAAATGTCATCCAAATCGGTTCAGTGATTAAGGCATGAAGAGCCAGAAAGAATTACGGTCGCATTTTATAATATTATTAAGGGAGTGCAGGAGTAAGGATTATTGAAATTCGAAGAGACAAAGCCACGGTGAAATTATAAAAAAACTCTAGTCACATGTATTGGTAAGTTCAATTTATACTTTAACTTCTCCCTTTTTACACGTTCTTTTCAAAACAGAAGATGGCGACGGACAATTAATTATTGACACCAAAGTCTCATATCTGATGACAAAACGCCCTGAAGCCCCAAGACAAGGCTTATCGCCATGCGTTTTTTGCATCAACAGCTTAACATTACAGCTAGTCGCCATAGTTCGCTCACCTGGCTCCAAAGCGCGGTGCAGACTCAGCTCATACACTCCGGTCAAGCGATCAGCCCTAGCGGCCTTGGAGCCGAAGAGCGCGCGTCGCAGCGAGCGCCCGGTGCGGGCCTCACGACCAACCACCACCACTGACAGGTCCTTCGTTATGATGGCTGGCCGGCCGCAGTTCTCGATCTGAGGAACAAATAATTATTACAAAAACCGGAATTAAAATATTATATTTTAATATAATAACACTATATTATCACTAAATTCAAATTCAAAATCTAATTCTAAAAATTTATTTTTCCAAATTGGCTTTTTTGAAAGCTCTTTTGAAACGTCACATAAATATTTTATTTTCACAATACCATAAATAGCATAATATACCGTTAAGAGCACATTCATGTATAGGTAGTGCCATCCACGACGACGCGCCCGACAATTTTGTAATTTGAAATATTTTACTATAATAGTTTTATTATATGACAATACTTCGTCCTGAAAAGTCTATTTATTTTAGTGTGCGTGTGAACACATAGGTAATGAGTCTATACCAATAAACTACAAGCGGAAACTTGCTTACATATACATACTGTCAACGATGGAAAAAAATAGTGGAGCGCGTCTTCGTGGATGAATTTATCTATAACTAATCGTAAGCCAAACAACATCATTTTTCCATCAGACATTTTATCTGTTACTCACCTCAAGGTATGCACTGAGAGTGATGTAGACCACTTCTCCATTGGCGCTAACTCGGTTGAGCAGAGGCGAGCCGTGGAGACTGCTGTCCCAGGCGGCTTCAAACCTACGAGCAATGATCATATAATAACAATATAACAACATTTTAAAGGTGTATATTTCGGATTAAAATTTAAATTCGTGTTTTATTAGAAAAATTTCGTTATAAAAGTCAAACACAGTCTTTAGAAAAACTGTTGTCTTAAGACTGTTTTTACAGAAAATCATTCAAAAAAAGTAGTACGAAACTCATAACTATATGTCTTTCAGGTATAACGTTACGGAAATCTTGAATTAACAGAGGATTACATAATAAACAGGATATAAATTTCACCTAAACACAGCTCGGTCGTCAAGATTGGGTCTCTCTCCAGGGAAGAGGCCGAGAGACAGGGCGCCGTCTTCATCGCCATCTGTCGTGTCTTCGTTAGCCTCAGGCGAGTTACGGATGCGGCCTAGGTACAATTCAAGTTATATTACATACATAACACTTCATTAAAAAATCATTACAACAATGGCATTATTTATATTCATAAACTGACTAATTATTAGAAGACAAAAAAAAATCTACTTTATTTTCTTTAAAGTATTAAAGTAATAAGTGTTCCAAGTGTTTAATTATATTAGAATACTAATACGAAAAAATCACTTTATTTTGCTACATTTTACTGTAAACGTGGTAATTTTTGAAATTGTTGAACTCACCAACGACAAGTTCCCTGACGTCAGTCCACTGCAAGTCAGACGAAGGCTCGTGTAGAATTGTGATACGAATACGGCGCTGTATGCCCTGGTGCAAGAGGAACAGGCCTCGGCAAGGAAGTTCATCGCTGTGCTCGAATACCTGTCAAAAGAGGGAAGTTAATGCTGTTCTTACCATTGATATAAACAAGGATTATTATAGGACAAAACATATTCCCTTGAGGGAAACCAGCAAGTTAATCGGTAACTGAAGGTTTGAGTTAGGGAAGATGCGACACTTGCCAAACAAATATTATTATAATCTAAGGCCAATAAGTAAGGTGTGACAAGCAGCACGATGCGACTACGCTAACGTTTAGGCCACATCACCAAATAGGTAGCAGAAGTCAAACTTGTGTATATATACTTCACTTTTCATACCTGCGCGTATTCTACGCACATAGACATAATTATACAGTCCCATTGTTTCAACGTGGCCCGAGAAATCGTGTAATTAGTGTGTGTTGGTCGAGCACGTAGCATGTAGTTTGAATTTTGTACCTAATGTGGAAGATGGTAGTATTCCTCCAACGATAGGGAGGGTAGTCGAGATAGTAGTAGTTAGCCAGTCCGAACCACAGGATTTGCCAGCCGTTAGGCCCCGAGGATTGATGTTTTTATGCTAAGTGGCGAAAATATTTCAACATCGATCTAGGAATTGTGTCATCACGTTACATCATATGTAATTTGTAGTCACAATGAGCTGAGTAACACTCACCGCTGGCACATAGTCGCCGCTGGGCGCCAACTCGCAGATCTCGAACCACACCAGCAGGTCGTGTTTGGAGTGCAGGTGGGACGAGCAGCAGGGCGGGGCCACGCTGGCCGCGCCCCATTTAGGGCTTCGCACGGGGGCTGAGATCGGAATCGAAGGCGGGAGCATTCGGCGAGGAGGCGTTCGCCCGGCCACTGGACCGTCCTGTTTTGCGTCCTATAGGAAATAGTATGACGTTTAAAAAATCGTAGAAGCATGAACCAAAAGTCTAATTGGAATACTTTTATTTAGATACATGTTTCCCTTTTTAATTGATGTTTTTATGGTGTGAAAGGCATATGGATTTATTGTTATGTGGATTTTTTTTGGATTTACAACATGCTAATAATAATAAAAAATATACCAAATTTCGAAAATCTTGTATCATACGATAAGCTTTTTCAATGTACTTAAATAGCATGAATAAAAAAGTAAAATGTTATAGAGTTTAAAAAATTTACGATAAGTTTGTTTAACTATGACATACCTTGTGGAGGGGATGTTGCTGATAATGTCCAAACACTTCAAATACGATGGGTTGAGTCTTGATATATTCCACGAAGGATTTGGTAACTGGCACGGTAATCTATACAAAAAAACACAAATTAGATCACTTCCAACCAACACAGACTAAAAAACAATTTTGAACTATGTTGAGTAGCGTTGGGTTGTGTAGCGGTGGTGTCGTAATAAAAATTCTTCACGTTAAAATATATATTTATTTTTCTTTATCTGTGTTTAATCTACAAAAGTCGGAACGCTACTAGCTACACTATGCGGTAAGGAATACTGTGGAAACACGATCATATACAAACAGCTTGCTCAGCGTATTTGTATATGTGTGTCCCTACACCTATAAATTAATAAAATTCGCTTACATTTTGTACATGATAGAAGCCCAGAGGTGTATTCTTGCCGGCGTTTTTAACTGGCTCTGTTGAAAACGCGTCCTCATTGCGGTGAAGGAAGCTAGAAGAAAAACATTGGACATGAAAACCTTTGTTAGATACGTGTTAGCGTGTAACGGAAATTTTATTTCTCCTGGTTAATTATTATAAAAACTCATATGTAATTAAAGAAAAGAATTTTATTCAGAAACATTTATTATTTATAGAATTCCTTTACAACTTCACCACTTACTTTAACCTCTTTACCCATATGCGACTGAGTGGTCACCTTTTTAAAGAACACCACCAATATGACTATTAATTCTTATATTTGTATTATATTTTATATATCTTGTCAATGCTTCCGTTCTTATTTGTCTAGCGCAGAGGTTCACAAACTGTGCGTCACAGAAGTACAGAGGGGCGTCGCGAGGACTTCATTGATTCCCCTCCCCCCATTGCCGGTCCCCATAATTCTATTTGGAACTGAAACTCACCCCCCGCTAACTATGGCGTCTCATCACGTAGTAACTCATAACTGAAGTGCGTCGCAGATTAAATAACATTGGGCGCCGCTGGTGTAGTGTGTTTCTTTTTTTGGTAGTGTTTTGAAAATAAATATCTTTCTTTCTTTCATTCAAATTAATATAGATATAGAAGGACTCACTTGAACTGACAGAACACATCGGCGTAGTCAGTAGACACACTGTGCGCTTGCAGCACGGTGACGCGGAACGTGAACTCCTTGCCCGGCGTCAGGTGCTCGGGCAGCTCGTCCTCCTTCAGCTCTGAGGCGAGGGAGCTGTCTCCGCGACCGCTGTCCGCGTCGCATTCGGCGGCTGCCAGTTCTATACAAAAAATAACGTTATGAACAAATAATCAAACGAACTTTAGAATTTTAATGTTGAATTTAGATTAATCCATCTATGATTTAGGCATCGCAAAAGATGTCATATAAAATCTACACTAATATTAAAGTTTGTTTGTTTGGTTGTAATGAATAGGCTGAAAATGTACTGGACGGGTTTTAAAAATTGTTTCACCATTCGACAGCTTCATTATCCACGAGGCATATTTTATTTTTTATTTTATTATAACATAGGCAATATTTTATAGGCTACATATATAATGGGAGCTAAACCACGCGGATCAGCTAGTACCTTTTAAAATGTTATTTAATTAAAAATATATATATTTATATTTTAAGTACTATACAGAACACGATGAACGCCAGAAAGTAACAAGTCCTTATTTGGTCTGCATATAGATACTTTCAATAATATTACAAACAACTAATTTATTTCATTTTGAATTCAAAGAGACGATTAATTACACTATTCATCATTCTAATAATTGCCCACCTTCAATTTTGATATTGGAGTCTTGTTCAGGTCTATCTTCGAGGTTCATAGCGTTATTCTTCTCCACAGTGGATAAGGTCTTCAGTCGTGACCGCGACGGCACGATGTCGTCATCGAACGAAATCTTAGCGGACTGCTTCACGCCCGCTACGAATTCTGAGTTATCTAAAAATAAATAATAGAATGAAATTCTATATTTAGAAGTAATAAGAATATGATCTAATAAGAATATAAACACAGCTTTCTTCAAAAAAATCTATATTTTGGTCCTTCGAGATGTAAAAACTACAAAGAAAATGCATTTATTCACAAATAACTTAATCACATTAAGTTGAAAATAAGTTTCTTCCTGCACATAAATTTAAATAGGTATAAATAACTATTATAGTAATACTTGTTTTGAATACAGCAAAAACCACAAATTTATTTAATTTTCCTTTGTCTTTTGTTTACATTTGGTCCTTCGAGCTTTACACTTGTTTGCCTAAGGGATATTAGAGTACAAACATGTCTTATACTAACTTTTCTCAGCGTCGACTACCGCCTGTACGGCTACACGCAGGTAGCCCTTCACGTCTCCTTTTTCGTTCACTATGGCCACCTTGTGAATGAGGGGAACCGGGTACAGGAGGTTCGAAAGGTATACAAAGCTCCTGCAAAAAATAATTATACATCAATATAAATACTAATTTGCACTCCATAACAAATATAAAAAAAATCATCCCTCCAAAGTCTAAATGTTTGTAAATAGAGGGCACAGTGCAGAAAATATTTTAAAAAATGTAGGACATAAATAATATTTAAAAATTGTATAAATTATATCTGTAATTCAAGTCAAAATTAATAATGTTTATTTATTATTTATTTTAATTTTGATTTTAATGTTATACTGTAGTCTGTTACTATATCATTATTAAATTGATAGGTAAAATAAATAAACTCTTACCGTCCAACAAGACGGAACCACGGGAATCTGTCGTAGAATGGGTCACCGCCAGTCACGGATTCGATGTTATGATCTGGCGAGGTTGGCGACAATTCGGCTTCGTTGTGATACATCTCACGCATTAATTCCAAACGTTGCCTGTAATTGACACCTTATTTTAATACCATTAAATTTCATTTTTGAACATCAATACGCAGTTGAACGTACACGTGCGTAATCTGTAGGTAAATACATTTTATAGCATCTAAAGCTGTAGCACATGCGATCGTTACTAATCAGAAATGCCAAATAATTTTGAGTCTAATAAATGCGGCATATCGATATACCTTATTACCAATACATGTGAACCAATTTTCAACGATTTATGAGTACGCCATACATTTTGTGAAACCGCGTGCATTTTTTTCAAAGGCAGTCAAAGATCAGCCGAATTTAACAATTAAAAATTTCTTATTAGCGAGGCAAAGCTATCTTTGATTTAATCATTAACTGAGCATATTTTTTTGATCAAAACACACATTATATTATTTGCAAGTACACCCACAAATAGCATTAGAATCATAGTAAGCTTCTTAGCGTGGTAGAGAGCCGACCCTGCGCTGTGTTTCAATCAACAAACATTAATCAGAGGCAGAAACAAAACAGGCTGCAAAATTTAGTTTCCATATTTTCGCCACAACACCTATCATTACATCCCAATAGCTTCCCAATTACGGCAAATAAATAGGAATTTGTTTTTAATTTAGAAGCCTAAAGCCGATTTCAGCCGTCGTAACCGCATGCCAATTGAAATGGGGATGGTCACGCAAAGCTCTGCAGAGGGCGCTAGAGGCGTGTTAACACACCACGCTTTTATTGCAAATTTAAGTAACAAATAAATTAGTGTATTTTATAAAATCAACAGTAACATATGTATTTATAATTTCTATCTGCATGGATGTGTGATACTCCCAAATCTTATTCGTGTCGGAAAGTATACTTTCCCTTCGCAATTGATATGACTCTTATTCCGATTTTAGATACTTTCCAATCGAATTTGTATTTGTAAAATAAAGAAGACCTCATATTCCTATTTTTGTGAAATTATTTTAAAAAATTTGTTCTGTGTTATTTTCATTTATGAGTGTAAAAAATTGTTACTGAGCTTACATTATTCTAGGTTGTGGTACAAAAGGTTATCAAAAATCAAATTCGCCTGCTCGAGCAGCAACGACCACCCCCATCACTGATTTGTTTCTCCCTTGAGGTACAAACCTCGAAGGCAACAAGTTGGCAAGCGAGAGTCTCGTTTGCTGCGCGCACGCCGAGATACACTGCAAGATATCCGCGTCGGGTTTCGGGAGCGGCGCGGGCGGCGTCACCGGCCGCGCTTCCTCCTCCTCCGAGCACGCGCTCTCGTTCATGTTGTATATCTGACGCATCAGCTCCAGCCGATGGCTACGGAAAACACGCCTTGCTGACCCCTCATTCCCAACATTTTAACCCATAACCTAACATACATCTTTGAATGTATGAGTTTTTATTGCGGTTCATTCGCAATATGAAACCTAACCTAACCTATGCATGGAATATCGAACCTTGTTGCGGTCCCAATATATTAATCCTTTATATAACCAAACCTAGCCAAGACTTTAAAAATCTGAGTATTCTTATTGCGGTTTTGTTGAAATATATTAATTTTTAACCCATTACATAATATAACTAACAATTTTAAACCTAAATTTACTTTGAATATCGGACCATATTGCGGTTCGATCACACCATAATGACCCTTCATGTAACCAAACTAAGCCTACACTTTAAAAATTTGAGTATTCTTGCGGTTTTGTTGTATAATGCCAGCATGTCTTATAAATATACTATGTATATTTGGATAAAAAGCGTTGGTAAAATAAAATAAATAAGCGGCAACTAAATCAAGCGCTATATATTTAGACATCGCCATCTATATGTTAATTTCTAAAATGTACTTACCTACAACATTACTACGGTATATTTTTGAATAAAAACGAAAGAAATATATATGAAATAAAAGCTACAGCATAAATAAATAAACGTAGAAGTAAAAAGAAATCTGTAAAATAAATCTAATAAATAAATGCAAAATAATCAAAAATTAAATAAATTCAATAAAAAAATAATAAAAAAATATATTAAATAGATGAAAAGTAAAATAAAAAGTGTACATATAGCAAAGTCTTGAAAACATATAAGTATTTTCAAAATATAAATAATGTTTGTTATGAACAAAATTGTAAAAAGTAAATTCTAAATTGTATGAAAATCTATTTGTATATTCATTTTTACTATAAAATTTTGAATATAAATCTACAATATTATTTTAAATGTACCCCCTGCTCAGTCTAATAGTAATGGAAGATTCTCGCCTGACCAACAAAACTTAACAATGATAATAATACATTTTTAAATTCGTCACTTTATTTTGGTCAAGTGGAAGCTTCCGAAGGTTTGGGTTCAATTATCTGATATATATTTTTCCATTCATTAGTTTTCTTTAGTTAAGAGGGTTGATTACGAACCCAATTAATAGTAAGGAGTTTTATCTATAATAAAATTTGCCATTCTAAAGACCTATTCATTTCTAAATTCTTAAATTGTCACTTTAAACACTGAATGTAACGAAAGAATTAATTAACAAATAAAGAAACAGTTTCGAATTCCAAAAAATATTCTACCAACTACCCTCACTCCAACTCCTATTAATTTATAATATATCTTCATCCTACAAAAACAGAGTAAAAACAAATAACAACTACTATCCACTCACCGCAGCTTCTCCAACGTCCAGTAATGAGTAGCCCCGTTCTTAGTATCGGTGACTTCCACGGCCACAACAGTGGGGGCACTGGGCCTGTACTCATCGTCAGCGTCGTCTCGCGGAGCCAGCTCGGCCGGCAGGGGGGAGTAGGGCGTGTCGGTGAGGAGAGTGAACTGGAATTGCACCTTTTTGCGCAGTTCCACGGATATTGCGTTTGCTTCCTGTGAAGGTTGTGTGGAATAAACAAATTATAGACATTATTTGTTGTTTCAAGGCTAACTAGGATTAATAACAAATATAAGAAATAAACAAAATAAAATAGGTGTTGGTGAATTTTACTGAACACATGAAATATGTCGGTCAAATATTACCTGTCATAAATACAAAAAAACAAATTCATTAAAATATGCAACTATTTTAATTCAAGTTTGGATACAAATGCGTCTATTTTAATTATTAATTTTCCTATTTTTCTAGTTTAGATGCAGGTGAACCAAAGTCAAACTTCTTGTTTAGAAACTTTAAGAACTTGTTTATGAAAATAGGGACACATAAATTTGAATATGTACCTTAAGGAAAATAGCATTTCCCCACAGATCGTCTCGGAGCGAGGTGAATTGGTGGTATTTCCACTTGCGGAAGGCCCACGCCGCCAGCCCCACTTCACGGGCCGACCAGCATTCCGTCTCGAACAGAGGGTTAACTGTAGAAACTCACATATTTAAATACTTTGATTTTTCAGAACCTTTTTTAACATTAATAAAAAATCAGTAAAATATTATGTAGAGTGACTTTGAGCTACCCTTCAATATTTCTACAGGATATTCAAAAGGTATACTTAAACACCTAAAAATAATAGTATGGATCTACAAGGCTTTGTAAAATTTATTCTCGTGCCTACGCTGTGAAGTCACGCGAGAATTCCCTCATATACTTTTATTTGCCAAGATTCAACAATGTAATTTTTCCAATGTAACAAAACGACCATAAATATGAATTACAAAATTATCACGATCAATTTTTAATGATTCGACGAGGTAAAATATTATAAAAAATAAACATATTTTCACACAGACGGTATTATATTACTTACCAAATATATCCTCATCGTTGTGGAAGTCTTCAGGAGTGTAGGAGCTGTACATAGACATAGTGACGCTTTGCTCCTCCACCTGACGTTGTAGGGCGTCGATACGAGCTTCGTAGTTCTAAATAAAAAAAAACTTTGTTATAGCTACTGTCGCAAGTATTATAAAAAAATATTAAGACTGGGTGGATCTCATCTAATTCCAGATTCTTTTTGTCATCTATACAATCCTCTGCTCCTCGAACTGCTGGCCAACGTGCTCTTTCTCCATCCGGAACCTTTCCTGGGCACAACCACTTCTGCATCTCTTGCTTCAGATTGATGGTCGCTTCTGGAACAGTACTGACCCTACATACAATCTCCTCACCTTCCTCTACTCCTCGAACTGCTGGACAACATGCTCTTTCTACTTGCAGAATTGATCCTTGGTCCTGTATCACCCGCTTCAGGTAGATGGTCACTTCTAAAGCAACAATGACCCTACAACTCTCTTACCTTCCTCTGCTCCTCGAACTGCTGGACGACATGCTCTTTCTACTTGCCAAACTATTCCTTGCTCCTTATTCACCCGCTTCGGAAGGTGGTCGCTTCTGAAACACCGCTGACAGTACATACAATCCCCTCACCTTTCTCTGCTCCTCGAACTGCTGGTTAACGTACTCCTTCTCCTTGCAGTATTTTTCCATGCTCCTGTATCACCCGTCTCAGGTAGATGGTCACTTCTGACGCAACAGTGACCCTCCTTACCTTCCTCTGCTCCTCGAAATGCTGGTCAGCATGCTCCTTCTCCTTGCGGAACTGTTCCTTTCTCCTGTATCACCCGCTTCAGGTAGATCGTCACTTCTGCAGCAACAATGACCCTACAATCTCCTCACCTTTCTCTGCTCCTCGAACTGCTGGTCAGCATGCTCCTTCTCCTTGCGGAACTGCTCCTCGAGCGCGCACAGCCGCTTCTGCATCTCCTGCTTCAGGTCGATGCCTTGCTTCTCCAAGAGTTCGCATTGGGCAAAGTCCCAGTCTACATTTTCGGTAGCGCTTTCTTCTGTCGGACAGAAATTAGATATATGTGAATTTGATGGTTTTTTGAACCAATGTTTAACTCTCAAAGGGGGTCACTCTTACATGTGAATAAGTTTTAATCTACATTTGTAGACCTCATACAAAATAGATTCAGATTATTTATTCCCTACAAGGTCGGTCATGATCAGTAAAACATGACTAAGACTGAATTTGAAATCTCACAATAACTCTCCCATACATGACATAAGAGCACAGACATTCATTCGAATAACGGTTTAGAACTTAATTCAATTTTTTTACACGGTCATTCCTGAATGAAATGAAATTAAAAAACATTAGTACGAAAGTAAACAAGAAAAAAGTTCATTTTATAAAAAATCTAAAACTTACTCTCAGGCACTTCAGTGTCAGTAGTATCCGTGATGAGTTTGTTGAGTGGCTCCTCGCGCGGTTGGCCGGGGTGCGTGAAGCGGAACACGTGGTTCTTGCCCAGGATCACGCGGGACCCGGTCTTGAGGATAATCGGCTCGTTCACCTGTTGATATTACGAAAAAAATATATTTAGCATAATATACTCAGCTGATAAAACAATCATAAAATACCGCCATTGTTAATTATTTTTTTAGAAAAAAATTATTATATTTAAAGACTTTAATTCTATAAATAAAAAAATACATTTCCATCATGAATTGGCAATACAGTCTATCAAGTATATTATTATTTTTTATTGTAATGTTTTTCTTTAATTTTAACAGAAGAGTTTAAAAAAGTTGTCATATGAAACAGACATAATTAAGTTTGATTGACTTTAATACATGTTCGTTACGGAGTAGACCAAATGTCCTGTTGAGCTACTCCTTCATTTATGTTTTAAATTCTTTATTTACGACTACATACATCAACTCCCGTATCACCGTTTAACGTACACATCTCAACATCAGTCAAAAATATACCCTAATAATCTCTACTTAACGTTCATTTTCGCTTACCTCACGGCCGTTAACGTATACAAGCGCGCCGCGATGTGGAATAAGGCAGATGACGCCGTCTGTGTTCTCGAAGATGCAGTGTTCGCTCACGATATGCGAACCAGATAGTTGGATATCTTGTGGTACATTTGCTTCTGCGGTACCGACACGAGTAACACCTAGACAATCAAAGACAAAATTAAAAAACGTTATCATATCGATTTATCACTACAGCTGTTATGCTACAGCTGTTACAAATGTTAGATGAGAGTCGTGTAATTATTACAAGTCAAAAATACTTTTCAATAAATCAACAAGACTGCATGTTTTCACAAACAAAAAATCTAGTATCTATATTATCTCTTTCTATCTGCTACATTTAGTATTATAACTGATTAAATATAGCCAGCAATATAGAAACCAATTACAATGTAACCGAAATAAAATCCATAATACTGAGTAGGCTTTACAGGGATACCCATTTCTTTACATTAACGACAACTACTAGGGTTAAAAATAAACCAAAAATCTCACCATCTTTGATATAATAAATGAGACACTCCGACAGATTAGGGTCTTCGTTCAAATTCACCAAATGCGGTGTCTTCTTCGGCGAGTACACGCCCACAGTGATACCCTCCTTGACCGCGAGCCCCATCTCAGCGAACACGGCTTCGCGTTGGACGCGTATTTGTTCTGTACGCTTTAGTTTCTCTTCCCAGGTCTCGTTTAATTCTGTTTAAAAATGAAAATACATAATATTTAAGAATAGTGAAAAGAAGAAGAAGGAGCTTAACACCGTTTAAAATCCTTTTAAAATTATTTCATTTAATATGAAAAGTAATCGTGTTAAAACAAACACGAGAAAATACTCATAGTGAAAGGATAAAACCACCATTCATATATGTTAAAGGGTTATAAGGTGCCTGTCACGCGCGACTGTAAATTGTTTGAAAATAAAAACAAAAAATAATAACAAATTTCCTTTAAAATCCGCATTGTTATTCAATATGAAAAACATAAAAAGTGCTATGGGTTAAAAGGAATTGAAATTTTGATACTAAACACACAATTGACGTGTGTACACTTGTACTTGTACAGTTTAAGCTCACTCGGAGATAGTTAACGTTAACTTTAAGCACTAAACGCGTTTGTAATGCCAAGTCAAGTGTATACTGAGTGATGAGCTGATATGTTCAGTGAACTCTGACTACAATCACGTCCTTACAGGCTCATTGGCCTTGAAGGAAGCGAGGTAAGGATACAACCAGGCAAAACTAGGTTTTGTATCCAGTGAAAGATATTTGAAGACACAGATTTATTTGACTCAAAAGGAAAATTTTAAAAATAGAAAGTGTTATTCGCCTCTATAGAAAAATCATCGTCAAAACCTTGAAACAATTTTAAGGGGCCTCATAAAATTGAGGTTCTACTTCGATTTTGGTCGCTTTTAAGAGAACCCATTAAAGTGAGACAGAGAAAAGTATAGGTATAGAAAAAAGATATAATCAGGGGTCACTAATTGGCGAACCACGGTCCAGATTTGGACCGCCAGCCTATTTTATGCACACTGTGTTAACAATTGAAAACATTTTACACATACAACTCGAGCGAATCATTTGTTTGATCCCGCGTTTCTCATTAAAATTGTAATATATATTTAAATAGTTCAGTTAACTTTTCCATTCTGGACTTCATTGGTCATGTTATTTTTTAAACCTTGGTACAGTAACTAAAAATGTAGAGTCGGTTTTAATATTTACAGGGTCCAAATTACAAATAGTTTGATCAATAAAAACCACTTACCAGCAATGAGTTTCTCGGAAGCCTGCAGTTGGTCCACAGCTTCTTCGGCGATGGTGGTCGCGGCTCGGGACAGTTTCGGCGACAGCGCCTCCTCTTCGCTCTTCTTGCGAATTGGCGACGGTTCTCCTGTTTTGCAATACGGCATTTAAAACTATTCTTGCATTACTAAGAAATAAGAGTCAATGTTACTGATTCTGTTTTTAAATGAATGTAGTTTTGCTAAAATATACTGCTGATTTCACCTAGTTTTATTTCATACTACTACTCCCATTCAATTGAATGTATAACAAGTCTCAAGTCTCAAATGAAAATACTATTTAAATGGAGTTATCTGCCACTATGACAATTTTTCAAACATTTCTATTTTGAGCTGTGTGAATAGCGAATATTTTTATTTAACTTTTGAAAACAGAATCAGTCCCAATAGCAAACATTTGATATATT
>LQNK01000077.1:372418-430989 GCA_001586405.1 Phoebis sennae
CATATGGAAAATAATCGCGTTAAAACAAACACAAGAAAAAACTAATAGTGAACGGATAAAACCATAATTCATATGTAAAGATTGTCACACACAACTGTAAATTGTTTGAAAATAAAAATAATAATAAATTGCGTTTAAAATCCTATTCTATTTAATATGAAATATACTCCCGTTGTAATAGACATTAAAAGTGCTATTGGTCAATAGGAGGTGAAATTTTGATACAAAACACACAATTGAAGTGGTTACACTCGTACTTATACAGTTAACGTTCACTTGGAGATATCTTAGTTAACGTTTACTTTAAGCACCAAACGCCTTTGTAATGCCAAGTCAAGTGCATACTAAGTGATCAACTGATATGTTCAGTGAACTCTGACTACAATCACGTCCTTACACAGTAAATTTGGCCTTCGAGAAAGCGAGGCCAACTAGACTGTGTAAGGAAGATATAACCAGGTACACTGGGATTTGTGAGATCCCCTCACTCTTTAGAAGAGGCATTTTTGGAAAATCTCTAAAATAGAAAGAGGTATTTCTCTTAAAGAGTCTATTAAAATAGAGATTAAATATTTTTTATTAAAATAGGGAGTCTAAAAACGATTACTTATCTCCAAAACAATTTTAAAGGGCTTCATAAAACTGTCGAACCTGACTCGGTTTTGGCCTTTTTCTTTTTCTTGACTCATAAAAGTGAGAATAAAAAGTTAAGAATGACTTTTTCCACATAAATTTACTTTTTTACCCACTTATTGGACCCACCAAATAAAATAGTTTTAGCAATTAAATTATTACGTGCATTATTAAATTATATTTTATGTGCTTTTTTACCTATGTTACATGTATGATTTCTTTAATGGAGTGTATTCATTTCATTTCATTTCATTTACTTACCAGCGATAAGTTTCTCAGAAGCCTGCAGCTGGTCCACAGCTTCTTCGGCGATGGTGGTCGCAGCTCGGGACAGTTTCGGCGACAGCGCCTCCTCTTCGCTCTTCTTGCGAATTGGCGACGGTTCTCCTGTTTTGCAATACAATGTTTAAAACTATTCTTGTATTACTAAGTAATAAAGAGTCAATGGTACTGATTCTATTTTTAAATGAACTTATTTTTGCTGAAATATGGTGCTGAATTCACTTAGTTTTATTTCATACTACTGTTCCCATTCAATTGAATGTATAACAAGTCTCAAGTCTCAAATGAAAATACTATTTAAATGGAGTTATCTGCCACTATGAAAATTTTTCAAACATTTATATTTTGGGCTGTGTGAATAGCGAATATTTTTATTTAACTTTTTGAAAACAGAATCAGTTCCAATAGCAAACATTTGATATATTTCTTTTGCTGCGTTAAATATTATGGTTAAGAAATGTAAAAGTTAAAATGCATAAATATGCGTAGCTTGTTACTTATGCGCAGCATATAAATAATTCTACAAATTCAAATAAATTTTACTACGCAGATCTTTAATATACTAATACATATTTGGTTGTATTCTTTACTTATTTCATTTTAATATGTACTATATATTTTAATAGTATAAGCCAAGGTGACAAAGGGTGATAAATATTATATTTGCTATATAGTTTTTATAGCATAATATAACCACACCTCTAATAAGATTTAAATATCTACAACGATACAGAATTGACGATGTTAGTACACATAAATCATGCAATACATAATAGTTTCGAAGCTTTTGTAAGCAACGTCATAAAATAATTTCGTTTGCGACTTGATTTATTACTGAATTTTCATCACAATTTATTTAATTTATTCCATTATTTATTTACAATATAATGATATTTTTTTTGAAAAGCCGCAAACGAAAAATAGTTAAAAGTACCGAGCACTTTATTAAAATTGTATTCAAAGCCAATGCATACAAGTCTGTGTTAAAACAACCAACCAAGAATTATCTTTGTTCAAATGAACTTATTACAATTTACATTTTTTTTAATATACCA
This sequence comes from Phoebis sennae, assembly GCA_001586405.1. Taxonomy (NCBI): domain Eukaryota; kingdom Metazoa; phylum Arthropoda; class Insecta; order Lepidoptera; family Pieridae; genus Phoebis; species Phoebis sennae. The sequence goes on from LQNK01000077.1 coordinate 374,389, forward strand.
CCAGTTCGAAAAGTTAAAAATTAGCATAAGTTAAAAATTTTAAGGTTTCAAAACACTCAGTACATATTAATGTATAGATCATAAAGACACGCATAACATTTGACGTACATACATATAAAATACCCCATACAACGTACATATATACCCATGAGTACCAACACCAAAAATAAAAGAAGCCTTCATTCCTGTTACGTATGTAGTGAAAAATGTATCTACGCCTAAAACGCCACAAGCTTTGGAGTGCATTATTGCATTTTCTGTGTGGGGTTGCCAGTTATTTTGTTCGGTAATTGGCAACAGAGGCGAAGCGGTACAGGTGGGGTGTACGTATGCGAAAGCCTCTTTAATCTTACTTACTGGCTGTCTCTTTCTTTTCGTAAACGACTCTACCGTCGGGTCCTTCGTTTGGAAACAAAAGGAAGGTTAGTATGGGTTAGTTTGTTAATAATTCGTTTGTGGCGTTATCTAGCATGGTTATTGACTAGGACACATTCACATGACGCTCTATGTATTCACACGACGGCTAAGCCTATGTAACACGAGGTTTATGTATAAGGTCACTCACCCTCTTCGACTTCGATGCCTTCAGCCTTGAGCAGTTCGCGCAGTTTGAGTATTTCCTCTTTGAGTTCGCGGATGAGTTTCGCGTTCGCGTCTTCGTTGACGACCGCCTTGCAGACGATTTGTTTAGCGCGGTCGGCGTATCTAGTGCACAATAAAATTCTTAGAAAATAGCCTTTCGAATAATCAATACGTAGATTTCCTTGAACTTCTTTAAAATGTAAACTAATAGGTAAAAGGAGATCTGAATAAAAATATTTGATACAAAATTATTAACATTCTGGAAGAAACTAATTCCAAATAGAATGTTAGTACACTGCTTGAAGAAAATCCGGAAAAAATATCCAAAGAATTGTTGTATTTTAGATCCACCACAATCACCTTACTATCATTCCAAACTATTAATTAATAAGTTTAAACAGTATCATAACAATAACAGTGGCTATTTGAAGTATATTCAAAATGGGACTCTTAAAAATAAGTTGACAAAATTTTAATCAGATATGAGTTTTACCTCAGTGTGCTAAGAGTTTCATCATAATTAATATCAGCAGGCGAGATGGCCGCAATCATAGCAGTCTTCGAATTACCGCCAAGGTTCTCACGAAGCAACCACGTGAGAACAGAGTCACGGTATGGAATGAAGTCCGCCTTCTTTGACTTCTTGCTTTTTGACGCCTGTATAAAACATTCGAGTAAGAAATAATGTGTAGATGTTAAAACTGAGGCGAATTCTCAAACGCACTTTTCACCCGTTTTCACTAACGCCAAGCGACACTTAATTAAAGTGTAAAACATCTAAAGCTCTTCACTTAATTGAAAACACACTTTCATTGTGTTTAAAACTACATATGTATTGCAAAAATATTTATACGCAAGCTTACAATTTAGAACCATAAAATATTTAATCATTAGGAATTATATCTTTTAGAATAAATGGACTTTCAAATATAATTTAATTTAATTGAAAAACGTAAGGTCCATAAACATTAAACAACTTGAGCGTCGTTTGAGAATTCGGATATGCCTACACTAAAAGGCTTTTATTCGTGCCTAAAAGCTTTCTATTTTTATAACAAATCTAAACACTAACGTATATTTGGAATCTTTATTTAAACACATTTTCTTTTAGTATCCTTCGTTGAAAAATTATTAAAGTTTACAAGTCATACAGATCATTTCATGTTTAGCTTGTATTAAAGACTTTAGAAATTAATAGAAAAATCACTTGTTCATTGAGAAATCTTTACAAAACTTTACATTTAATGCAAATTCGTATAATTTTAACAATAAAAGTTTTATTCCACAATAAAAGCCAAAACCCAATCTAAAGACATACAATAATATTTATCTTGTATGAAATGCTTAGAAACAACACAACTATTAATTTAAAGCTTATTTTCTCACGCTTTGCATCTGATTTTACATCACAAATAGAGATCATGGAACAAGGTTTACTTAGTTTGAACTAATGTTTCACTTGATGTATTGATCAAAAACTTAACAAAATGTTTTTCTTCCTAAATTGTACATTTAACAGGATAAAAGTACAATCTGGGAGAAAATAAATAAAATTGGAACTAAAAAATGTTATAATGAATGTAACGTCTTTGGCATGTGTGAGTAAAACGAAAAAAAGCCACAACCACAAACAAACATTCCACTTACCGACTATAACACGTCCAAGTACACGAGATGCATCAAACATTCGAAAATCATATTTAGCTAGCATGTAATACAGTTCATTTTAGCACCACACTTGATTTTTGTTTTGACAATATGGATTTTTATGATTTATTATCGATTTTTGCGACAAAAAAAATAGATTATAACAATTATTATTTCAGACTAACTTCATGCATTTTTCTTTAATAACAATTTACAATTTATTTATTCAATGGTGCATATAAAAGATTTATATTATACAATTATTCCGGTTACAAAAATCGACAGGTAGAGATAATGTATGATTTCAAATTTACAAGCAAATGGTTATTTATGTTTACAAACCTTGAATGATTGAAATTAATTTCAAAATGGCGTTGGTTTATTAAATAAACGATCATTTTTAATGAAATGCAATGAATCAAGTGTGATGATACTTATAGCTCATCTAGAAGAGGAAGATTTGGTATTTATGATATGTTGTATCAATGATATCTTACACTAGTCATGCATCTCCATAGAATTAGTTGCATTGCTGACTTCAATGAACTTAAAAATTTTGTTTATAATTTTTTTTTACTCCTGAAATAAACCATAACTTATTCATATTATTTCACATACCCCATAAAATCTTATTTCTCGTCAAATTTGTCCAGAAAAAAATATAAAAAATATTTTCCAAGGGTATTTTTAACGAGCTGAACAATTTGTCAATTCTATGGAGTTATATCAATTTCTAGTATAGACAACGTTTCCCTTAACCGACTTTCCCGAAAGTATACTCACAATTTCAGCGAGCGCCGATATGACTTTGCCGAGCGTTGTGAGGGACTTATTAATGTTGGCGCCCTCCTTCAGGCGAGTGCCCTTGGCGCCCGTGGAGTCCGCGCGCTCAGACCCGGCCAGATCCACTAGCGAGATTTTTGACACCTAATCCAAACAAAATAATACATCCTTACTAATATAATAAATGCGAAAGTATCTTTACTCTTCTCCTCTCCCAATTTCCTGTGGAGGATGGTATTATTCCTCCAACGAAAAGGGAGGATCCTCGACCAGTCCGAACCACATGACTGGTCGGACGTTAGGCCCCGAGATGTTGGAATGATGATGTTTGGAAGTGGTTATTTAATGGTATATGCTTAGCGGCGAAAACATTTCAACATCGCGATTTAAGAATTGTGACGTCACGTGACACCACATTCCCATCATTAATTTTCCCCTTTCTTCAAGTCGGCAAGGCGTCTACGACACTTTGATGTTGTAGATGTTCATGGGCGGCGGTCAGTCACTTAACATTAGGTGAACCGCATGCTCCGCTTGCCTGTGGTAACATAAAAAAAGCCGTGCTTGTCATTCTGTCTCTATGTCCGTCTCTTCTTCACGCCAGAATAAAAAACATGTATTTTTCATTAAGTTGTGTATGTCTTAATATATACTTTACAAAATCATGTTCATTAATCAAAAGTTGAAAAAACAATCATACCTTTTCAGACGTCAAGTTAGTGGTCTTATCATGGCGCTGCTGCGTGAAAAATATTGTGAACACCGCGTGCGAGCGGGACGACGTTTCGTTCATGTTCGTTGCGGCGACGGTCCTGTAACAATCGTTTTATATATATATATATATATAGCCTATGTTCCTCGTGGATAATGTAGCTATGAATAGTGAAAGAATTTTTAAAATCGGTCCAGTAGTTTTTGACCCTGTTCATTGCAGCCAAACAAACAAAGTTTTCTTCTTTGTAATATAAGAGTAGATTTAAATCAATTTTCTCAATTAACAAATCCTAAGGGATATTCAAGGGGCGTCACTTCTTAACCAGAAAGGAAAAAAATATTTTTTAACCATTCCAAAAGAGAATGCTGATATACAATTTGACTTTAAAGATATTTTCTCACCAATCAATTGAAAAAAAAACAGAGGCCCAGATATGGAATATCTAACATTTACCGTAAGTAATACCAGCTCTAATATTTAATTTCATACAGGGAAATCCACATATTTACTAATTAATTAATGATTCTATTAAAATGCCTGCATATGTCATTATTTGCCTTTAACATAAAGCCATTCTAATCAACCGCTTACACCAATAAAGCTAACAAAAGGGTGAAGTTCAAGTGTGTCAAGGTCACATCAATTGTGTGATCCCGGGGGAGGGCTGCGTTTTAATGCTTTCAACACCTCATTTCGTTACCCTTGCTTGCTGGTTTGCATACCGAATGTGAATTGGTTAAAATTAGCATTGAAAGATACTGACTGTTAACATTATTTTACAATTTTATACCATTCTGTAAGTATTCGAAAATATCATTGTTGCTTTTTACACAGTAACAACGAGTATATTACTATGACTACAGAATACGTATTCTAAGAAGTTACCTTCCACTCAACTTCAACTCAGGTTACGTCAAATATGACTATGACAAATTTCAATCGAAAATTCATGATTGAAGTAACATAAAAATATAATATTTTAATAAATAGATCGAAGTAACGAATGGAGGTATTAAATTTTCTTCTACGAAAATTCCTTAACGTGGATGGATGTGAATGGAGTAATTTTTTCCGATTCTGAATGTAAATTTTCGTTGACAGAGGTTGAGTGAAGTCGAGGAATGCCCGAGGTACGTATTAGAATAGGGGTGTAAGACTATTTTATGTTAAGTGTCGTGATCTGCCTTATATCTATTTTGTAGCAGTCATCATCTTCATTATACATTATGCGAAGGGGTTGAAACGGTAAAAACCTATGCCTAGTGTACTAGAAACACCTTACAAAAGTGCTCAAGAAGGAGTGTGTCAAGGTTACATCAATTATATGATCCCAGGGAAGGGCTGTGTTTTAATGCTATTAGCACCCAATTTACTTGAGGGAGCTTCAAGTAAATTGGGTGCTATTTACATACAGAGGGTGAATTGAGTTTAAGTGGAAAAAATACTGGTCGTTAACATTTTTTAACAAGAAGAGGAATGAATGTACGTACCCTTCAATCAACAATATTAGATATCGTGTCACGGCAAAAACCGTGTCGGCAAATAAAGGCTCACATTAGAAATGAGCACGTTGTCAAAATAAATGAAATATAATAAAAATAATCGTGAATATATGTTTAATTTTTTTACGATTTTGGAGTTTATTAGTAGGTGACTTCTTTCGGTGAACTTGATACGTGGATATCGTATTGGGTGCTCGCGGATTCCACAATGTTACCCTTGTAGAATAATCATACAAGTCACTTTATGTTATCCGTCCTTACCTGGCCTTGTTACCCTCGTCGATGAGGTCGTATATATCCTGGTAGGACATGACGGCGAGCTTGCTGAGGTCCTCTACGTAGGGCCCGAGCGCGGGGTGCTCGCAAACCCGAGGGTTGCCCTTGTAGAATGTCATACTAGTCACTTTATGTTATCCGTGCTTACCTGGCCTTGTTACCCTCGTCGATGAGGTCGTATATATCCTGGTAGGACATGACGGCGAGCTTGCTGAGGTCCTCTACGTAGGGCCCGAGCGCGGGGTGCTCGCGGACCCGCAGGTTGCCCTTGTTCTTGGGGTTGAGAAGGTCCCGGACCCTCTCGCAGTAGATCTCCATATAGGAGACTTCAACCTATGTTATAAAAATCATAATTATTTTCGAGAAGATGTTTATTTACAACTAGCTGTCCGCTCTCGCTTCGCTTCGGTTAATCAAGTCTTAGAAAGAACGCTATTTCGCGCCCTATAAATGTTTCGCTGCTAAACACTTCTATACTACTAGTATAAGACTATATCTCAAATCCTATTCTTCTGATTTCTATAGTGTAAGGGCAATTTTAGTCTGCATTAAATGCCATTATATTTTTTATATACTTAAACCTCCTTCAAGAACTATTCTTTCTATTGTTGAAAACCGTATAAAAATCCATTCATTAATTTTCGAGTTTATTGCGTTCATCCAGACACTAGGACACGGCCGGGTACTTCATTTTATAATATGTATAGATGCAGTAAAATAAACACTTAATAAAAAAAAATTGTAATGTAAATTCGAGTTCAATTTTAGTAATTCTTTCATTGACAGCATAGTTTAGTTGATATAGTGATGTAGTGATAGAAGATATGTCTCATACAAGTTGGTTCCCCATTAACGCGTGCATTTGTAGTTGTGTAGCGTGTAGAGCTTTCGCTACGCAATTACGTACGTCTCGCTACGAGCTACGAAAATAAAGCGACGTAATGAGCTTCTATGAATACTATAGTTTGATGCGAGTTTTTCGAGTACAGGCGTGGAAAATAAATGTAACTGCGAAAGTTAATTGCGTAAAATTCTCTTTTTATGTATGGTTTATCTTTTTATGAACCATTCCACGTTGATGCAATGCCCAGATGCTCTGTCTTTCCACAGCGGTGGACGTAAAAGACATGACAAGAAAACGAATTTATAAGTCATTGTATATAATCACTAGCCACGCTCCACGGTTCCACCCGCATTACTCCTGATCCCGTAGGTATTTCGGTATTAAAAATATCCTATGTAATATTCTGGAACCTTACCTATATGTATACCAAGTGTCATCACATTCGACACAATAGTTTTCAAAGATAACAAACATACATCCACCCTCACAAACTTCCGCATTTATAATATTACTAGGATATAATAGCATAATAGGAGTTGTATACAACTCACCGAGTAAGTCAGGTCATCGGAGGTTGTCTGTCGTATGCGTCGGAAGAGGTCCTTACAAATCTGCGGTATGATTCCCTCCTGGCCCTCCTCCCCGCGACCCATCATTGTGTACGACTTGCCCGCGCCGGTTTGCCCGTAGGCGAATATGCATATATTGTAGCCTGAAGAAATATATTACGTCAAATATTTCATAAGCAAGAAATTTTTATGACTAATAAATAAATATTCACGGACATTTGACACAAAGCCATCTAGTCCCAACCTAAGCAAAGTATGTGCTATGGGGGCTAGACAACTGATAAATATTCTTAAACATATATTTGATTTATAAATAAATACAAACTATAGATAAATCAAGACCTAGACGGTAGAAAATTACAATGATATCATAATTTTCTACTCGTAGGGATCGAACCCACACTCTCCAGAGCAACAGTCACTGTTATAGCCACTGCGCCAATCGAGTCGTCATATATAAAATTTACATTTTTTATATTTCAGATTTAATGATGATCTATTATTTTACAAATTAAATTACTTAAACAGAATAGAATCTTAAGACATTATTAACAAATAACAAAAAGTTAATTAAAACCAACGTAAGCTTACCGTCGAAAGCATGCTGTAACATCTCTTCACCGATGTCTTTGTACACCATAATTTGCGAAGAGAACTCGGGATCATGGGGCTGTTAAAAAAAACAAATGCATTAATAATTATGTTTTACTTTCAAACCTAGTGGTTAGGATTACATAACAAATATTAATCAGAGGCTCAATCCAGAGTCATATACTTAAATTATGCCTTATATTTTATTAGAGAACAGATTTCACGCCTCCCTCCCCAAGCGCCAAGCTGGGCATTCCTCCCCCTCCTAAGCCAAAAGCGGATACGCCCATTGTTACATTTTATACAAGAACACTTAGAGAGCTCCCGCCGAATTTTCGAGAATTTCTTAAGTGTTTCTGTCACTACAATATACATCTTAAGTCAAAATAAGAGCGTGAAGCATAAAAGTAGAACATGTAAAATTTTTCCAAATTGAAATGCAAACACAACACTAGATATAAATTGTTTCTATTCAGGTATATCCTTTTCAGTAATAAATTAGATGTCTATTTGAATATTTTCATAATTTACATTCCTTTATAGCCGTAGCCGAGAGCATCGCATAAATTACAATAAATATGCATAATCTCCCTTTTACATCTCTAATGCTAATCGGGATAAGTTTATATATTTATTTTATCTAGCAATATCTACATTTAACGCTATTATACATATACAATATATTTAATATTTACTAGCTTTCTCTCCAACTTTGCGTGGGTTATTAATTGTAAAATTAAACTTAATATCTCAAACATTTTCATCCTCGCAATAATATAAAAAATATTTTCAATCATTCGTTCAAAATCGCTCGTAAATAAATATCGGTGATTTATTATAGTTTATTATAGATAGCCCTTATTTTATACTCACAAACTGAATACACAAAATATTTCATTGTTAAAATATCTCATCCTGAAAACATATTCCCGCCACATACATGAAACTCTCATTACAAAATCTATTACCACGTGAATCCTGGCAACCCCACAAAAGCAATAACCGCTGTAATTATACGTCAATATTCTCGCCATTACAGCTGACCACAGGCAATCACAGAGCGAGCGTTGACCGGTTAAGACCGCTTCGAAATTAATTATCGCAGGATTCAATTGTGGATGATGTGGTGGGACAATAAGGGTCAGGAATTATTTCAAACAATGTTAATTCAATTTCGCAAATTTATAATCATTTTCATTGTTATAAACAATTGCAAAAATATTCCTATAGAGAAGAAAATCCGGCTTTAATTTAACATAATTTGATGTGTATTTTTGATTAGGTACAAACAAAACACTCGAATGTTGATACATAATAAGTACTTTGATAATAATATAATAGCTTTAATAAACCCAAGCTGTCAACACCGAAGCCTTAAAAATACGACCGTACGTATCACAGATAACTAATCCTATAATCCATTTGAAGTTAAATCCAATATGGCTGCCCTCCAAAATGCGCAATTTTATTGGAGAAATTGTCACTAGCTATGAGAGTGATTTAAAGCTGGAATTTACTTCATAAGTTTGACAGCCATTTCAAAAGTTTGCTTAATAAATGGAAGCACTGAACCCTTTCAAGTTCAGATAGAAATCGATTATGTCTGAGACGATTTATGTCTTTCAAAGACTCCAAAAATTAATTTGTATTTACATCAAAGCGTAGACTAAAATGGTTATTCATTATACATTCATGATACAACAAGAGAAAATTTTGAAATAAAAACTAAAATTTTAGACGCTTTTTTAGAAGAGCAAAAAATATCAAGGAAACTTATAGCCTAAATTAGACTAAATTTTAATCAAGTATTAGACAGGACCTTCTTCTTTGTACATTAACGAAGCATAGAATAAGTTTAAACTTAAAAGTATCCTCCTAATAACCCACAATGTAACATGAAACTCCCGATATTTGTTTTAAAGATAATGGAAAACCAATATGGCGAAGTTCAATTATGTTTGCAGAGCGCTATTTCGTGGAGGAAATTTGAGTCGTGGCAATCTTCATTATTGATTCGACCCGCCCGAGTTTCAAACTAAATAGTATAAGACTTGAATCACTATCGGATAGTTTATTGCTGTTTATATAAAATTAATTAACTTCATTCAAGACAAACAATTTGCACGCAACACTAACGTATTGGAAACATTATTGACAAACTTGTGTTGATTATGTAATTTGTGAACTGTATCAGAAATTTCAAGTCTATATTTTAGTTTGCGAAGTTTAAATAACACTTATTGTTTGTGTTTATAACAATAAATATGTGTAGACTTCATTATATGTTGGGTAATACTTACATTGTGCGACCAATATGAGAAATCAAAGTTGAAGCTCTTAGCGCTCTCCTTGCTGCCTGGTGGTACTTTTGGATTCACGATAACTGGAACAAAAAAAATTATAAGTAATCGTACTAATTCTTATGATAGAGAGAGTTAATTTAGTACTGAATTTGACTGAGTGCTGTTAGACTAGACGTATAAGCACTTTTCATGTTTAAATTTAAATTTAATTTTATGCATTCGAATGATTCACCATTTTCTTATATTAATAAAACATAAATATCTTTCAGGCTTCGTAAAAAAATATCCTCCTTTATTTAATACTGGCTGCGCCCCGCGGTTTCACCTGCGTAACTTCTGATACCGTGCCAACTCCGGGATTAAAAGTAGCCTATATGTTTTTCTGAAACCTGACCTATATGTATACCAAGTTTCATCGTAATTAGTTCAGAAGTTTTTGCGTGGAAGAGGAACAAACACGTATACATACCATATCCTCTCAAATCTTTGCATTTATAATATTAGTAGAATTGATAGGTATAAAATTACATTGTCTGAATATCATTTAATAAAATGCTATTTAATCACCCTAACTCTAAAAGTATCTATTTTAAAAAATCAAATTAACAATTTTTTAAATTCTGTTGCTTCAAATCTTAAAAAATAGACATCATCCAAGCAAAGAATACCGCTTTGATGTTGCACCGACGAAATTAAACGCATCAGTGCACGCGCACTCGGCACCTTTGAAAGCCCTCACGTGGAGTGCCACGCTAGATTGCATTGTACAGACCCGAGAATCCTTTGTGAGTTTAGTTGGCTCGACTGTTTCTTTAGCGTCGTCGAGACATATCGACCGTCGCGACGCCGTCTCCGCCCAGGTACGTTGCGGAGTATTATTTTGTTTAATATTTACTTTAAGCTTATCGGAAAAGAAACGTTTCAGTACACGAGCACTCGGCACTTTTTATGGCCTCTACTGCCTAATGCCTCACTACTACACTGATCTTCACTGTTCCCCACAAATTAGATTGTATGGAGCAGTGTAAAGATCCTTTGTAATTTTTGTTAGGTCGACTGTTTCTTTACCGTCGTCGAGACATATCGACCGTCGCGACGCCGTCTCCGCCCCAGGTATTAAATACAGCGACAGATTGCTTATTTTACGACGTTGTATGTTATTTAGTTTAATATGAAGCTTTATATGTATTGAAAAATGAAATGCGTCTGTACTCTTGCACTCGACAACTTTGAACACCCTCAAGACTTCAAGAGTGCAACCCTAGATTGTCTATACTAATATTATAAAGAGGAAGGATTTGTTTGTTTCATGATTTGTATCGAATAGGCTTCGAAACTACAGAAATTTTGATGTAATTTTGTACAGAGATTCTTTAAAACCCCAGGAATGATAAAGGATAGTTTTTATCCCAGAAATCTTACGGGAACGGGTTATACACGCGGGTGAAAACGCAGAGCTCAGATAGTATTGAATAAAGCTGAGTAAAGATCCTTGGGTTCGACCCTTTGGTTAGAACACAGTGATTGATTTCTTACTTTAGGACGTTGCGGAGTGTTATTTTGTTTAATATTAACTTTAAACTTATCGGAAATGAAACGACCGATTCCTTTATTTACTGAACACGAGCACTCGGCACCTTTAATGGCCTCTACAAATCCCCTTCTAGATTATATTGTATGTAACAGTGTGAAGATCCTTTGTGATGTCTGTTGGGTCGACTGTTTAGCGTCGTCGAGACGTATCGACCGCCGGTGACGCCGTCTCCGCCCCAGGTATTAAATATACCGACAGATTGCTTGTTACTTTATTGTTGCGCGATTAAACCTCGTAGAAACTTGTTCATTTTGTTTGATAATAAACTTTGTACTTAATGGGGATTAATAAGAATAAATTATGGATTATACGCGTGTTCATGTTTCGCCTGTACAAATTCCGTTTCAGATAAGCGCGACTTAGTAGAATGTTGGAAACTTTTGGCTATTAATAATATTCTCGCAGTTTGTTCTTACATTTGTTTTTAAACATGGTGGCTACGAATATTTTGTTTAATATACAAATTATAAAATCAGAAATCAATTTAACCCTCTTCGAATCTCCTTCCCTAAAATCATAACTCAATATGCTAATAGATGTACCTATACATAAATTTATGACTATATATTATTACGTTTATGAAATTCCCGAAATGTCCTTTTATCATAACGTTTTATATTTCATTGGAGACTGAACATTTATAGGCCAACAAGTTGTATACTCATAGACTATAACCATTATTGTAGTAAACCTACTCGTATATCAAAAATGCAATTTTTCCATCCCAAGTCCCATCTCAACATTAATCCGCATTTTAAATTTCAAGACTCCCGTATCACCCTCACATTTTATGGGCCATATTCGCATTTTATCACAACATAAACTACTGCACACAAGATTCAGGACTGTACATTACGAGCCCCTTTACGATGCAACTTGCAACGATATACGCGAATGGTTTTCTGTTTGCAGTCAAACAGCACTACATCAACTCCTAGGAGTTATGTTTTAAACTCGAGAGCAGGTTTATGAGAGGTTACCTCCAGCGTGTAGGAAAACGAGTGCATTAAAGCCTTTAATGTATGGAAGTGCGCTTGTTTATGTTAGACGTTAAATTCCCCTGTTTCGCGTTAGTAAACACAATAAAACCTAATAAATTCCTAACTCAATTGGATGTGAAGCGTTTTAAAATTCGAATTAGTGTTTTGAAATTACATACATAGTACCTACCTATTATAATTTTACTATTAATTGTCTATACTAATATTTTAAAGCGGAGGGTTTCTTTGTTTGAGCCAATTGAAAACAAATAGTGTGTAGTACGAAAATTCAGATTTCGATCATAACCTATAAGAAAGATATGAAATTTCATCAAAATCCATTCCATTGTTATACACACGAACATCCAAACTCGCACATATATAAAATCAATGCAAAACAAATACACAGACAGACATAGACACACGCTATGCTCATAATATAAGCAGGATGTGTGGTTATATCACAATTTATTATTTCAATGAATTCCTTATATCATCTTTCGACCTTCAATATACTTTTCTGTACAGTGATCATCAAGAGCCAGATTCAGCCTTTTATTATCAAAGTTAAAATACATGTCGTCATATTGAAAACAAGTATAAAAGCCACAACAAGCAACATGTATTGGGCGCAAGGTCGGACACAAAGACCCCTGAAAGTCACGGCAGATGCTTTCCATTCCAAATGAAAATGTGTATATTGCAACAAGCGATATCCAACATTTACGTTTATAATAATACTAGCTGCGCCCCAGGCCTTTGCTCCCGTAGAATATCGGGATGATATATATAGCCTATAGCCTTCCTCGATAAATATGCTATCTAACACTAAACCAATTTTTCAGTAGTTCCTGAGATTAAACAAACAAACAAACTCTTCAGCTTTATAATATTAGTGATAATATAAAGACTCATAAATGTATCCATATTTTCTAAAAAAAAGTAATAACAGAACGAAGAAAATACGCAAGAAAATCGAATCTTCTATAACTTCCGTTTAGAATTTTTTTTTTTATTTTTGGATGAACAGTTTCCTTTACACCTCTAAAAAAATTTAAAGTAACAAACTAAATTGATTCAGTAGAACTAGCCGATGCCAATTACGGCATTACCCGTAGCTTCAGAAACACTACATTCATACAAAAACAGCCTCATAACCAACCTCTATTTTAAAACTTGAAAAACCACAAAAACCAACCGTCGAAACGTACTATACTGTTTCAAAATAAACCAATCTTCCAGCACAATACGCAAGTCCTAATTACCTGAATCCTGAATTCACCGGCAGCGAATGGCCGCCGGCGTTCCCGCATCATCGCATCACAAAGCACCGTCCCTTGGCTGACAATCCGTTGACCTCCCTTCATACAGGTCACGAGGCCTTTAACCGCCATACTCCTAGCTTCTAATTACAGTCGAAACGAACAAATGCGAAACCTTGTTCGCTCTAAAGCCCTCCTTAAAATAATTAATGTCAGAGAAACCTGCATACGTTTATTTAGCCGATTTCTTCGAGCGTTATTCTATGTGCGGAAAGCTATTTTAATTTGCGTATACCGAAACTTTTAATTTAGGTAATAATTTCACCCAGTTCAGCTACTCATATTCAGCTTTAAATATTTCTAAATACGTACATATGTGTAATAGTTTCCTATTTATTTATAGTATAATTATAGTAATATGTGAATACAGAAAAGCTGTTGCAAAAGCCAGCTAGAGCTACGAGTCCCTTTTGAAAGTCAGTATTTATTTCATACATTTTATTAACAACAACAAATTAATTGCAATTTTCAGTGGCCTGATTTACACCACTTAATGTCCACATTTAGCCCACATTAAAATGCCTACAATTACATAAAATAACATATAAAACCGTTAATAGCAATTGAAAATAAACCAACTTTTATCCAGAGCTATAAAATTTAATGTTATAAATTGCGCGAGTTTAGGTCTTAGCCCGCAAACCGCCACCGCAGACACGCTCCCTCCGAGTAGCCTAGACACGCTTTATGAGTACTTTTATAGCTGTGGACCAGCTTTTATTTTATAGCGTTATATACATTACTGGAGATTGGAATTAATGACAAAGTAATATACCAGGAAAGTGTTAAATATCGAGACAGAAAATAGCACTGCTTTTAGCATGAAGACATCTAAAGAAATGAAATGCTTGAGCTACATAGAGAATGAAAAGATAGCATATTTATTCCATCCGATGCGATCAATCGTAGCATCAAAAAGTTACCCTAAAAAGTATCACGTTGCCTTTAAATGTTAAGTATAAATAAATGTTTTAAATAATACATATTAACAAAAATTCGATAAAAGTTGTCATCATTATACATATGTATGAAACATAGAGTCACATCGAATGCACTATCAGATATTTATCGAGTCTACCAAAATTGGCCATGAAAAGGCAGAGAACAGATCTTTAATAATATGGTAATTCACGGAAACAATACAAATAAATATTATCTGACGCTGTGTACCAATTGTCTTTTCATAAATTTCCTTATTAGTCATTAAACTTCCCCTCCATCTGGCGTGTGCGAGGGAGATTTATACCACACTAATAAATAATTATTTGATTATGTTGTTAGGAAAATTGGAGAACGTTGCAGGGATGCTATAGTCAAGCAAACAATTACATTATTTACAACGTTGAAAACATAACCAAATACGTGAATTGACTATGATAATTTATATTTTGTATTGTTACCTCTTGATGGAACTGCATCTGATCATTATTTCTTTGCAAAGAAATCCACTTCACTAAATTCCACAGTTATTTATTTTCTACACTATATTAATCATTTATTAACAAATTAGACCGGTTTCGAACACCATCTTCTGAAATCGAATTACTGAAGATGGTGAGATTCTAAACCAGCCTTATTTGTTAATAAATCATTAATATATCTAGTCTGTAAAATTAACAACTGTGGAACTTTGTATTTTTTTACAAATAAATTGTCTATGACGCACTAGAATTTCAAATGTCAAATGTATTTATAAACGACTTATTTGGGTAATCTACCGCTCCTAAAATAGAATTATTAAAGCCCTGTTTAATACATCCTAAAAATAACTAAGTATCTCTAAACGTGTGAAAAGCGTCTTTGAATGTTTTTTATTTACAATTTTCCATAGAAACAAAAGGTCTATAAATCACACTAAACAATTGAGGAAAATGGATACATCCATGAGATTGTAGGGAGTTGCGATAATCACTCCTCCGAGGGTGTATGAGATCGTACATATGAGATATTGAGCAATATCCCCCTTATGCCATAATTTTGGAGAAAATTGAATGCTTCCGTGTTTCATGAATGGATGATAAACAAAGACAAATGATCTAAGAGTTCAAGAATTATAAAAACCATATTTTTATATACATTCAATTTCGTTCATATGTGAGATTTGTTCATATTAAAAACAATGGTTTATTAATGAGATCGTTGTGTTACAAATAATATTTAGGGCAATACTATAATACACCCTTACCATAATTTAAGGGTAAATTGAATACTTCCGCGTTTCCGAAATATGAATAAATGATAAACTAAGACAAACGTTATTTTGATTTGGAACGTTATAAAATAATGACGTGATTTTAAGAGACGAGCTTTATAAGCGTAAATTAATTGAATATCATAGTGATATGTATATGGTAACCGATATCGATAGTTACATAATACGAGATATTTACAGTACTAACAATTCGAGAGCAAATTTATCATTCCTCATTACCGTTATACCAAACGAAATGTGAGTGAGTCTATCATGAAGAGAAATGATGCTTCGAGAAAAATGGAAAACAATCCCCATTTTAGAACACGCTGACGTCATTCTAGAAACTTGAGCTTTAGATGCATATTAATGACTTTTATGGCGAAAAGTGACGCACTTGATGACGTCACACGCCTATGCTTTTAACTCGTATTACCGCGATAATGAACTTGATTGGTTTAGTTTCATGGTAATAGCTGGTGATACTGTGAATGGATCAAACAAATAACTATATGTAGGAGGAAAAGTAATTAACGTATATCTATTAATATACTAAAACGAAAGGTTTTGACGGTGATACATATTAACTAAAATTCGACATTGATAAAGGTAGCTTTAGTAAAAATCAATGGTCGCCTTCGAGGCGCTTTTAGAACATGATTTACTTTTACATAATTAATATATATTTTTTTTTCAATAAGTACTGGTTTTCAGATATTCACATTACATTTTGATTAATAGAAACTAAATTAGTATAGATAATTTTTTAAAAGAAAAATCTCTAAAGACACTAGAATCAAAATAGATAGTTGAAGTGTTCCGAAAAACAATTGCACTTTTAACAATTATCTAACCGTATAATAGATGTCTGTGAAATAGTTATTCTAAAGGCAATAAGCCTATAAGCCAATAATTAAGATTATTGGATCGAGTTCGGCTCGAATCAAAAAACAAGTGTAAAGTTTTTATATATACAATAATATTGTATCATCTGTCTCAATAAATAGGGACGTCCCTCAAAAGCAATTTAAACCCTCCAATAAAATGCAAATGTTCTTAATTAAATGGCATAAATATGTCACTCGTATCACTCTCAAAGTATAACTCGTTAACGTAACGGAACTCCTTGCATTCTCTCTCATTTCATTTCAATCCACGGTAGCGGTCTTAATTATGAATTTCTTACTCATGTTGAGTTTTAATGGAAAAAACATACATGAAACATTAAATTCTTAGTAAAATTGCTTGTCCTACATTTCTACTTGGTACCGAATCTGTTTTCACTCGAATCATACATAAGTATAAATATAAAACGCGTTTATTTTCCAATAACAGTTTATAAAACATAATTGAATGTTTAATATACGAGTAGTTAAAATGAAATACTTTATCGAAGTTTCAAACAAAATCCTTTCCGAATAATCATTATTTTGAAAAGCCTATCTCTCAAGTTTCTGACATAACAATATTATTATGGATTTGACATTGTTACAAACGTTTGAAAAGGAATTCCTATGACATGGATACTGTTCGCTTGAACAATAAATTGTAAAGAGCACGCAACATTCGTGTACCTCGCTATTTTATATCTAAACAATCTCAAGAACAACATTTTTTGCTTTTAATCATTGTTGGATAAAACCAGACAAAAATTTATTTACTTATGGAAAGTATTTAATAACTTTGATCGCGAAGTGACGAGAATTTTGCATTGATTCATAATTTCATAACTTTTTGCAAGTTGTAATCATTGTATTAATTGTAATTGAATAGTAACATTCTCCAATACTTCTCTATAGAAAATTATCTTTACGAAACCTTACAGTCCTCCGTATGCGCGAAATACTCCAAATAAGTAAGTAGTCACGGTGCTTACACATCAAATTAGTTAGGTACATTTATCACATTGTATAAAACTAAGTCGCTTTCTCTGTCCCTATGTCCGTTTGTACGTTTAAATCTTTAAAACTACGCAACTGAATTTGATGCGGTTTTAATAGATAGAGTGATTCGAGAGGAAGGTTTATAGGTATGATAACATCCATTAAATAGTGGAGAAATACTGTTATTTTTAGGTTACTAATGTGATGTCGTTAATTATCAATTGCAATTGCAAACGCAACTAACCCAACGAGATTTATCAAAATAATGTACTAATTTTTATATACAACGTTCACAGTTTTTCTGTAGTATATTTAGTATCGGCATTGCACCCGTGTGGAGCCGGGGCGGATCGCTAGTAACCCTATAAAATTATGTCAAGTCTTTCGTACATACTTTTAATAAAAACTCCATACTGGCAAAGTCCGCCCGCATGAGTCACTATACAACATGTTCCCTATTTTAAATTGTAAAGTTTACTCGATACATGAATCATATCGCGAGTCCCGCGTCCAGATGTGAGCTGTCACCCCGGCGGAAGGGATTACTCATACGGCTAACGGGGAATGACTGGATTTGTAACCTTGCTTGTCAGCTTTTTGAGTTTTACAATATGCAACATATACCACGAAAGTTTAAAATATTTATGGTTAAAATTTATAATAATGTTTGCTGCTAAACAGCTCAAAAGGGAGTGGACAGGGCATATAAGCCTCGGATAGCTGGTTCAAAATAACCACCAGCTCTGAGCTATGGCGTCCCTCCAGTGCTCTTTCGAACGAACCCGATGAGTTTTACAAATATTGGTGGAAAACTGCCAAGGAAGGCAATGGAAAGATTTCGGGGAGGCCTTTGTCCAGCTGCGGGACAATGTAAGGTCGATAAGTAAATAATGTTTGCGCCGTTTATGAGAGTGTAACAATACACATATTACGCACTACTGCAAACTACGGGTTGCTAATAAATAGATTTGATTTAGTTATGTGTAGTGAGTAATAATAAATTGTTGACCAATCGAATTACACTAGCAACTAGGAAAAGTTCGAGTCACTATTGAATTTCATTTGAATAAAAAAGGTGTATCATCCAAACATTGAGGTTCCACCACGGGGTTCGATGTTTTCACTGCCTACAAATAATGACCAATTGTCAGTAGTTTATTCACTTTAACACCCTAACGTTTCCGTAGAAAATTGCTTACAAATTTTTATTTGATTTAATTACAATTTATTTCTATCCGCATGGTGGGCGAAATTCTAAAGGTTTAACCATAGAAAAAAGACACCAAAGTTCTACCATAGATTGTTAACTTTCAAGAACTCGTATAAAGATTTCCCGGCTTATTCACCCTACACGCCCTTATGTTACCTCCCAAAAATAGCCAACAAAGGTGAGTTTTATTTAAGCTAATACAATTTCTTACATGCCGAAGGTCGAGCGGTCCTCGAAAGGTTTTACTGCGTTATAAACGCCACTTTTCATTACCGCTTCGCTAACTTAAAAAGACGTTCAGAATTTGTGATAAATTAGATGAGGCCCTCTCATAAACATTCATTTAGAAGCTATTAACGTCAGCGTAATGTTGACAAACACTTATTTTTATAAATGTTATAAGTTATGTGTTTGCGTCAGTTATTTTTTAGAAATTTGTAAAATATCATAAGAACTCAATTTTATGTGCAGTGTACTCGTATGTCTTAACTCTGTAGCCTAAAATATTTTATAAAACGTTGCTAATATCTTGAACCGCCTGTACTTAAATTATTTGCGGAGACCGATAGCGCGGAATTTAATAAAATAAATTCATTATGAAATTGAATTTTGAAGTTTAAACTTACAAAAAACAACAACAAACAAACTTGACATTATATAATGTGTATTGAAAGTATAATCTTTTTTTAGTAAATTAGAACGCATAAACGTTTTCATCCATACATTTCAGTATCGATTTCATTCCTTGGTCACCTGTAGTATTAACGTACATTTCGACAACGCAATTTCACTGCCTGGTTACTCTCGAGATGCAAAGCGTGAAGCCACACCTTATCGAACCATACGGCGTTAGACCATCGGTGGACTTTTTTTTTAATAATTTATTCATAACCATGGATACAAGTCATTCAGTCGTAATCTTAGGCCCGTATTCAGAGTTGTCACTCAGATCAACATTCAACCAAGATTCAATTTGATTACCGATCAGCACTTAAGACGATACCTTATTCCGAAATGAAACTTCGAGTTTTGTTCCGCAGAAACTTGTCTTGAGTAAGGATATGATCAATGATCATGGAAACGATAATCGAAACTTACTTTTGACTTTAATGTTTCACGTCACTTTATTACACGGCACATCATCAAATATTTTAGTAAAATTTCTGTTTTTTAAAAGCTATTAAAATCTTTATTTTAAACTATAATAATTAAGGAACAATTAAATAGTAAAATATCAATCATTACTCAAGACACCTATTCACCACATTTACGCAATCAACGATCAAATCTATACTCAGTGACAGATCTCGACTTAAATGACGTTTTGGAATAAATAGCTGAGGGTAGATTTGGTGATCTTCGATCGTTGGAGGAACGATTGTCAGATCGAGTATTAATTAACGTTCTAGAATCAAATCTTGACTCAAATCTCGACTTAAAACTTGAATCATTGCTCAAGATACAACTCTGAATACGGGCCTTAAAGTACCATCGACGGACTCACCTGTAGTGTTGCCCGACATCTCGATGATGCACTTGCTCTCCCTGGCGATCTCCCTCGAGTTGAAGGGGCGCACGCGCACCGCCACCTTCACGGACGACATGGCGGCTGCTTATCGGTCCCCTTGCGGCACTAAAGCATCGGTGCGAGCGACGATTTTCACCTGTAACACGATTAACATGTTAATATTTAATAATATAAATAATAAATATTTTTGGAAACAACACAACGTCATCTAGTCCCAAAGGTTGTACTATGGAAACTAGATAACTGGAAGACATAAATACTTAAACATACTTTTTTCACATAAATACTATAGACAACTGAGCACCCAGATATATTCTCTTTCATCTCATATTCATTTTATACTCGTGGGCATCGAACCCACACCCTCCGGCCCAATAACCATTGCAAAGTCAAATTAAGAACATCGATTAATTATATAAAAGACAGATGAGCATTTTTGATTTGATATGCCAGATTTTTTGATACAAAACCATAATAACGCAATCGATGTTATTCTTTAGTCATCATCCCCATCGTACCAAATTTACGTAATTACACAAATTTACTATTGTAAAATTTTGATTACTAAAATTCAAGAATGGCTAATAAACTTAGAAATAAAGAAAGCGGATTCGTATAGAGGTTTCGATGAGACTCTGTAGTAGTCCTGCATTTGACACATTAAAATATTTACATTTTTGACTTGAATAAGTAATGTCTACAATGAAATTGGATTGCCAATTATTTTGTTATAGTGACCTTGAGAAAATATTTACGACCAGTTAAAGCAATTTTAACTTAACAATAGCAACCGTATCGCTAATCAATGTGATGCAAAATCGATAGCTTTTGTATTTTGAATTATAGGATCATTTTCTTGTACCCTACAACTCTTCATAGTTATTTATTTTAATTACATACTAAATGCAGTTGCATTCAGTTTTTGGCATCGCAAATAAACCAATCTAATAATTGCATCACGTTTTGAATATGAAATCCGCAGATTCAATTAATTTATAATTCGGTTTGGTAATTTCATAAATTAACCCATTTCAGATATCATTGAATAAATAATATAAATACCTATATCAGTTGTGAAAGAACTTAATGTTTCAATTTAAACACTATTTTACGTAATTATTGAAATAGCCGTATAGTACGAAAAGAGTACCACATCTCAATAGTAAATACTAAAAATTTCTATCATTCACATGATTTTCAGTTAAATCCAACATAATGTATAGATTTCATTATTATCATTGAATCTGTCGATTTGGCCAGTTAATCTAAACATTATCAACCCTTGGACTTAAAAAGAATAACTATCGAGTTTCGGCGTTCGTTAGAAAGAACATTCCGACCCAGTGCGGTGGTAGCTTATAAAAAACTATTCATAAATGCATGTATAACGCTTACGTGAATTAAGAAAGCAAATTGATATGATTTATTAGAATATTATTGTGATTTTTATTACGGGATATAAAAATATTCCGAATATATTGAACAAGCAAAAACTAATGTCTCGTAATAAGGTCTTAAGAGGCATCAACTTAATGACAGGACATTAGGAGGAGCGAAGGAATCCAACCCTCTCCTTGACCTACTTCTGAAGGACCATGGTCGATACTGCATGCACATCTGCGCTATGGGATACTGTTATATTTTACGAGGTTTTGAGGCTGATATTTATCGCAATAGATTCTGTTTAATCTTTTAGCTATTTACTGAGAGTCAATATAAGAGTATACATTTAATATTATTTATGATAAAAAAATTAACTTTTGTTAGTAGTCTTTTTGTTTAATTGTTTAATTGAATTCCTTAGATTTTATTATACGCAAAATACTTTATGTACTAACAGTTTTACAAGATGTCAATTTTTTGATGTGCACAGCACAGTTGTGATTTTATCGAGTTCCTAATTAAAAAATGTTACAATATACAATTTGTCTTACGAAATTATTTAGTAAACAATCTTTAAAAATACTTGACATTTAATTAACAGAATTGAAAAGATTGAATTTTAAACATAACCATCGTTTAACGTTTCTAAAGCGTTGTTATAGTTAGGAAATTAAATTGGAGTCACAATTGTTTGTGTTACGCAATCATTAACTAATAGATATTAAACAAATATAAAGGAAAAACTAACAAAAGCAAGATTGTGATAAATTATGAAATAAATTAAAAGCAGAAGTGTATGTTTTTTTACAGCCTGAAGAAGATTTATCTAAAGGTCAATCAATCCCACAGCCTTTCTCAAAACATTCTAGAATGTACCGAAACTGCATGTCTCCATTAGCGCTTAGAGTCTTAGAACATTTACACCGTTTTCAATTCATTCATAATGCAATGTATAAATCGTAATGTTTTATTTTGAGGTAACAGCCAAAGAGCCGTTAGGTCCGGCCCGTTACGCTCTACCTATTATCGGTACCGAATGCGCCAGCGTCGGCCCCAACAAACATTCGGAAAGGTCATTGATTATTGATTTTATTCCTACGAACATTACACTAGTCCCAAAATTAAACGTCATTAACACATCTACCTACCGCTTAACTTGTGACGTAACGAAACAAAATCCAAAATAACACTCAATAAAAAACACTTCCACAACGCAAATTGTCACCAAAGAACTATCACGAACACTGAGACCTACATAACTAAGGGTACGATAAAACCATAGCTTAAAACACAATGCCTAAAGTGATTGTTTTCATGAAAGCGCTCGGCGCACTGTGGTCGCCAACGGTCGGTTGAACACAGAATCGAAAGTATCCACGCCACGGCCGCTGCACTCCTCACGCACTTACGTAACATGCACTGCAACCTACATCTTCTAATCCGAAACGCCTGCAAAACTCCACAAGATCGAAGAGGCAGCCATAAAACGTGTCGCAAAGATGACTCACCGCACTCACTACCGCCATCTACCCTCACATTCCTGATCGGGAGCACTTCGGGAGCTTAACCTTGGGAGCTGGCGACGGCTCCGTGGGCAATGAATGATCTAGAACTTACCCTGGTCTCGTGGACGAGGGTGTGGGTTGGATGCGCTTGCTAGGGTTTGTTTTCGAAGGTTTAGAGCGTGGTGCTCAGGTCAAGTCGCAGTGTCGGCCGGCATAGCGTCGCCGTTGGGTGCGCGATGCGACTGCGGGATGACGGCGAAGGCAATGGCGGAGGCTCGGCGGCGCATGCGCGATACCATTCCAGGGCCTTCGATCTACGTCCGAGGTGCGCGGAAGTGTCGCCGCGCATCCTACACCGCAAATAACGTTAACATCTACACAACTCGAACATTTAAAATGTTCTTGTCCCACGGCACAGCCGAATCACCCTCATTAATGTTTCATTACACATTTTGAATGGGAATAATTGATAAAGAGATAAACGTTATGAGCTTATTACACACGTATTACGAATTATGCCGACCCCTTTTATAAACGTATGAGGCTCTATTGTATTAAGGTTGATATGCTTTTTGTATATTCAGGTGTTCAAAATACATAAATCTATATATCTTGCAAACTAATTGCAACTTTAGTACATAATTGTACGTATTGACTGAGTCTTAAGGCTGACTGATTGACGGACCGACAGACAAACACTAGAATACCTGGACATTAACTTTGACTCTATGGTGCTCTAAACTCTAAACATACAGTAAGAACAAATATATTAACATAAAGACAGTAATCGTGTTGTAAACAAACCGTCAAACTTTAGAATCACTAGGCATTACACAAGTCGAAATATTTAAAGATGGTAATGACATGCCCATAAGGCCATGAATGACCATGATTATTGCAGAAAACCCATCTACCACAAGTGTCTAATATAGAACAAACACTGCTAAAATCTATTCAATTTCAATAATGACTAGTAGAACCACATAAGTCTTCTTTAATCAAATCCGAAATATGATAGTCACAATGAGCAATTTCGAAGTTTAATTCACGACGAAGATAAACTTGGCGGACCCTTCTTCAAACGAAATAAAAACAAGTCTTCCAACCAACATTCCCTAATCCCTTTTGTGATATTACTTGAAATACATATTTCCTACGCTCCGTTGATCAAAGGAAGGACATAGGTCAAGAAACCGACGAATTCGAAACGAAACGATGACGCAATGACACCGAATCGATAGCACGAAGATTAGCTCAGTCTGGAGAGGGGGTAATCGATTCAGTTTTCTATATCTGAGCTGTAATTATACCCGCTGAACAAAGGATGTGCGTAGTTCGTCTGGCACCACCTAGACTGTTCCGATTCGAATCTTTGTTGTCTGGTACGAGTGCAGTGTCAATTTGGTGGATACAATACAATATTTGTCTTGTGCTTATTGGAATGTATTTTTATTGTTTTTTTATTGTATAATAGATGAATTTTTATTAACACCTTGTTTGAAAATATTTTTGAAGCCTTCGCCGACGATAGATATTAGGGAGATAGTCGTGTATCCTGGTGTAGATAACATTGTGCTGGAAAACCATCCCTTCAAAAAAGATAACAAACAATTCTGATTAATTTACGAATTAAAATAAACACGGGCTCACACTAAATAATTATTTAAATATTCAATTATTCAAAATAAAAAGTTCTTATCTTATCTATCTAACGTTGAAAATTAGACCCAAGCGATAAAAGAAAATCTGAATGTACTAAATAGGAAAGGGTAAAAACACCAAAAATTACGTCATAATATAAAATATTTCAATCGCATTGAAAACGTAGCCTTGGCAGAAAATGGCACGTGAATAACGGAACAGGGTTGAGCACCCTTCAAATAAGAAAAATCTCAGCTAACCGGAATATCCAATGAGAACCGATGTAAACATATATTATTATTCATTTTCAACTTTACAATTCTGATATGAACTACAATTTTAAAATGTTAGCCAGAAGGATTTCTATTGCAAAATATATTTTATATTTAGCATCGGTATTTTAAAATATTAATACCGGCTTCAATCGAATTAAATTCGGGGACCTCTATCAAAAAGGTAGGATATCTTTTATTGATCATCGAATCCAACGAATATTAATAAATAATTCCCAAATCAATGCAGGATAGTTGTACATATTATAATATACTCCAAAGAATACATAATATGTATGATATTTGGAGTTGTAAACTATAATAACGATGTTAATCAAAGTGGCTGTTGAAAAGAATAATTACCGAGTTTCTTGCCGAACCGGTGGTTAAGAAAAATGACTATTCATAAGTACTTTGCAAAAAATTTACATGAATAAAAATATGTTCTATTCTATTCTATTTTAATAACTTATGTGTATACTTAATTTAAATCCTAATAAAATATCTAAACTTCATCAAAATCTGTTCAATGGTTACGGCCGGCGTGATTGAAGAACATCCAAATTTTATCATTTATCAAATTGCACAAACTACTTATATAATTTTGGGCCATAATAACGGTCAATTGTATGTCATGCAATCCTTTCTATATAATCTCCTAAAGCATCAATCTCTTTCACTAATAACTCAGTCTCGATTGGTACAGCGCCATTTTCCAAACACAATTGGCATGAGTTTTGATACTTAACCTCATAAAGTATCAACTATCAAAGATATTTCATATTAAGTTCAATGTCGAGGCTTTTTTAGAACCTCTTTATGAATCGAATAAAACGAAACAATCTATATATCTATAAAACAAAGACGGGTTTGTTACAACACTTATAACTCGAGATCGGCTAGACCAATTCGGCTGAAAATTCGTAGGGATATAGCTTAGAACCAGGAGAAGAATATACGACTTTTAATTCTGGAAATCCCACGGTAACGAGCTATAAACACGACTGAAACCGCGAGGCACAGCTAGTTATTAATAAATATGTTAAGTACTTTCAATATTCTTTATTTAAGCTAATACTTGCAACAACAACGAAAATTTTGCATGTTTTCGATTTAATTGATATCACACGCGATGTAAACAGTTTTGAACAAAACTTTATATATTTATTATTATATACTTATAACAAATTCTACACTTATCTTCTAAACTGCCGGATGGATTTTAAACATTCCTCCTGTTTAAGAAAGGCAGGCTCAGCAAAGCAAGTTTAAACACAATATACGAAAATTTCGGGGGATTTGAGGAAAACATTTAAACGATATAATGAAACTTCACCATACTAAGAAAGATCTTACAAACTCCTCAGCCGGTTCCACCTTAACACGATCTATCATGTTGAGGTCAAGTCCGCAATTTGCCGGCTCTTTGTTTTACTTCAAAACAAGGGTCGGCTCCGATGGGAATTAATAACAAAAATGCTATGAAATTGAAATTCGACCTGGCGATTCATATCTCCTACGTCGCGCTCTCCGAGGAACGAATGTTTCGTATAGATGTTGCATTTTCATTTCAATCCGTTTCTCGTTTCTTATTCACGATATACGCCGATATTTAGGTTATAAGTACAGAAATCTCGCAAAAGATATCAAGTAATATCGTTTTCATCTACCTTGAAAAACTTTGAAGCTACATAAAATATTATAAAGAAATATTTACCTATAAAAACAATAGAATACAATAGAATAGAAAATTTTTTTATTCATATAATTTTTTTACAAAGTACTTATGAAGAGTCATTTTTTTTTAATTTACCACCAATCATAATCGAAATCGAATGTTAGACCAGCTAACTAGGAATTACCAAATTATCAAGTAATACATTAGGATTCAATATAACATTTGAATATTATACAGTATTAATAATAAACAGTTACTTTAAACAGCACTCTCTCTAAATTGAATGAATTTTTGAATATCAGGGAATCTCTTCCATATTTTGTTCAAATAGACCAAAATAGGATGTTGAAAGGCAATGGGACAATATCGTGAGATAAACAGAATAGAATGAATGAATGAATAATTATTTATAGCACAAAGAAAGGAGAAACGGTATAGCAATAAAAGTCATAAGTACAAGTAGCGGTCTTATCGCTTACAGTGATCTCTTCCAGACAACGTTAAACGATTATACAATAGGTGAGGTTATATAAAACTTATGAATCATTCTGAAATCCATCAGTGTATTAAGTGAACCTTCGTTAACCTTGACCACCTAATGGATTGTCAAGGAGACAGTCGGGCTCAGGGACAATAACCATGATATATGATTTCAAAATATACATGATGTTTATTTACATCTTTAACATAATAAGATCTTTTTTGGAATGACATAAGGACGAATGACTTTGATTTCAGCTAAACTACCGATTCAAACTCTACATCACTGAATAGATCAGATCTCAGACGATATAATATAGGACCAATTTATTTTGGAACAATCATACTTTGAATTTTTACTGATAATTAATTTGTTTCACTTAAGTATTGTTTTAAAATGCTACTGTCCAGTACTTTTCAAGAGGACCTCACAGGATAGCTAAAGGTGGAACGTTCTCTTCGGAGACCAAAACCCACATTAAGATTAAAACGCCTAACGAGGAGTTAGTAGACAATGAAAGTTTTGTAATGTGTCTAAATAGTGATATTAATAAAATGTGAAAATTATGTTTAAATATCGTTATATATTCAAACCAAAAAGAGAGTCTCAACGGCCTGCGTTTCAATTCAACTCTGTGAAATTCGTTGAAGTGTTTTAAACAGGTTTCAGGCGCGCCGCGTCAATTTGTTGCGCAATTAGTGGCCGCTGGAAATACTCGGCTCAAACGAGACTCGGTAATGGCGAGTTTACTGAGTCTTGCTAACTGTAGTTGAATTTAGAACAATTTTGGAAAATTGACTCAAAATATCGATAGGTAATTTGGACAAAAAAATTATGTTATATTGTCCTAAGTGTTATGAATAACACTTAGTTCGCAGTATTCACGGCTAATTATGTGATAATTTTAATAAAAAACAAATTTTAGACGTTTGAAGTTTCAATGCTGAAAAACCTGTTTTAAAGCCTTTTTACTTGCCTACCTTTCAATAGCGCAGTAAAATTAGTTGAAGAGTTATAAACAGGTTACCGGCGCGCGGCGTCAATTTGTTGCGCAATTAGTGGCCGCGGGAAATACTCGGCTCAAACGAGACTCGATAATGGCGAGCTAATAATATTTAAAAATAATGTAGTTATTAAATTTGAATATACTATAATGAAAAAATTAATAAAAAATTATTTAAAGTGCCTAAGTATTAAATAAATAAATAATTCAGTCCCCAACTAAGCAAATTCCTATATATTGTTTATAAACTAATACATACATAGCTATGTATTAGTTTATAAACATACTTTTTTATGAAGATAGGCTGATGGCCTCCCATTTTGAGAGATTATTCAAAGTAAACCGCAATTCCACATTCCAAAATAATATCCATATTACAAATACATCTGTACTAACGCTACCGCTTACAAAACCTGAAAAATATACCAACCAATATAAAAGTTATCCTAAAAATTCAATTAATTATTCTTCCAAAATGTTTAAAAATGAAATTGAATAAACCACCCCATTTGCCATGTCTACATAAAACTTCTCGTTTCGAGAACAATCTAAAGCAAGCGAGATTAAATCCATGTACAAACTTTATTTGTTCAGACGAACTTGCCGGCGAGTACACAAACCCGGGGCTCTGATTAACTTGCCTGTGTACGTATAACATGTTTATTATAATCATATTACATTGCA
Source organism: Phoebis sennae (assembly GCA_001586405.1). Classification (NCBI taxonomy): domain Eukaryota; kingdom Metazoa; phylum Arthropoda; class Insecta; order Lepidoptera; family Pieridae; genus Phoebis; species Phoebis sennae. The sequence goes on from LQNK01000077.1 coordinate 403,556, forward strand.
GTTTGGAAGGACTATAAACATAAGAATGAAAAATGATTCATATGAAGTTTTGTCCAGAGATTGTTTGGAACGGAAGATGTACGCAGGCGATACCGGGGTTAGTTCTGAAAATTATTATTTATGCAATTCAATGGCGGTTAAAACTGAAAGGAACTCATTCATAGTTTAAATTGGTTGTATGGTTTTACTCAAGAGCGAAACTATAAATTAAATCGATATATTATAGTGAAAATGAACAACCCTAATCCTTAGTGCATTAAAAAATACAACAATTTATATTGTTTCCTTGATTCAGTTTTATTTTGCTCAAATGTGAGAAAATTGATTTGAAGAAGAAATCTTTAATATGGCCGTATCGTTCCAATTTTGTTTTTAACCTAACCTTTGATAAAGTCGGATTATATAGTTGCAACCCTACGTAACCAACATCCAATCCAGGGCGAGGTTCGAGAGCTGCAACCATAATCCTTGAGCTGTATCGCAGCCGCCACAAGGCTGCAGCCTTCAGGCTAACACGCTTTTGTTCTTATCGTTACTCACTTCCTAGTGTACACTTCACTTTATACACAAATTTTATTGATACACTAGCTTTCCGTGGCTTCGCTCGCGTGGACCCGGCAATTCGAATTTTTCTCACCTTTTAAACCTTCCCTAGACCTCCACGAATAATTAAGACCAAGATAAGATAAATCCGTTCAGCCGTTCTCGAGTTTTAGCGAGACTAACGAACAGCAATTCATTTGTATATATATAGATATTTTTTTTTTGTTATTATTATTGAATGAGTTTCAATGTTTAAAGTTGTGTATCTTATTCATGAGCGAGTAACGAAAGGTGCCTTGGACGGAAAATTGGACGTGGAAATATTTGAAGAACTGATCACATATTCAATAAGAGAATAGTTGAATTCCTAATGAAAAAAGAGCAAGGCAGGATAGAGAAATTCTTATTCCGGACCGCAAAGATATCAAGTTCACTTGAAATATTCCAAGAACTTTTCCTGCATTATAAACATGTTGCCCTGTAAAATGTTAAAAAACAATCCAAATGATTGTAATTGGTATTTAAATCAAATACCAGATTGTAATTGGTATTTAAATCAAATACCAATTACAATCATTTTACTGTACAAAAACATATTTTAAAGAAAACATAACACGATAAGTTATAACAACAGAGAGGATAGGATTATTTACATTATAATAGGACTTTTGTACTCATCCTGAATACATTATTTTCTGCGAAACATAATTCTAGAGTACACGTTTATGTAATGAGGGCATGGTTTACTTTACTGTTTAGGAAAATATTCGTGGACGGAATCGTTCAGCGACTCCTACCATGGTTTACATAAAGGAAAATAATGTCACACAAAAGGTCATGCATTTTAAAGTCGTTGAAGGTACAAATTTTCTAGCAATTGAAATTAAATGAGGGGTTTGATAAGAGAAAAGAGCTGCATAGAGTTGATAAATTTCAATCAAGTAATATTGAAAAATTAAATTAAATTAATAATTAATGCTATTGATATATTATTTAAAAATACTCAAAATCAGTATAACTTGGGTTGAGTCAAAAAGTCTACTTTAAAGACTGCTGATAAACCCTCCACTTATTCAAGAAAATTGAAGTATTCGTTTTCATAAATATAAAATATTACATAAACGTGATGGCTTACTTTGCAGATAGGAAGAGGGTGTTAGAACTAAAATATTCACGAGAGTTAGAAAACCGGTGTGAGAGCTGATATCTAATCGACTATTTGCTAAAATTAATGGAAATGCTTCAGCGTTATACTGTTCAACCGAACTTGGCAGCCCGTAACAGTTAAATAAGTGCAAATTTTGGCTTAAAAACAAAAAAATATTGTGAGAAAATTTACATTGCGCTCAAGCATATGCAAGTATTTGTGTTTCATTTAACAACATTTTGAGTTCTAGTAATTATAACAGATTTTCAATGTACTGTTACAAACATTACTTAATAATAATGATGGGTTCGAACTTGATCGCTGGTCAATCGATGTTAAAAAACACTTGTACGAAAACTTTATTTAAATTAGTCATGAAACAGCATTGCTGTAGGCATATATTTATAAACAAGCCACCAAAAATTTATTGATCGACTTAAGAAACACGAGAGTACAAAGAATATTCTCGAATAATTCAATAATTTATACTGTTCAATAAAAGCCTGCGTAGGCTAAAGGTTAGGTTCGAGTGCACAATCAATTCACGTCACTCAGCCCTCTATGTACTCTAAATGAGATTGAATTCATTTACTTAGCTTCAAGCAATCCGTCTCTAGTACATATTTGAAGTCATTTTTAGAACTTTGCAGCAAATATTTTTCGTCGTATTCAAATAAAGTGCTTTAAAAACTTATCAGTTGATTCGTCTTTATCCGAGAATATTAAATAGACTGTATCGATATGAAATGATATATCAATTAAATATAGTGGTCGTATGTACCATATTTATAGTACATTTCAATATCAATGAAACTTTTCTAAACAAAGTCGGTTTTCGCTGTCTGTCCCTTTGTTTGCTGAGATTTTTAAAAATACCCGATGAACTGGGATGTGTTTTTTTAAATAGTTATAGTAATTTAAGCCGAAAGAATTGCGTCCCAGATTTCTGCTCAAAATTTGCCTTATTCTGAATAAAAACTAGCCAAATTGCACAAATAAACTGTTTCTCATTCATTTATTCCGGCCTATATTCCGTAGCAACGAAAATATACGCAATACTTATGCACCGCAAACAAACATACGGTACTGTGTTTCAAACACTAGTGTGTTTATTTCGACATCGATAATACGACACGTCAGAGTATTTAATATAGATAATAGATCGGATAACAATGGGCTTTATCGTAAAAATTGTACGATCACTGTCCAGTTCCTAAATAATAAGATAATAAGTGATATCTCGGTACATAGTCAATTATTACATCTTATATAAGGAGTACACTGATTAATTACTTTTAATATCATCATGATGCTGCAGTTTCAATGACTGGAAAGTAGGTAGATTGGCTCTCGCAGAACTGAACAAAGACATTTTTCATTATAAAAACTAACTAATAAATCTTAATTTGATTTAAGATGCATTACAACTGCAATAAATCAATTGCTATTACAAAGAAAACATTGAGTAAGCATTACGTAGCGTAAAATTTATAGAATTAGTAGAAATTAGTTCAGTTAACAAGAGCTGTAAAATCTGCTTACGTAATATTAAGCATGCATGCATAGGGCATGTAAAAATGCTTCTCTAAATTTAAACATACCATTCTGAAAAAAAAAAGGCTTAATGTACATATAGGTATAACTTTTCAAGAAAACAATCCAGTATTTCAGATGTTGAAAATGACAAAATCATAGACTAGAATAAAATAGAAAACACTTCATTGCACACAGACATAGACAGAAGAGACATACATGGTTCCTATATCTAAAGATTGTCTAGAAGATATCGTTAAAAAGCGATATAGGAAAAGTTAATTAATGAAAAACTATATAATAACAATAAAAAACCCTTAGTTGCAATTCATCTTCTGCCGTTTACAATTCCTATAAAATTTAAACCCTAAATGTGGCTGATTAAAATCACATTAAGTTTGGGGTAAGTGTCGATGACAGCGATGGAGGTCGACCGCCAAGCGAGATCGAGTGATCGCCGGCCATTACGGGAATCTGGGTCGCAATTATGGAGCATAACTACCGGGACTCTGATCCGATCGTAAAACACTAACGTTTCCACATACATGTCGTATCACCGCTAGATTACTGAGCTTTTATAAACCACTTATGATACAAAGTGCAACTACTGTTTATATAACTAATGTAGATTTGCTAATGGACTAAGTCTTGAAATATGATTCAATAATGAATTGCACGATTTAAAAGCTGTTCCAGAATTCCAGTAAAAAGTCGATGACTCGTGGAAGCGTGGGTGAAACCGGGGTGCAACTAGTGATTCATAATTGTACAAATAGGGAATTCTAAAAAAGGAATTTATGAAACAGTTTTATATCTGAACATGACACTGCAAAACCAATAAAAACAACATCAATGATAATCATGTCACTGAACTTTTTCAAATCACAGAGTTTCTGTTTTAGAAACTCAAAATAACATTTAATAGACAAGAATGATTTAGAACTATGGATGAGAAATCTATTAAAAGAAATAACATGCAACAAAAAAGTCAGAAAACCGAATTATTTTTCATTAAAACGATCTTAGAGTAATCCATTTTGTCGTATTTTCTATTCCTACTTTGTAATTGTATTCCTTTTTGTTTGAAAAACTTGCAATTTTTAAACAAAAACGCTTTTAAGTTCACAACGTCAATTTTAAAGTAAATACTAAATGAAATTGTTGGTAAAGAATAGCTGAAAATGTTAATTTTAAAAACAAACCCGCCGCAGTTGTAGCTTCGTGAATTTTTAAACAACGTTTGTCTGCAATGAAAAATATATCGTATCTTTTAAGTCTGCGAAGAAAAGGCAGCATCTTTCAATTCCAGATTTTAGAAGCCATCGCGGAATCTTAATAGAATCTTAAAACGCTAGATACTATTTGTTTGTGATGTCAATCACCACAAATAATAAAAGGTGGACAGACAACATTACAAATATCCAGGATATTGGCTTTGTAATGTTTATAATTGTATCCTCAAAATTTCCCTAAACAAACTTACAATGACCTTGCTATAAAATGTATCTTAACATAATTATCGTAGCTTCCTACCGATATGAATTTGATCACAATAAAAATGTTAGTGCGATCATTATCGTCATCGGTTGATAACGCGATACACAAAAATATACAGCCCGTATATTGTTCATTAACGCAATCTTTCGTGTGTGGGGTGCCGGTTACTTGGTTAAAATGGCAAGCCAGTGGGATGTTACAGACAAAACTTTCCTGATCACTGGTGGCGCATCCGGGTTGGGAGCACAGTTCGCAAAGAGCTTTTTGGAGAATGGAGCTAAGGTACGAAGTTTCATTGCACATCAAAGATTCGCTAACGATTTAGGACTTATGAAAGAACTGAAATTTACTGAAGTGTACTCTTGAATTACTGTATCAGATTAATTAAAAACGTAAAATTTAAATTATTATTTCAGTCAGGTTTTATGAAATTGAATAATTTTTATCAAATTTAAATTAAAATCGTTATAATATAATACTATTCCATTTATTTAATAAACACTACTATTTCATTATGTACTTGCAATATCTTTTAAGAAATGTATGTTATTTCAAAGAAAGTCGCTGTGCTCGACGTAGCGAAGGAAGTAGGTGAGGCATTCGTAGCTTCACTAAACGAAACATTCCCTGGCAAGGCTATTTTCCTGAGGTGCGATGTCAGCAAAGAGGAAAACATTAAGTGCATTTGATAAAGTGCTGCACGACTTCAAACAGATAGATGTGATCATCAATAATGCTGGTATTATGAATGATGCACCACACATGTGGAGGATAGCTGCTGAAGTTAATTGGGTTAGTTTGAGATTGTAATAATTTTAATGTACTTTCAAACAGAAACCTTGTGGATGAATCTAGTCACTTAGGACACAACATTATTTTGAATTTTGTTCTTAAATTAGTTAAAACCGGTTACTTAGTAGTGATAGGAGTTATAACTTAAAGCGGCACTGTTTGACTGGAAATTAACAAAAAACAAAAAATAGAATATAAAAATAGTACTACTATACATAAAATAGTTGACGTGAGTACTCAAATAAATCTAACGGTAATATACCCACATATATACAACTACCTACATCTATCGTGTCAATTCCAGCAAGCCGTAGTATCCCTAACAACCAAGGGCGTGGAGCACATGCGTACCAACGAAGGGGGCGCGGGCGGAACCATCATCAACATCTCCTCCAACACCGCTCTCTTCAGGTTCCCCATCCTGCCCATCTACAGCGGCTCCAGGATGGCCGTGCTACAGTTCAGCCAGTGTTTATCGGTAATTTAACCGTTATTTATTTAAAACTTCAGGAAAAAAGCATTTTATTTCTATGTCTGCATTAAAAACTTTAGACAAAAAATTGTCATTTGACAACAACTTATGAATTCTGCTTTAGCAGCTTGCTTGTAGCTTGTAGCAGCTTGTAGCTTACTACCATTTAAATAGAATTTATAAGTTTCAAAAAGTATGTCGCATTTTAACTTGTATTAAAGTTTCTCATTCTATTATGCAGATGCCTCCTTTCTACGACCGCACTGGAGTTAGGATATTAACCATTTGTTTTGGACCTACAAAGACGCCATTAATTATGAATCTGTTGGAAAGATCGATCGATCCAAAATTCGCCTTGAAATTCTTATCTACCGTACCCAAAGGACACGCACAAGAGTAAGTATATTAATTTATTTTTTTAAATAAGTTATTAATTCAATTGTACATAGATCGGGTGCCACTTATCAATAGTTTTGCAGGTTAAACGTATGTAATGATATTTGTGTGTTAAAAAATAAATTATTATCGTTCTTCTTCAAACAACACTCAGAACAGATTTCCTCCAAAACATCGGAACGAAATTACTTATCCAAGAACTTGAAATCAAAACATGTCATTGTCATACTAATGTACAAACTCCCCTTCCAGAGTGGACTCAGCCGTCAAAGCCCTCGTTGAAATGTACAAGTTTGGAACTAACGGTTCCGTTTGGATGTCAGCAGGCAACAATCCCGTCAAAGATATCACACAAACCATTCACAGCGCCTTTGGGGAGATCGAGAGAGTAGTTAAGGGTTAATTTAACACTAGTCAATAAGAATAATGTACCCAGTAAATATTTTTAATTGAAATCTAAATAAAACTAATAAAGTTACTAAGCTAAATGAATAGCCTCACATAGAACGTCGTGTTGCTATATTGCATCTTGCGAATTATTTGATAGTAGCTGTTCCTTATTGCCTATGCCACAGTGAAGACAATTCTTAAAATCTGTCTCGTAGTTTGTGTGAAAACATACATACAAAATCACAAATGTTTATCAACCATAGCAAATAGCAAAAATGTATAGAACCAAAGGTATTTAAAATGGAGAACATATCTCCTATATTGCGTCTATAGGGTGGTTAATTGTTTCTACCGTACCTCTTGATTTTCCTCTTCATCTAACATATCTAAGTTATCAGTATTATATTTCATGTTCGTAACAGTTTCCATATCGATTATAGTGAACATAATCCTTGCTCCGTGCCATATGCTACAACTTCTGCCAACTTTGGTCATCGGGTAATTTAATACAAGTTAGGATATTTCTTGCTAGTCATTTATCTCTTAGCGTGACGTGCTATTATTAATGTTGGATGTGGTAGAATTAAAGTGATAATACAACGTTACGTTTTTGTTTTTATTTAACGTTTCTGTAAGTGTAATTTTCACTATAAGTACAAATAACCTTCATCTTCATCTCTATGGTTGATTTTATGCAAATTTCATAATCAACACATCTAATTATGTTAAAATGAAACTGAAATCAAACTGTCTGTTCACTTTGTAGTTATCATTTTATTTGATACTAGCAGCGCCCCGCAGTTTTCCCCGTGTCTTCTGTTCTGTGATCCTGTAGAAAATCTGGAATTTAGAGTAGCCCCTGTGTTATTCTGGATCCTTACCTATTTATATACTAAGTTTCGTTAAAATCATTTCTGTAGTTTTTGCGTGAGACAGTAACAATCATACATGCATCATCATAATCTTTCACAATCACTAATATTAGTAGGACTAATAAAAATGGGTTTACGTAGAAACCAAGACATTTAACGCACTTATTCAGATTAGATGCATCATCGTGACAATAACGAAATACACCTGATAAGATACAAAATATATAGATATTGCAAATCTGCAGATTATTATGCAGATGTCTATTAGGTTAAACTCAATCAAGACACCTTCCATTGAGAACGTGTGAAGGAAGATGTCAGTAATTTTTTTATAATTATTTTTCAAATGCATTATGCAATCAGTTACTTATCTACCGTTGCAACCAAGTATACATATAAACCGTAGACAATGAGGTACATTCAAGAATGTAAACGTCGGAAGTATACAGCGAAATCATACAAATCGATTGACGAGCGACGGGGCGGCGCCATTGGTCGGATCGAGTGACGTCACGCGCGTATCGACCGCACGCCCACGTGCGCGCATGCGCCGCCGCGCGAACTGCGCCGCGATTGGTCAACACCACCTGTCTAACGTCCACACCGTATTGCAAGGCTCTATTTTGTTTTGAAACGAATCAGCGGAGAAACAAAGGGTTGAATATGCGTCACGATACCGTCTTACATAATATACTATAACATAATACTTTTCCTTCCTTTCCTTGATGAAATTAATAATCTAATTTTATTGTTTGCTTATTTTACATGCTGATTTATTGGCAAAGAAAAGATACTTTAAAATGAAATGTATATATGTTAAATGTCATTTATGATAAACAGGAGCAAACAGACAACCCAAGGGTATTTGAATGCACTCAAAACATTATGATCCATAAACATGCTAAACGTCACAAATATATTGCCTATCGTTAAACAACCTCTCCTAGACCTTGAGGGGAGCGCAAGGGTCATTCTATGAATCTATTAATTTAACCGTCCATTTTATTTTTTTTTATATATAGCAGACCAAGCAAAGAAACATGTGGGTCACTGATGTTAAGGAATCATCCACCCCCATCAACCCCTGTAACACCGGAGAATTGCATGTCATACGAGAAACATAAATCTATCCTTAAATTGCTTATGATTAAGTCGAGAAAAAACCTCCTTGTGTTTTTGGGAAGTCGCTTAAAAGACTTAACCACATACAAACTAAACAAATATAAAACAAAAATACGTACATAGTAAATCTTAACTTTTTCACTTCACCTAAATTCTTTACTTTCACCGAAACTACAGAGCGTAAACTAGAGCGTATTATAAACTCTCCAACATATATTTATGGAGACACTAATTAAAAATTGATGTTTAAAGTTCTTTTGTGACTTTTTTCCTGTCTCCATAGGTATTTCAATGGCCCATGATTACAATATCGCGTGCCGCGACGAGCTGTCGTTGTAGGCCTCACGTTAAATACTATGCTTTGCCTTATTCCACCAGCAATTTGCCGATTGAATCAAGCCAATTAACATCCTTATTATGTGAAGCATAGGGTTCATAATAGATAATTCCCTGAAATTAAAATAAGTTGGGGAAGGTTAGTGCCTATGTGATCGACATAATTCTTGGTGTTCAAAATACCCTACATTGGGCGTGCCTAATCGTTTTACTTGTCTAAAGGGATATATCAACTTATAATAAATACAGCCTTAATAAAAATATTAGATAATAATATTGATTGGATCAATTCATAGGAATAAGTAACAACTTTAAAACCAAATGAAATGTAAACAGTGAATGAAAACGGCACAAGTACCAATTTTAATACCAATTTTAACAGTCAATAGTCTAATTTAACGCTAGCCGAAGCTAAATATATCGGCTATAGATTAATAGAAAACAAACAAAAAGCAATGAACATAGATTACAATCGAGGGGTACTCCACGAATCTGCTCGCTATTAACATTCCAATATCGACCCTAATGAAGGTCGGTGGAGATACGGGCGTTTTCGATTCTCATGCCCGATGCCTCCGATCCGACCTTTGATAACTCCCTGAGAACCATACTTTGAACAAAATTGCTTTTATACTTGCCAATATTCACCACAAACAAGAATCCGTCGACTTCATAATCATTGGTATCTTGAAAGCGATTTTCAATTCATTCCTTTTACAACTATCCTGTTGTAGTTTCTTCGTAAAGATTTCTATACAATTCTGATGTAATAACCGTGTTTTTTAAAGAACGAGTATAGGGCATTTATCCATTTATGCTATAGATATAGACTTAATGCCTTATTGCACTAAATCTTATTGATTACGTTCATCTACTAAATCATGAAGGCAATGAAACCTTATAAATTATAATATATTGTAAATTAAGAGATCTAATGAAAACATGCATAATGAATATAATGTAATAAATATCCATCAAAAGTAACGAAATTAATTCAGTTTGTTACTTATAAATAGTACTATTTAAAAAATAATAGAAACTAAGATACAGAACCAGCAAAAGGCGGTCTTACAACTCTGTAGCAATCTCTACCAGACAGCCCTTACAATAAAGAGAGAGTATCAATAAAAATAGGTCTGTGAGAAAAAGCAAGACAGGAAATGTTTTGAAAATAATGAAAAAAATTAAAAAATCTGCTCTTACTTCAAAACTATTAACAACTAGTGTCTTGTCATGTACCAAGTTGGCCAAAGCCCTAAAGCGGTACAAACGTTTTCAATGGGTTCCGATTTAATTTTTCAATGTTAATGTTTCGCCTGGTTCAGGAAACTCCTTTCTTTACAATATTTACTCTTTTTAACGAAGAAACGCAATGAGTTGCCCAATGCAACAGGAATTAGTAAAGGAGGTCATACTTGAATATTAGTAAGCATCAGGCGTCAAAATAACAATTTACGATACCAGCACAAACTTAACATTAATTGAGCGAGTGAATACCTCAATTTGGCTTCATAAATAGCCTTCGTTTGGAGGGTTTAGCGAGCGTGTATCTAATAACTCGCCGGGGATGCGTTGCTCGCAATTTATTGTCGATTTCTTTGGATTTGCGAGTGGCCCCTATAGTATCTCAGGCGTTTTGTTTACCTCAGACCAAGATTGATGTGAATAGTGGTGGTACGTGAGTAAAGATACGGTATGAAAGATCTATGAGGCTCAAGAATATTTACGGTGAGGTAACTTCCTTACCCACGAATCGCAACTGCACATCTCTATAGTCTCTCTATCGTACCGATACATTTTATTTCTTTCGTTTGTTTGAATTAATTTTTTGTACAATTTCACATTAAGATTCATATAACAATAAGCTTTATATCATAATTTCTGTATGTAGTATTTACTGCTACCATACGTATATATTTTAGATTCGAAATATCTCAGTCACACAATCAATACAATCGCAATATCGTTATATTGAAATGTAGTCGATCAAAGTCGGGAGAGAATTCATCAATCCTGAATTATTCATACTGGTATGATATTGGCATTTAAATTAAGAATGCATGGCACAATTGGCGGGAAATATGAAGCACCTGGCAATAAGGGATTCCCCCCGAGCAATCATAACTAGAATACTTTATGGCACAAACATAAACAAGAAAATGAGATAGTAATTGCATCGATAAAAGCACAAAGTGGCTTTGTTAATGAGATCGATTTTTTTGTGTTTAGGAGTATTTTTTTACATAAATATTTATCGTAATATGGCCGCCCAGTCAAAGCATTGTTTCTATCCACCTACAATCATGATCGGGAAATAATAAAATGATAAAAGTTATAACGTATTTTAATACCTTGTTATTACTTTATGAGAATGGTTAGATATAATTTGACCTGAATAGAAATAATTCCAAAGGACTTATTTTAATAAAAGCAACACAAGCTCAGTTCAGACGAATGTTGCTAGTTTATAAATTCATCAGGCTGACTTTTTCAGTTTTGTTACTTGCTTGTTAAAAGTTTCAAGATTTGCAAGCCTTGCTTCTTAAGCAATAATTTACTAACGGTGAATAAATCCCCTAATTAAGGCATAGTCAGTAAAGACATATTTGAGGACGTGAACGGTAGCAGGAGCCTGAGCATTAAATGACAGCGTAACACTTCGTTGGAAATTTTTATCTTGGACAAATGGACAGACCGAAAATTAACGCCGAAGGTGTTTAAAATCCATTAGCATAGCTGAGTTTGTCCAATTGCCACTAATATACAAGTAAGTTTCTTTTTTTTATGGTAATGAGGATTTTTCTTTCTTTCTTCTATCTTTTTACTGTTATACAACTACACGGAAAGAATTATCATATAAGTGACGAACCCATATAGGTACTTTTATTCCAGCAAAAATGGCTCAACACGTTTAAAGATGGTTTCACTTCAAAAATACGGTCAATATAAGAAGTAACAACCTTCATTGGAAGTATTGTAACAGCTTGATATAAATACTTCGATATACCTACAATTGTATAGCAAGCTACATAATCCTGCTTTGTATACAGAAGCTCCTAAGCCAGGCATAAGCAGGATTAACAATCACAAAACGCTTGAAAGACAAAGGCGCGAAACACGATACAAGGTGACAAGACGTTTTCCGGCTTACGTTTAAATTAATATACTTTTGAAATTTGTAGGGTATTTCGAAATTAAAGCAGATTTGTAATATGTTTCTTTATTTTTTAACATTTTAGCTTTTATTCTACCCTCATTCCTTCCTAATCTTTTGGAATAGCAGGGTACCGACGAAACCTTTGGTTCTCATATTTGGCAGTGACAATTTTTGCGTTGCATAGTCATGAAACATAATAATAAATCTAAGAAATTGAATCAAATCAAATCGCGAACAAAATAGCCTTCGAAAATAGGCTTTATCTAATTTTTTATAAGCTGAAAACAGTCATTTTCAGTCTTAACAACGGGCATTTCAGTAATTGAGAAAACAATTACAATTATTTCTTAAAGCTCAGTATTTCCCTCTGTACGGAGAACTTGTGAACTATTCAACATTCAGTAATATATGAACGGCGCCAAACAGTCGACCCCGTGGCTAATCAACGGCTATGCTAACCTTTACGACTTTAGAATTTCCACACGCAATGCGAACTTGACAAATATTAATAAGTACGTTAATTTAACTCTCTATAAATCGTGCCAAATATAGCCTTTACGGAGTCTTGAAACTTAGAAGGGTATGTGTATTACCGTTAATTTAAAAATTTCTTTACCTTTTGTAAAACATCTGGCGAAAATTGTAGGAACGGTTTAAAACGAAATATGTTTGAGAATCTTTTCAGAACATGGTAAAATAACCTTTCCAACTACTTATTAAATAAAATAATTGATAGATGTACCGTTATAAGTCTATATTAGATTAAATACATTTGAAACACGTTTGATATATAATTGTAAAAATATAAGCAAAGTAACAAAGAACGAAATTACATTAAAGTATTAAAAACAAAGTTTACTCCATATAAACAAATAATTGAGTAATAATAACAACAACAATATTTAAAAGAAAATCAAAAGAAGCCTATTGTTGCCGACTAATAGCTATATCAAAATACAATCCCAATATCGATACGATATATCAGACGATGTACGGGACTGAATTTTATAAAACTGAATGTAGGTCAGTGCATCGTAAATCAATACAGACCTGTTGAAGTATGAAAAGTTATAGTGAGCGACTATAATAGCACTTGGAGAGAACCAACACGCAACCCTGCAATTTGTAGACAATTAACTATATGCAATGAACGCGATTTTTTACGTATAAAATTAAAAATATGGAAAACGTTGAGAAGGTAACATTAGTCTAATTCTATGAAGTGCAAAAGTAAAATTTATTACAAAACACTGGATAGTTTTGAGAATGTACAAGAATTTGTGAAACCTCTATCCTATCTACCTACCGAATGAGTACCGAATCAAGAATGACAAAGGATAGGTAGATAGATACTACCTATCCTTTGTCATTCCTGGGGTTTCAAAGAAACCAAATCGGTCCAGTAGTTTCAACAAACAAATCTTTCCTGTTTAGAATATAAGCATAGATAAACTAATATATTTGCACATTGCGAATACTAATTCGAATAGAAATTGAATTTGTATTTCAAATTACATTCAGGATTTACTTACAAAGTCTATTACAATCTTAAATGTTGCCAGTAACATTTTAGTTTTTGTTTAATAGGAATATTTTGCAAGTATAGCTTTGATATTGTTTGTCACATTCAAAAATAGCTTTCCACAGTTCACGTGAATTTCGGGAGCACTAATCCGCTTAGTGTTAGACCCACGTGACGTTGCTGAAAGCGAACCTAATTCGTTCTTATTCTATCGATTTCATATATCGCCATATTTATGTTTAAATGTATTGTCTTTATGAAAAAATAGAAAAGGGAAAGTAAATCCATTAATTAATTAATTATTTGCTAAAATTATGAAACTTCAATAACTATGAAGAGGAAAATGTAGGTGGCGTATGTATGCGAATGTTACGTAGGATTAACCAAACCAGACAAAGTCGGGGCCCACTCATAGTCATATTTAAAGTAGAATTACTTAGCAGTATCGTAGCCTTTAAACCATAAAAGTCCCATCCCTAAAGTAGCAGATGCATTATACATCTGCTACACGGATCGATTATACTTTAGATCGTAATTGCAAACCATCTTCTGTACCTAGCCAGATATGACTTTTATTGTCCACCAAAATAGTATCTAAAATAAAATATTTTGTTCTCTTTTTAGAAAATGCAGCAAATTTTTTATTACACGTGTCAATCTCAAATCAAATTATTAATTTTGGTCGAATAAAGAATCGGCTATAAGATAAAACTTATGTGTATAAATTTCATATTTATCACTTCATGTTACTCATTTAATTGATATTGAAGAAAGCTTTCTTTTTTAGAATCTGACAGCTTTTTGGCAAATAGCACATGTTTAAAATCAAGGCCAAAAGGCGGTTGCGTTCAGACGTCATACAGTGGCTCCAAGTTCCAACCCACGCTGATGCCGCGTGCCCAATGAATGGGCTCCGAAACACCCACTTCATTACGTGATTGTTGAAGTCATAACATACGACCATTTGACCGGTGAATAAAATTGTAGTAGCTTGCAGTAATAGAATACTTTAAGTCGGATGGGTTGGGCGGATCAGTTGAAAGGTTAAATATCTGCGTTATTTTATGAAAGCCAGTAAACAAAATTCAAACGAACGTAAACCCCCTCACAAAAAAACATTAATTTCTTAAATTTTAGATTTATCAACAACGTTATTAGCTGGTGCTCTTTGACTATATACTCTAACTAGCTTACCGCCCGCGGTTTCGCACGCGTGGACTTTGTCTATCCCATCTTTCAAGTTGGATCAATCTGGTGTGTAAAATTTGGTTAAAATCGGTTAAGTAGTTTAAAAGTCCATCGCGGACAAACACTGTGACACGTAATTTATACATATTAAGATAATCAAAGCTGTTGCTATTGTAACAATATTTCAATTATTACAAGCCAAAGGGAGAATTACTAAGATATCTAACTTATAATACTTACAACATAAAGTCTTTACCTAATATAAAAAACGCGTTATTTTTTTGACAAGACAAATCAATTTAAAAACAACTAATGTATATTACCACCCGGCGTCATGAACCCTATAACACTACAAGACACTATGAAATAAAAGCATATGTAAAGATCTAGATTAAATCGAGTTAAGTCCACGCAACGCCCACGAACGCAGCTAGAGGTTATCTCAAGTTTGTTTCAGTAATAACGTTATCCGACTGAAAATAAGCTGTCAATTACGTATTATTTATTAAATTGCGTGTCTCCGACGTTTGGGAGATAGTAAATTTATTCTTAAGTGTTGTTTTTCGGTAATTGAGGCGCATAGACTGAATTGAAACAAGAGATTTTCTCAGAATAAAGAGATTTTCTTAAACACTTTAATTTACTGTATGGATAGGACTTTTCTTAAGCAAATTAAAAGTTTGCATAGATTCATTTATTAAGATACTAGCTTTCCGCCCGCGGCTTCGCACGCGTGGGCTACTAATTTCTGTATTTTTTAGAGGCGTACAAGAAAAGTTTAAAAAATTACAGCCACAGGACCCCTGATATATGTGCATGTCTATTTATTACCTAGTTTTTTATTATTTTCTATGGAAATAGGTTTGACCAAAATCTCACAGTGCGCGCGCCTCTTCAAAAAACATAAAATTGTAGCCCACGCGAGGCAAGCCGCGGTCGGAGAGTTAGTCATTTTTTTTAAGTTTTTGAGAATTTATTGAGTGTTTTAACGTCTTAATCCATACGTTTAGAGTATAAAAGGTATGCCCGCAACTGAACCAAAATCTCTCATTGTCACGTGGTATGACATTTTAACGACTTTAGAAGAGTATATCTCAAAAAATATGTATGTTGGCAAAAAACGCATTTAGAAACCTCTATTTCATTTTTAAAGACCTATCTAATGACATCTCATACAATGATGTACTCGCGAATTTATTTTTTACCCTCCGTTTACATGTATGGAAAGCCACCCCTAAAATTTTTTTTTCAAATAAAATGTAGCCTATAAGTTGCACCTAATCATAGTCTATCAACATGTAAAATTCAATCAAAATCTGTCCAGTGGTTATTGCGTGATTGACGAACATACAAACAGATAAACAGACAAACAGACAAACAGACAAACAGACAAACAGACAAACAGAAAAAAAAAATTTTAACCATGGTTTTGGTATCTATAGAACATACATATTGCATACCAATTACTCTTTTTGAAAAATATTCAATATACAGAAATGGTTCGGTTACTGTTTTATTATATGTATAGATACAACGCAAAGATTTATCTACAGTATGGATTACGGTATGGTATGGCTCATATACAACAATGAAAAAATTAGCTTATGCGTCACTTAATGGTGTCCACCTCCTGCGAGATTTCTTAATAAATAAATAAATATTCCTGGACATTTAACACAGCGCCATCTAGTCCCAAACTAAGCAAAGCATGTACTATGGATACTAGATAACTGATAGACATACTTAAACATACTTTTTTTGTAAATAAATACATACTATAGATAAATTAACACCCAGACAGTAGAAAATTACAATGTTCATCACATCATACTTTTCTGCTCGTGGGGATCGAACCCACACCCTCCGGCGCAATAGACCATTGCTGAACCACTACGCCAATCGGGTCGTCAATCTTGTTGTAGTAATTGTTATGTAATATTCTTAACATAACAATTACTACTACACCTATTCATATTTTCAATTGAGAATAGAAAGATTTTGTAAAAAATATATTTATTACACGATAAGTGAGACATATTATTAGAAAATTTCTTACGGTTTTTGGACTACCGTCGTTATATAATATAAAACAGTGAATACAAAAACCGTGAACATTAATATTGGAAAAAAATAACTAAGACATTAATACGAAATACAACCTCAGAAATTAAAAAAAAAGGATAATTGCCTTTAAAATATAGCCCTCATCAGGAACAAATTACCTGGAATTTAACTTTATTAGATACGATAAAATACAAAACGTAACAATAGCCCAGAACCACATTTACAAAGTGCAAGAATGCGCTTAGAAACTTCGTAAAAGTTGGAAGTTCTCGCTCAGTCTACAAATTGCCTCGTATATTACGTAGTTGTTTCTAAGATACTCGGTTGCAATTGTTCAAAGAATTTAAAAACGCTAGTGAACTTAAACTTCTATGGCAGCATAAATATACTTATGTTTATCCCACACTTATTCTTCCCTTATTATACCTTGCTCTCTTGAGACATACACGGACATACTTTCAAAATTTGTAACATAATAGATGTTCTGAAACCGCGGTATTTACGATCACAATCCTTCATTCACTCCAACTTCAAGGGATCCATAATCATTCAGACTAGTTTGTAACACTTACTAGTTTATTTTAACTAGCTGTCCCCCGCGGTTTCACTTACGTATATATATTTTTTTTTTGTTATAGCAGGCAAGCGGGGCATGCGGTTCACCTGATGTAAAGTGACTGACCGCAGCCCATGAACATCTGCAACATAAAATGTCGCAGATTCCTTGCCGGCTTAAGGAAGGGGAGGGGATAAGGAGAGGATTAATGATAGGAAGTTGGGAGAGGACTAGAACAGGATAGGAGGAGAAATGGGATGGGAATACAGGCCTCCGGGCACCCGCTCACCGTACGAAACACAGTGCAATACTACTTCACGCCGGTCTTCTGCAGGGGGGGTGGTACTTACACCGGTGCGAGCTTGGCCCAATTGTGCAATGCTCGACTACCACTCTTTTATAGCTGAAGATGTTATGCAGCCGATTACCCTCTGTCGCCTCTTACGACACCTATGGGTGGAAATGGGGTGGCGACACACGTATTCTATCCCGTCGCCACACGGGGAAACCGGTATATAGCCGGTTGTGGGAATTTCCGGGATTAAAAGTGCCTATCCCTTCTCCTGGTTCTAAGTTATCTCCCTACAAATTTTATGCCGATCTTGATCCAGCATAATCAGATCTCAGAGCAGATGCAGATCACGTTATAAGTGTTGTAACAAACCCGTTTATGTTTTATATATAATTCATTTATAATACAATAAACTAGAATGTGAAAAACTCGTAGCTATGGAAAGACAGTTCTCACAAACACAAGATAAAGATAATTAATAGATAATAATTAGGTACATGATGAATTCATTCTGCTTGCCTTTGACAGATACTCGTATACGTCATTTTGATATTAATATTATATTTAAAAAAGCACAAATAATAATACATATTCTATTTTGAACAATGGAGACGTGACTTGAAATAACGAAGACTATCTTGAAGTAAAACTAAGGGCACCTACTACCTACGTTCCTGCTTAATATTCCACGAATAATAAAATATCACTGAGAAAAATATTTCTCAATTTACATGTAAATAGGTATCTAGGTATTATATAATTTAGAATATTCAATAGTACAAAAGGGAACATCCCGTATAGAACTTGGCGTTCGATATTTAAACCTTCCCCCAACTTTATTGATCAAGGTGAAACAGCCTCTGTAACTAGGAACGGTACACTTTATAATTACAGGGTGTTCAATTTGGCTAAAGGCCAAATACCTAAATAATATACGCTTAGTTACATACTGCACTATACTTTAGGAGGTACTGTCTTGTCAACCTGATACTGAAAGCAGGGATATGGCTCGAACATGCCAAGTTCCGAACATCGTCACATTGTGTTGTGGTATGGCAAGACGCCAGTTAAGTATTAGATTAAAACTGAACTATTATTACCCTTAACATGGACATATGAACCTTTCGAAAGCAATGCGGTCATGATTTACTGAGGTATCAAAATTCATTCAAATACACACAAAGCAAATAAGACTTATTTTGTAATTTGAGCTTATTGAGAGGATTGTCATTTTATGCATAGTCGTATATGATAATAACATAGCAACAAAACATTACATTAAAATGTTCACATAAACACGATTGCAAATCCATTCCGTTGTAAAATTTAGTTACATCCGTTCTTCCCGCCTTCATTTGAAAACTAGATTTTGCTTCAAATTGATTACTTCGCGTGGATTTTCAGGAAAAGCTTGATAAACTAATTGTCTGCAAGGGAAATGGCTGACGAAGGATTTAGGAAAACGAAGTTACCATGGATGAATATTTAGCACCCTTACATAGTAGTGAATCCCGTGTCCCATTAGGAACAGTAAAACTTAATCTGTTTCACAGATTAATTTTTTACGTACATATGCTCGGCAGTCGAATACAGTCGCATCAAATGCAATATCTTGCTGCGAAGTACAGAAATGTGGAATTCTTTACCACCTCTGTTTCCGAATGTCTACTACATGGAGAGCTTCATGAGAAGAACCTACTTCCATTTAAAAGGTTTTACATTCGCGAAGCTTGTGGCGATGATAACTTACTATGAGATGACCCGCCAGCACCTTTGCTCGCTCTTATACAGGGTGTCCCAAAATTCAACGATAATACGGCACCAGGTGGTGGGCCTACTCATAACTACTTGAGGAAAAATAAAATAAAAATTCAATCTAACTTATTTTTTAAATTATAAAAAAAATTGATTTGCTTCAAAAAATTTCATCTACTAAGACATTTTTTGTTACCATGTCCACAATTTTACTAATATTTCTAACTTTTTCTCTTCACGTTGTATATAAAAAAGTCGAGGGGATGGAACCAAGAGTTTCTGAGATAGATTAGAGATATCATTTTAAACTGTAAATTAATTCCTCGCGTCTGATTTTTTCTATACAGTTCAATATCAGCAAAATCAAGACATAAGTGAAAAGGCACCATCTAGGACCTAAGTGGACATGGATAACCTGGATCGCTTTCAATTTTCCATCAAGTGGGGTGAAGATCAAATGTCTGTCTCTCACTCATATAAAAAAGAACATTCATCAGATGTATTAAACTCTCAATGGACACCCTTAAATTATTAAAACACTACCAACTTTACGAGTGAACTATAATTACATTAAATAATGAATAAGAGTAATAAAACAAGCTACGAGTCCCGTGAACCCAATTAAAAGGACGCACCTGAGCTCTAGCTGGGAGGCTTTAATGCTTCAGAAATAATGATACGCAAAACGAGACCAGCTGTTAAAAATACGCTTACTAGTTTTAATAGCTTGTGGACGTAATTATCCATCTTTTTAATATTATTACTTTGAGAGTTGAAACACAGAATTATACATACGACAAGTAGCAGTACTAGTACTACTACTTACAATATTACTGATTAAAATCTTTTCCATTAAATAATTGAAATTGTATTCGATAAAAGTGCATATTGCTTCATGAAAAAAGGCTGTACTATTGACTTAATCATTTTATTAAAAGTCCAAAAGGTTTATATTTTGATAAATTCAACAAATTGTAATACATAAAGATATGTTTCATACGTGTATTGATTTGGAATAAATAGGGAAAGTCTATTTGCAGAAAGGCAACTATTAACTTCATTAATTTGAACATTAGTCTAGGAATACAGAATCAAAGAAATTTAACGTTTAAAATTAATTTAATAATGTTTTTATTTTTCACGTAAAAAACGACACAAACAAATAGTTTTACAAACCTGAACATTGATAATGAAATGAAAGAAATCCCATAGTACACGACTATACTTATATACTGTATATACTTTTGACAATATACTTTTAATTTTTCAATAATGTAACGTAGAAACAATTTTAATATCGCTAACGAGCGTCGACCGGCTCCCAGGAGAGCGTGTCCTTTTACAAGATTTACAATATTCAATTATGGCACCACATTTTTACCATACATTTATTTTTATGGTAAAATAAAAAGGTTTTGTTCATATTTTAGGTAACAAATTTTGTTAATATACCCGCACGTAACTTACCTTGTGGAGACGCTGTTTAAGTTTCAGACACCATCTGAAACAAATTAATTAAAATTAAGAACAATAATTATAGAAAATTCTAGACTAGTCCCTTACATAGAGCTAACTCTATCTCAAGTCTCAACAGACTAGAGCCACTTTAATATTAGCAAATCTATGAATTTTAGATAAATTAGTTCGCTTAATAAAGGGTCGCATAGTACATATCATTAATCATATTAATTTGAACGGCCGTTTTCAATATTCTATCTATCCTTTGTTTTGCTTACTAAAGTCAGGCAAATCTATCTATTTGCACTTACTTTGATGTCAATACGCTGTCGACGGATAGCTTTTGTGTGACGATCTATTCATAATCTTTGATACATTATTGAAAACCGTCGTAAGTCTCAAAGTCAACTGAACACAATAATTGCATCGTCACAACATTCCCTATAAAATAAGAACTGTCGTTAAAAAAAGCAAGAGAAAATCACTACCAATTTACTCGATGAATCGCGTTACATAACATTTGAGCAAGTACTTTATTACCCGTATTTATATTCACACGATACTCCCACATACACCCATAACCCAATACTCAGATCATAACCAATACCAATATTACGCATATTTATATTATTCCCGTAGCGTGCCTTACTTAAAACTTCACGAAACTTATTCTGTTTTCATATTTATTATACAGCCAACCTGTCAATGTAAAATTTACCTTATCCCGTGGAAATAAGGTGGGTTTTAGAGGTGTAATATGGAGTAAGCAAGAGGTGTCATTTTGTGGGCTCAGAGAGGCCTGTTATTAGAGTCTTGTCCTTCTTTATTGGAATGTACAGGGAACCGAAATTTTCGGGAACGTGCAAGCTTTGCGGTGTTAGGGAATTTTATTAGGTTGAAGTGTTTAATATAAACCTATTTATAAAGAATATTTTATGATATAAAACGAGTATAATGCTTTTTATAATGTTTGTATATATATAACAGCTTCTACACTACTACTTCACAGTATAGTAGCTTTAAGTAAAGTTCTAAATTGTTCTAACTTAGCGTATGCTAGTATTATTAGTTACATTAAACAGTTTATTTTTGTTCTATTTGTTCCAAAAAGATTACATATAATATGAAAAAATACAGCATTATGGGGTTCAGTGGGATACACTAGGATTCCTGTGTTGTGGGACTCAATCTCTTTCATCGATACAAACAAGAAGAATTTTAAAATTTGAAAATCATAATAAAAAGAAATACTTATTAAATGATGTAATCATTTGGCTATATCATAACTAATAATTTCCACTTTCCTCTGCCCAACTTAATAAATTACGGCCTTCATCAATTTCAGCATTACATACTAACTTCATCAGACCATTTCAGGTGCTGAAATTATAACATCGGTTACAGCATAAGACTTAATAATACAGCGTAATTAATTAAACGCCTACAGCCTCGTTATTAAACCCGTCGGATACACTCCCGTACAAGTCACATTACAGTTTGAGCACAATTCTGCGAGTTTCATTTAAAATTTATAATTTATCCGTCCTTTAGTAAGCACACTTGTTAACCTAATATCACACGCATACAACATAAACGCGCGCCCGCAAACTCACGCACACAAACAAGCGAGCGCGCACGCATTAATACATTACTTATTTCGTTTAAACCTATTCTTTGTGAACGATTAAGCACACTTGTTGGCCTAAAATCAAACACGCACAACATAAACGCGCGCCCGCAAACTCACACACACGCACACAAACAAGCGAACGCGCACGCATTAATACATAACTTATTTCGTTTGAACCTATTCTTTGTGACCGATTAAGCACACTTGTTCGCCTAAAATCGCACGCGTACAACATAAACGCGCGCCCGCAAACTCACGCACACAAACAAGCGAGCGCACACGCATTGATACATAACTTACATTGATTAACGGCCGTTTTCAATAATGTATCAAATATTATGGATAGATTGTAATCTCAGATTAAATGCTCGCGCTAGTTATGAAATCTGTCGGATACACCCCCTATAAGTCATATTACAGAACACAACTGCGAGTTTCATATAAAAGTTTGAACTGTACGTTGTTAAAGACTTATCGACGATAATTATACGCGAGCACTTTATAAAATGCCTTATTTTATTATTGTTCTTAATCAACGCCAATGTTTTTTTATATAAGATTTCTCATCGCATTATCGAAAGAAGAGTTCAGGTTCAAAATATTTCTTTTTTCTCTACAAAAGATAGACTGGCGACCGCATAATACTACTTATATTTTTAAAGTATAAGTAATAACTTTACTGATGAAAAGTTTTAGGCAAACAGACACATTGTGTGGTGGAAAATTAAATTAAAATGAACACGCTTTAACACTCAATATATCAACACACACAATAATATTAAAGTCAAAAATAGAAAAGGAATATACACTCCAAATTATTTGCGTATAAACTATTAATTAAAGAGACAATCAGTTATGAAATACAAGAAATCAGAAAGAAAGGTCAAATACGAGAATGAACAATCAAAATTGCTGCTTGCTTCTTCGATACGGTGTGCCATCTCTTTTATCAGATAAAGAAAAATAATTAGATACACCCATTACGTAACAAATTGCATAAACAAACACATGATAGACCACCTCAATATAAATATTTACATAACAGAGATTAATTAAATTGTTCACTTTATTTCAAACGTCCATATAAACCGATTATTATGTTATGTCCAGTCACGCAATAGGTACAGACCTACACTATTCATAAAAACATAGTCCTCTCCTTTTATAATTCTATATTTTAAAGGTGTTTTTACGCTCTTGGATACGTCAACCTCATCGTAACTTATAAAGTGATATAAACCTAATAATTATTATACCTTAAAGAAGATCATTGACTAGGGATCTTTAACCAAAAAACAATTTTTTTTGCTGATTTCACAGACATCTCAAACCATAACATAAATGTTTTTCTTTCTTTCTTTCTTTCTTAACATTCGCGTTCAGACTGTTCCGAATTAACCCGAAATTTCATGTCGATGAACGTGTTTATGTGTTCGTTTTTCATGCGCATTTTGTATGAAGATTATCTCATGTACCTAGTACCTATCTTTTTTGTGGCTCAACGTACTCAGGTTGACGATCACAAAGGCAAAACGTTTTTTAGATGAGCACGTGTAAAAGACCGCAAAAACGAAATGCAATTGTTACGAATTGTAGGAAAAAATCTACCAGAGGTACAAAAGCGTACATAAATTATGAACTTAGGTAACCTTTCCGAGTTGAAAGTTTTTTTCAAACTGCAAAAAATGATTTTGTATAAACTCGATAATCATACTCACAATTAATGGAAGTTTCAATAATTTTTCATGAAAAAATATATACATGACGCTTGAAATTATTAATGTTATTAATCGTTTTAAGAGAAAAATATTTTTCCATCTACGTAATATGATCTTATATGAACCCTCAACCCGGTAAAATCCCACATCTTTGGAAAGAGTTTTCCCATTTCGGTTTTACTCCAATTCTCATGACCTTTTCTTCGTCACAATGGAGATGTGGCTTTCGCAAAGTTTCAATTTTGAAAGAAATGTAGCAGATAATTTTCCAAGTTTTGTAGAGACGTTGCTTGAACTATGTTATTACTTGAGGATTTTTATGTTAGTATATAATATTCAAAGTTATCTATTATTTTTTGCTATTAATGACGTAACTTAAACTACATAACCAATTTTTAAATAAGCATTTAATTATTTTATTAATAATGTTCTTCTTCCTCAGCAATAATCAAGCCATCAAAAATTTGAACGTCTCAAAAAAAATCAATAATAAAGTTCAATGGACAGCAAGTTCGCAGGGCAAACAGACAAAGGTGAACGCCCTGCAAAATAGCTATCGACGGGAGATTATTGACACAAGAGCATATAAAGCTTGACTGATTACACGTTCGTAAACAATGACTATTGCGGGTAAAATGGACTTACGATTTCCTCCTGATAATTTACTTCTTGAACAACGATTCGATACTCTTGAAATGTGATAATAGGCCAATATACCATGCTTAATTCGGGACACAACTATCTCTGTTTCATATCAAGATAATCTGTATATACTATTGTTTGCAAAAGAATATAATAAAATCTTAGTACTCATTTCTTTAGAGTTATACGATAGGCAGAAACAGTACGTTTTAATAGAGAGGCAAAATATATATTTTATAAAAAAAAGGCTTAATCGCTACTTACTCATCGTATCTTGAATAAAGGGAATAAAGGACGATTTGTATAAGGATAAAACTTAAATGGATAGAGAGTGCATTCACCGACACGGAATCGCGTGCGGCGCCGGGCGCCACCCCTGATAGCCATCGGTATATTACCACTATTTTGCCTATTCCGTCTATGCATATTGTATATAGCGATAATAATTTTTATTGAAGGATTATAATGCGTTTTCGTAACATTGCCACTAATATTTTTCATTGTTTAACAATCAAGACGATTTTAAATCCCATTTCTTCTACTTCACGACCCAATTGGCGCAGTGGATGTGGCTACGGTCGTTTGCGCGGGGGTGTGAGTTCGATCCCCACGAGTAGAATATTATGACGTGGCGAACATTGTAATATTCTACCGTCTGGGTGTTGATGTATGTATGTATTTACAAAAAAAAGTATTTTTATGTATGCCTATCAGTTATCTAGTATCCATAGTACAAGCTTTTTTTAAGACCACTGAGAATATCAATTGAATGTATTCAGTTATATTATTCAGTTTATAAGCTGACAACAATTTGAAAGTTCTTTGGTTATATTGTAAGCGGCTTGGTTCTTTACAATATAATGCCCTTGACATTGTATTTCCTATGTAGTTAAAATGCAAAAACAATAAGAATTTTTACTGCCACACAATTATTTGCGTATTAAAGTACTTATGCAAATTCTGTGGAATTTTAATTTGAACGCTGCATAAATCCTTTTGTAATTGTAGCGCTATTGATATTTCCAAATTAAAATTTTTCTATAATATAGAGTGTAGAAAATTTTGATATAGATGAGAACACTACATCTTGTTAAGGATTTTTCAGCACAAAGGCCAGAAGCCTTGACAAATAACATTTACAGTATTGGTCTGGCAGTTGGCCATGAAAAGTTGGTTCAAGAAAATTGTACATCAAATGTACAATTTTCTTGAATGAGAGAGAGATGCACTCCACTCAGATGGATACTATATTTCCATCCCATTCCTCACCCATCCTTTTCTATTCCTGTCCCAATTTCCCATCATTGATCCTCTCTTTATCCCCTCCCCTTTCTATAACCCAGCAAGGCATTTGCAAGACTGATGTTGTGATGTAGAACATCAGGTGAACCGTATCTCTGTCCGTATCTATCCGCTCTGCTTGCCCACTCTAGCATAAAAAAAAGGTAATATTCCACACATAA
The DNA here is from genome assembly GCA_001586405.1 of Phoebis sennae. Classification (NCBI taxonomy): domain Eukaryota; kingdom Metazoa; phylum Arthropoda; class Insecta; order Lepidoptera; family Pieridae; genus Phoebis; species Phoebis sennae. The sequence continues at coordinate 430,101 of LQNK01000077.1, forward strand.
GCACCAGCTTAATAAAGTATTGTATTTATGTAAGGAATTTGATGAGTAAGTCATTCCTAATTGTATATAAAGTCTTAGTCTTAAAAACACTTACACAAATAACAGGGCTTATAAGATTCCCATTAGCATTAACATACTATGGAGGTTGATCATTCTAGTTTAAAATTTCAAGTATTTTTTATGCTTTACAAGAAAATTAAGAACACTCAAACTGAACAAGAAAATCATCACACCTTATAACATGTGAAAAGCTAAATATGAGTGACTGCTTCATAATTCATAATAAACATGACCTTTTTAGTCAAAAGGAAAAGTGTTTTCATCATAACAATGGCTAAAACCCCACAAATTCAAACCTGACCTATCCCTATAATTGGCACATATCTTGTAACTGCTAACTGTAATTAGGCTCCCTAAATTTAGGACATGGTTTGTGCACCCCACTTCAAACAATTTGACAATATTGCATGATGAAGTTGACCTAGCTAATTTTATCTTTTTAATATTTTATTGAATAATTTTAGTTATTATAAAGAAAGTATAGTGTGGAACTGCGGAAGACTAAATAATGTTTTAAAATGTAAAATTTATATGTTTAATAGTTATTTTTAATACACAATATCTGCTGCTTGTTAAGAATAATAAGCTCTTATACAGAATGTTGTTAGATTATACAAAATACAATTAATTAATTGTTTGATTTTGTAATATAATCATTAATTTCTATGTTTTGAATGAAAAAAGGCAGTTTACATATTTTTTACATTAAACTCATAAAATTCCATTATTATTTTCCAGTTGATTAAAAATAAATAGTTATTGATTAATGATTAAAATAAAACTGGAAATTAACATAGATGATGTAGTACATTCATCTAATAATATAATG